>CM077156.1:128744168-129140999 GCA_039583875.1 Platanthera guangdongensis
AATTTACTGAGTAAAAGATGAGCTACTCGTGTGCTAGGCTGAGATCTCGAGAGGAAGTAGTAATAGACTACTCAAGATGAATTCCTTGAGAAATTCAGAACAGAACTTACAATACTCGAGTGGAATAAATTTACTTGAGTACTAGAAGTGTTACACGAGAGGTGGAGAAGAAGTACCCGAGTACTAGAAATATTACACGAGAGGTAGAAGGATTACTCGAGTCAAAGACTTAGCGAATTTTTCTGGGAGATGAAATCTGGTTACTCGAGTACTGGATTTTGATTACTCGAGAAGTAGATTGTTTACTCGAGTATAGGAATCTTACTACTCGAGTATAAGACTTGGAAAAATTCTGAGAGTTAAAATCTGGTAACTCGAGTACTAGAGCTGGACTACTCGAGAATTAGAAGGACTACTCGAGAAGTTGAAAGACTACTCGAGTACATGAACAACTACTCGAGTGGGGTAAGTACATCACGAGAATCTTCCTTCTGTCACTCGAGATAAAGTATTCATCTACTCGAGTGGTTAACTTGACTACTCGAGTAAAAGACTTAGAAAAATTCTGGGAGGGAAAAACTGTTAACTCGAGAATAAAAGAAAGTCTACTCGAGTAATGGACTTGGCCACTTGAGAGCTCTGTTCAGACTACTCGAGAACCATTTCCCTTACTCGAGTTCAGACAAACTTACTCGAGTATTTACTAAGTGTTCAACTCGAGTATTTAAGCTTCTACTCGAGTGAAATACTTAGAATATTTTCCTTCTTGATAATTTTCCTTTCTTCAATAAAATCAGCAACACTTCTTTCTCCAATCAATCTTAGTACTTGAAAAATGAAGTGTATCCCAATAGAGAGGCTACACATGAGTCAACCTCATGGATTACACAATGAGGGATTACATTGTAAGGTACTGTGTTTGGTGACCTATTGTAGACTGACATTGGTCTACACTTGGCAATTTAGTCCTACAAACACATAACTCAAACAACACATCAAATACAACTTAATTCATCTTAGTATAACACCCCAAATCCCAAGATTGGGTTAAAGTTAGGCAACACGGCCTTGGACACAGGCGTGTCCCAGGGCGTGTCCTGCTCTGTCTGGCTGAGCAGCCTATCGAGTGCTCGACGAAATGCACTTGACGAGTTCTCGAGAGGGAACACGCCCTGTGATATGGGAGTGTTAGAGGGCGTGTCCCACTCTGGTCGACGAACTTCACTCAATGAATTGCATGATGGAGGCGTGTCTGCAGCCGTGTAAGGGCACACGGCCTGTGACACAAGCGTGTCACATGGCCTTGTCCTTTTCTTGATTTGGTTAGGGCAGTGAGGCCTGGTGAGCACGGGAAGGACACGGGTGTGTCTCTAGGCACACAACCTATGACACAGGCGTGTCACATGGCCGTGTCTTGCTCGGGTTGTGATGGTTGTGTACCACCTGAGGTACACGGGCTAGATACGGGCGTGTCTGAAGCCGTGTTAAGTCACACGGCCTGTGAGACAGGCGTGTCACATGGTCGTATACTCTTCTGGATGAGTCGGTTATGTGCCGCTTAAGGTACACTGCCTGTGACACGGGCGTGTCACAGGCCGTGTCAGCAAAAAATTAGACTTTTGTGGACGAATCATGGCCGTACATTTCTTTAATCTGGGATCTGATGGCCCGGGCTTCTCCCAGCTGCTTTAAGGCCAAAAAAGAGGAGATATCTCTCATTATTCACTTGGCCATTCTCTTTCTAAGAAAGCTAGAGAGAAGGGAGAGCAAGGAGAAAAGGAGTCGGCCACCGGTGGAGCTGTAGCGTTCCAATTTGAGATCCGAGGCCAGCGTGGTGGAGGCAAGGCCGCTGCGGTGCTTTCCAGCTGGCTAGAATTCCATGGCTCCAAAGCGGTCATCAAGAGTAACGATCTTCCTTCTTGAACATATGAAGTCCTTCCTTTTGGCATGTGCATGGATTTCCCCTCCACTAGCGGGTGTATTGTGAAGGGATTTCTCTTGGGTTGATTCTTGGAATCCCCAATTATCTTGCATATAGATCTGGAAATGGAGTACAGATAGGCATGTTGTGTGAAGCCAATCTGGACAGGTTGGTCTGGATTGGTGATGTTGCATTTTCACACCAGAGAAGACTCCGCGGTTTAACGTATATTTTTGGAGTCGATGGCTTGGACCTGTGAAGGGGAGTTGCAGGAAGTACTAGAGTGATAGTCCAGGAAAATACCCTTGTGATGCTTATATTGTGTGCTTTGGCAAGACACGTTTTCTGGCACTGCAGGATGCTACAGGATTTGGGTGGACTTGGGTGCAGAAAGTGAGTTCTTCGGAACTCGCAAGGCGATCGTGAGAGAAGCTAGCATGAACTCCCCTTGTTGATTGTGAAGCCAGTCCCGTGGCGGACATTGCGGCTATTGTGAAGCCAGTCCCGTGGTGTACATTGTAGATATTGTGAAGTCAGTCCTTGGTGGACAGTGTGGGTATTGTGAGCTTGATGAGCTCTCGAAGGCCTCGTGCCGAACAGGAAAGGTGAAACCGACCCGCGCCTTAGATTTGGCCTCAAGTACGTTGGTATTCGGTGATGGCAAGGCAACTTGGGCAACGAGGGGTGGCTGATCCGTACCTGCGTTATGTCCATCTGACTTGAAGACCTGAAAGTGCGGTCAGTTGGAGCACATAATGAGAGTCTTAGGCCTGCGCGTTGGAAAGACTAAATGCTCAATCTTACCGTTGGGTTTCGGCCCTAGAACGGTGGTGGGACCCTGGTTCGCCGGTACACCAAGAATATGCCCCGAGTGCACGGATCGTCGAGCCGCGTGGCTGACAGTTGTGATGACTTGTTTGTGCGTAAGAGCACAATGTGTGATATTTATATATCTGCCTATGAATTATTATGCCTGCAGGGATGGAATACCACTGCCTCAGGAAAGGGGTAGGGTCGTTATAAATTGGTCAGCTGAATGCTGACCGTTGCTTTATTTGCCATCGTTTGGTGGGTTGTCCCTGTACAGGTGCTGGAAAGCCAAGCGGGACTCATAAGGGTTGAAGTCCCTACTACTGCTGCTGCTGCTAGCTAGACCTTGAAGGCTAAATAAAGAATGTAGTGTTTTGTTCATATGTGGCCGGCCTGTGCGTCGATGTTTGGAATCCACACTTGTAAAGAGCAACTGTAAGGCCAAAAGGCCAAACAATATTGTATTTGGTGTATATTCCTATATAAATGTGAGTATTTATATCGGTGGACATTCATGGTGTAGTTCAATATTTATGTTAAAATCTTCCGCTAGAATGCTATGAGTTAGGATGCGCAACTCTGATATCATCCCGTGACTTTGCCGCCTGTTCTGTGGCATATGGTGTGGGGCCCCGGCCGGACCTTTTATTATATGCTATATGAATGGATGGAGATGTTATATTTTTGGTATCCGCTATCTCGGTATTTCCCTTTTGAATTCGTGGTCGAATTCTTTTGTGGGGTGGCGAGCACGTGTAAGTGTGAACCGCATTAACACTATTGAACTCTTGAATGTCCACTTAGGAATGCAAATACACTTTTTTGAGAAACCTGCACGATCCTATATTGTTTTCATTACTTGTGCGAGGTCACTAATGTGTGTGTCTTGTTCACCTATAGGTGACTCGGAGTGGTGCTGGGCAGTCGGATCCCCAGCGTTCTAATGAGATTACGACACCAGCTGAGGTGCATATACCTCCCCCTTCTGCAGAAACTGTCTGCTTAGTTGTTGAGGCACTGTTTGCGATGTTTCAAGCACAATGTGGTAGGCAAGCGCAGCCAGCAGTGGTGTTAGAACAGGTTGCGGTGAGGCCAGAACATCTTGCGGTTGTTGATCCTCGAGCAGCCGAAAGGTAGTTGAAGCAGTTCATGAGCTTTAATCCGCCGACGTTTACGAGTATGGGATCCCCTAAAAAGGCGGAGGATTGGTTGTCACGTGTCAAGCGTATCTTGACGGTGATCAGGACAGAGGAAGATCAGAAGGTCACCTTGGTCACCTTCTTATTGGAAGGAGAGGCTTGGCTATGGTGGGACGAGATCGAGTTACACCACTTAGCGGGCAGGCAGTTAACACAAGTGTCGATTGAGGAGTTCTCGCGCCTTTTTCTGGTAAAGCACCTACCAGCGACATAACGCATGGCCATGGAAAATGAGTTCCAACGGCTAACGTAAGGAGAAAGTAGTGTGGATACGTACCTGCATGAGTTCACACGGTTGGGACGGTATGCGGGCTCTATCTTCGCCGATGAGCAGCGGAAAACCAATAGGTTCTACGAAGGACTGCGGGATGAGTTGTGATTCCTGCTCTCGAGTTCCGTGAACCAAGGGTTTCAGGCATTGGTCGATACTGCATGTGCGCTGGAGAAAGACATGAAGAGGGTGCAAGGAAAGCGGGCCTTGGCTGTAAAAAGCCAGATTTTAAAGCGCCCCGACCTAGGAAATCGTATTATAAAAAGAAATGGGGCAAGAGGTCCAAGTCGTCGGGACGAGCTCCTTATACGGTTGCATCGGGTGCAACGTCGGGGGCCACTTCGAGGCCAGAGACTCATACTTGCTTTACTTGTGGAAGAGTGGGGCATATATCCCGTGACTATCAGGTTGGTCCGCCAAAGGGAGAAAAGAAGGCGGGAGCGTCTTATGCTGAGAAGGGAAAGGCAGTGGTGGAGTCCTCTGCATCCTAGGTGCAGCCCCGAGTCTACAATCTTGGCCAGCAGGAGGCCATAAAGTAGAGTGACGTCATCACAGGTACGAGTTAAGTTTTCAATTGATTTTCTTATTGTATGCTTTTTGTGTAGCTTGTGTGTGATGTGATTGCCACAGGCTTTGTTATGATTCAAAACACGTTGGCGAGAGCACTGTTTGATATGGGTGCTTCGTATTCATTTCTGTCTAAGGACTTCGTAACTCAGATTGGAGTACCTAGTCATGTGAAGACAGAGAGCGTAAGAGTGTTACTACCGAATGGCTGTTTGAAGCTTGAGTATAGGGCTTGCGCTGTGGTGGTTCAAATTGGAAGTCGGGATTTCTGTTTGACTACATCTGGATTGCCGATATCAGAATTTGATGTAATTTTTAGTATGGAATGGCTCGCGGAGTAGCATACCTTTATTAATTGCAAGACAAAAGAGATCACACTGGGCCAGAATACCGAGCTTAAGACTAAGTTCGCTGGTATGCGAGGAGTGAGCGGGACCTTGATGTCTGCACTCCAAGTCTTCAAGGCTGTTTGGAAGGGCGCAGAGTTATTCTTCACGCTGATTCAGGCTGTTGAGCAAAAGGCCAACGTGAGTGATGTTCCGATTGTATTGGAGTTTGCGGATGTGTTTCCTAAGGATCTTCCTGGGCAACCACCCCAGCGGGAGATCGACTTCATGATCGAGTTAGTGGCAGGTGCGAAACCTGTGGCCCGCTCGCCATATCGCGTCGCGCCAAAGGAAATGGCTGAGTTGAAAGTCCTATTGCAAGAGTTGCTGGAGCAGGGATATATACGCCCAAATATGTCACCTTGGAGAGCATCTATTCTATTTGTGAAAAAGAAGGACGGTGGTTTGCGGTTATGTATTGACTATCGTGAATTGAATAAGCTGACAAAGAAGAACAAGTATCTGATTCCACGGATAGATGAATTGTTCGATCGGCTAGTGGGATCAACCATCTATTCCAAATTGGATTTGAAATCTGGATATTACCAGTTGAGGATTCAGGAAGGCGACATTCCTAAGACCACATTTGGAACACGCTACGGTCATTATGAGTTCACGGTAATGTCGTTTGGGCTATGCAATGCGCCATCGGTGTTTATGGAACTAATGCACCGAATGTTCCGAGAGTACTTGGACTTGTTCGTGATTGTATTCATTGATGATATTTTGGTGTACTCTCACTCTGAAGATGATCATGCACACCACTTACGGTTGGTGTTGTATACCTGGCGAAGGAATAAGCTCTATGCCAAGTTCTCAAAGTGTGAGTTTAGGCTGTCGTCGGTGGCTTTTCTTGGCCATGTGGTAAGCGGAGAGGGCATATTAGTGAATCCGTCAAAGATCAAAGCCATACAGGAGTGGTCGGTGTTGTCTTCAGTGGCCGAAGTCAGGAGTTTCCTTGGACTGGCAGGCTAATATAGACGTTAAACTTCTCGCGGATCGCTTTGCCTCTGACCACACTGACGCGAAAGAATCAGAAGTTCGTTTGGACGCCGGAGTGCATGCGAGCTTTTGAAGAGCTAAAGAGTCGTTTGACCACGGCGCCTGTGTTGACATCGCCATATGGTACAGACGGCTATGAGATCTATAGTGATGCTTCGGAGAGCGGCTTAGACTGCGTTCTTCTGCAGTTTGGAAAGTTGATTGCTTATGGATCATGCCAGTAGAAAGTGCATGAGCGAAATTATCCCGTCCACGACTTGGAGTTGGCGGCGGTGATCTTTGCACTTAAGTTATGGTGGCATTATCTTTATGGCGTAAACGTGGATATCTTTACAGACCATAAGAGCCTAAAGTACTTGTTGGAGCAGAAGGATCTGAATATGCGACAACGAAGGTGGCTGGAGTTCCTTGGGGACTATACCTTTGATATTCATTATGCTCCCGGGAAGGGAAATGTGGTCGTTGATGCCTTGAGTCGTAGGACTCCGTCAAGGGCAAATTGGTTGCAGATGCACGATGAGCGTCTGATCCAGGAGTTGGAAGCGTTAGACATTTCTTGTGTTGACAAGAATGTCATAGCCGATGCATGTTTGAACTGGACGGAGGTACAATATGACCTTGCGGATAGAATTTGACGAGCAATAGAGCTGGTTGAAAGTCTCCAACGCTATGCAAATGATGGGTTGGATGACCAATTCTCCTGGGATGACGACATTTTGCGGAAAGATGGTCGTTTGTGCATCCCGAATATGGGTAAGTTGAGAGAAGAATTGATGTATGAAGTGCACTTTACAAAATACTCAATTCACCATGGGAGCAAAAATATGTTCAGGGACATGAAAAAGTTGTTCTGATGGCTAGGACTCAAGAAGGATATAGCTCATTATGTGGCTAAATGACAAACTTGTGCTTTGGTAACAGAATGCTAGAAATCTGGAGGGTTCTTGAAGTCGTTACCGATTCTGGAATGGAAGTTCGATGATATTTCAATGGATTTCGTACACGGGTTGCCGAGATCTCAACACGAGAATGATTCAATCTGGGTTATTGTAGACCGGTTGACGAAAGTGGCTCACTTCATTCCGAACAAGCGGGACGATTCAGTGGAAAGTTTGGCAAAGCTCTATGTGGAGCAAATCGTACGACTACACGGTATTCCTCATAGCATCATGAGTGAACGTGATTGGCGATTCACATCGAACGATTGGAGGCTAATCCATCAATTGTTGGGAACGAAACTGACATTCAGTACGACCTTTCATCCCCAAAACGGATGGCCAGACTGAAAGGACCGACAGAACAATGGAGGATATGCTTTGCATGTGCGCCCTAGATTTTGGTAAGAGAAGGGAAGATCATCTCTATATGGTGGAGTTTGCCTACAATAATAGCTACCAAGCGAGCATCGGTATGACACCGTTTGAAGCTCTGTATGGTCGGAAGTGTCGTACACCATTATCTTGGGCAGAAGCAGGTGAATCCAAACTGTATAAGCGTAATGAAGTCGATGAAGCTAACTCGACGATACGCGCTATTCGAGAGAGGCTACTGATAACCCAGGATTGACAAGCAAAGTACTACAACGCCAAGCACCAGAACGTGGAGTATGCGGTCACCGATTGGGTATATTTGAAGATCAAACCCTTCAAAGGCGTGTCCAGGATTCAGCGGCTTAAAAAGTTGAGTTTGAGATATCTTAATCCGTTTGAAGTGGTGGAACGAGTTGGGGAAGCTGCCTATCGGCTAGCACTTTCGGCAGAATTGAGTGGATTACATGATATGTTTCACATGTCGGTACTTCAGAAAGCCATCAAAGATCCAGCTCAAGTGATCGAGAATGATCGTGTACCGGTGGAGTATAGGCTAACGATGAAGGTTTGGCCCATTCGGATCGAGGATCGCGCCGATAAACAATTGCGGAACAAGACAATCTAGATTGTTAAAGTTCGGTGGGACAACTGTGGCTGTGAGGAGCTAACATGAGAGCAAGAGCAGACCATGCGAGTTGAATTTCCTGAGCTATTTGTGTAACACTGTTGTATAGTGTATCTCTGGTTGTAACAGACATGTTTAATGTGATAACATTATGGAGTTCCTTTTTGTGCGCAAATTTCGGGACGAAATTTTTGTAAGGAGGGTAGGGTTGTAACACCCCAAATCCCAAGATGGGTTCAAGTTGGGTAACACGGTCTGGGATACGAGTGTGTCCCAGGGCGTGTCCTACTTTATCTGGCTGAGCAGCCTGTCGAGTACTCGACAAAATGCACTCGATGAGTTCTCGAGAGGGAACACGCCCTGCGACACGGGCGTGTCAGACGGCGTGTCTCCCTCTGGTCGACGAACTTCGCTCGACGAACTGCACGCTGGAGGCGTGTCTGCATCCATGTAAGGGCACACGGCCTGTGACACGGGCGTGTCATATGGCCGTGTCCTTTTCTGGATTTGGCCAGGGAAGTGAGGCCTGGTGAGCACGGGCAGGACACGGGTGTGTCTCTGGGCACACGGTCTATGATACGGGTGTGTCACATGGTCGTGTCTTGCTCAGGTTGAGATGGTTGTGTACCAGCTAAGGTATACGAGCTAGACACGGGCGTGTCTGAAGCCGTATCAAGTCACATGGCATGTGATACGGGTGTGTCACATGACAGTGTACTCTTCTGGATGAGTCAGTTGTGTGTCGCTTAAGGTACACGGCCTGTGACACGGGCATGTCACAGGTCGTGTCAGCCAAAAATTAGACTTTTGTGGACGAATCGTGGTCGTCCATTTCTTTCATCTGGGATCTGATGGCCCAGGCTTCTCCCTGCTGCTTTAAGGCCAAAAAAGAGGAGATATCTCTCATTATTCACTTGGCCATTCTCTTTTTAAGAAAGCTAGAGAGAAGGGAGAGCAAGGAGGAGGAGGAGGAAAGGAGTCGGCCACCGGTGGAGCTGCAGAGTTCCGATTTGAGATCTGAGGCCAGCATGGTGGAGGCAAGGCCCCTGCGGTACTTTTCAGCCGGCTAGAATTTCATGGCTCCAAAGAGGTCATCAAGGGTAACGATCTTCCTTCATGGACATATGAATTACTTCCTTTTGGCATGTGCATGGATATCCCCTCCACAAGTGGGTGGACTGTGAAGGAATTTACCTTAGGTTGATTCTTGGAATCCCCAATCGTCTCGCATATAGATCCGGAAATGGAGTACGGAATAGGCATGTTGTGTGAAGCCCATCTGGACAGGTTGGTCTGGATTGGTGATGTTGCATTTGCACACCGGAGAAGACTCCACGGTTAAACGTATAGTTTGTGGGGTCGATGGGTTGGCCCTGTGAAGGGCAGTAGCAGGAAGTACTGGAGTGGTAGTCCAGGAAAATACCCTTGTGATGCTTGTGTTGTGTGCTCTGGCAAGACCAGTTTTCTGGCACTGCAGGATGCTGCAGGATTTGGGTGGATTTGGGTGCAGAAAGTGAGTTCTGCGAAACCTGCTAGGCAATCGTGAGAGACGCTAGCATGAACTCCTCTTGTTGATTGTGAAGCCAGCCCGTGGCGGACATTGCGGCTATTGTGAAGCCAGTCCCGTGGTAGACATTGTGGCTATTGTGAAGTCAGTCCCTTGGTGGAGATTGTGGCTATTGTGAAGTCAATCCTTGGTGGATAGTGGGGCTATTGTGAGATTGATGAGCTCTTGAAGGCCTCGTGCCGAACAGGAAAGGTGAAACTGACCCGCTCCTTAGATTTGGCCTCGAGTACGTTGGTATTCGGTGATGGCAAGGCGACTTGAGCAACGGGGGGTGGCTGATCCGTACCTGCGTTATGTCCGTCCGACTTGAAGACCTGAAAGTGCGGTCAGTTGGAGCGCATAATGAGAGTCTTAGGCCTGCTCTCTAGAAAGACAAAATGCTCAACCTTACCGTTAGGTTTCGGCCCTGGAACGGTGGTGGGACCCTAGTTTGCTGGTGCACCAAGAATGTGCCCTGAGTGCACGGATCGTCGGGCCGCGTGGCTGACAGTTGTGATGACTTATTTGTGCATGAGAGCACAATGTGTGATATTTATATATCTGCCTATGAATTGCTATGCCTGCAAGGAAGGAATACCACTGCCCTGGGAAAGGGGTAGGTTCGTTATAAATTGGTCAGCTGAATGTTGACTGTTGCTTTGTTTGCCATCGTTTGGTGGGCTGTCACTGTGCAGGTGCTGGAGAGCCGAGCGGGACTCATAAGGGATGAAGTCCCTACTGCTGCTGCTGCTAGCCCTTGAAGGCTAAATAAAGAATGTAGTGTTTTGTTCATGTGTGGCCGACATGCGCGTCGATGTTTGGAATCCACACTTGTAAAGAGCAACTGTAAGGCCATAAGGCCAAACAATATTATATTTTAGTGTATATTCCTATATAAATGTGAGTATTTATATCGGTGGACATTCATGGTGTAGTTCAGTATTTATGTTAAAAGCTTTCGCTAAAATGCTATGAGTTAGGATGTACAACTCTGATATCATCCTGTGACTTCGCCGCCTATTTTGTGGCATATGGTGTGGGGCCCCAGCCGGACCTTCTATTATATGTTATATGAACGGATGGAGATGTTACACTTAGTTCAAGGGTGACCTCATCAAATCTGGGTTATTATGGGTATGATACCCAACACCTTTGCAGGGCTTGTCAATTAGGCAAGCAAACCAAAAATATCTTTAAATCTATTAATAAGAATGATTCACCCAGGATTCTGTACCTGATACATGTGGATCTATTTGGACCCATTGCTGTATAAAGCTTGGGAGAGAAATCTTATGCCTTAGTTATTGTAGATGACTTCTCTAGGTTCACTTGGATGTTCTTCTTGAGAAACAAGTCAGATAACTTTAAAGTTCTTACAGACTTTCTTAAGAGAATAAAGATTGAGTACTCTACTCCAATTATATTGATCAGAAGTGATCATGGTACCGAGTTTGAATCTCTTGCTATGCAAGAATTTTGTGAGATGGAGGGTATCATGCATTGCTTCTCTGCTCCTAGAACTCCTCAACAAAATGGTGTAGCAGAAAGGAAAAAAACAAAACCCTCAATGAAGCTACAGGTACATTATTTGCAGATGCTTACTTTCCCCTATCCTTTTGGGCAGAGGCTGTAAGCACAGCAAATTATGTCCTGAATAGAAGTTTAATGCATAAACTTAAGGGCAAGACTTCCTATGAACTTCTCAAAGGGAAGCAACCTAAAATAGATTATTTTAGAATTTTTGGTTGTAGATGTTATATTCATAATAATAACAAGAAACATCTTAGAAAGTTTGAAGCCAAAGCTGAAGTGGGATTTTTTCTTGGATATTCCCAAGTCAGCAAGGCATATAGGGTTTTTAATAAATCAACCTTAAAAATGGAAAAATTTGTACATATAACCTTTGATGAAGCTAACATGTATTACAAGGAGAAGGATTATTCTACACATATTGAAGAAGAGAGTAAAGAAGATTTAAATGAAATGATTCCTGAACCTCCAACAATAAACATAATTCCACAAGAGGAATTAATTCCCAATGCTGTTGCTAAACCAACTCCTCCTACTAATCTTGTCACACTTAGAGATCACCACATATCTCAAGTGATTGTAGACATGTCAAAATTTGGCTTAACTGGATTTTCAGATTCTGACTATACTGGATGCAGAGTGGACAGAAAAAGTACTTCAGGAACATGCCAGTTTCTTGGAGATAGGCTTGTGTCCTGGTTTTGTAAGAAGCAGACATTTGTGTCAACTTCAACTATTGAAGCTGAATACATTGCAGCTGGCAGCTGTTGTTCACAAATATTTTGGATCCAAACCAAGTTCTAGATTATGGTCTCAACATAAATAATTCGACTATACTTTGTGACAATACCAGTGCAATTTTTATTACACAAAATCCAGTACTGCATAGTAGAACTAAGCATATAGAGATTAGACATCATTTCATTAGAGGTTGTGTGGACAAAAAGAAAATTAATCTTATCTTTATCTCTACTGATTTACAAAGAGCAGACATCTTCACTCAACTTTTAGATGAGAAGAAACATCTGTTCTTTCTGAATCAGCTAGGTATGATTAATAGAGAAGTTTAATTTTATTTCTATCTAAGGTCGAAGAATTGGTCACATTTCGTCGAACGGAGATCGACAATCTGAGAAGTGTTCTTGAGATATTTCGTCGACCTGAGATCGATGAACTCTCTGCGTGAAGTTATTTTGTCGAGCGGAGATCGACGATCGTGCTTCAGAAAAGTTTTCTTTGACCTAAGAAAGATGAAAAGTTCCCCATCTTCCAACTGAGATCGACGATATCATTTCTTCATGAAATTTTTTCGTCGACCTGAGAACGAAGATTTTTTATTTTTCGCAGGACAGAGCCCGCCGCTTCATATTCTGAAAACCTTATATCTAGGTTTTTGTCGTGCTCTATCCCATGCTTTCTATTCTATTGCACTTGATCTCTCTTTTGTTTTTGTAAGAAAACCAATGGCGATTCCGACGCTCTCCCTCTCCAGCATGAAGTCTGACATCGGGTTCGACATCGACTTTGATTCCTTCAACCATACTGATCAGATTTTCATAGACATTATACAGCTGTTTGAAGAACAACAACTCAAGAAATTCATGACCACCAGAATCAAGTTGCCAGTGACTGAAATCAGGGAATGAGTTTATACTTCAACCACTCCAGATGCTGACACTATGACCGGTACCATTGGCAACAATCAGGTTACCCTAACCCCTGAAATTTTAACTGAGTTTTTTGATTTGGCAACTGGAGAAGAAGATATTGAAATAGAAAATTCTGAATATGAAAATATGCTTATTCAAATGGGTCACTCTGAAGGAAACCCCAATAAACTACTGAAAAAGAATCTATCTGTTCAGTATAAGTTCCTGGCAGATATTGTTGGTAGGGTTTTGCTGGGCAAACACACGGCCCATGATTATATAATCAGGCACCAGTTCTTGGTGATGTGTGCTATGGTAAATAAGAAAGCAGTCAATTAGGGAAAGATATTGTTTGAGTTGATTAAGAAGAACAATTCCAAGAAAGAGGTGTGTTTTGGGAGGATTTTAGGAATTTTCCTCCAGGCAAAGGCACCTGAAATATTGGTCTCCTAGACCATATTCATCAATGCCTCAAAGAGGATAACCTCTGCCTTATTTGGCATTTGGGAGAGGTCTATCCCAAAGCCTTCCAGGGCTTCTTCCTCCAGGACTTCTGAGGACACCAGGGCAGTAATATCCTCTCCACCACCTCCAAAAGAAGTTCTTCCTTCCAACAGACCTCCTTCACCTCCTCAACAACAACAACAACAATTTTCGCCTCTTGCACCTCCATCACCTCCACATTCTCCCATCATCATCCATGAGGACATTCCATCTCCACCACCTCAATCTCCACTCCAAACTCATCTTTCTGATATTCCATCCACATCCTCATAGCCAAATTTTAATCTGTTATCTCCTCCTCCACCATCACCACACCATTCACCAGTTCCATCTCTTGTTCGGGAAACCACCTCAACACCCACTACCACAATTCCTATCTCCACTACTGAAATTCCATCCAACCCTACTTCCATATTTGTTGAATACACCCATATAGATTTCTCTCATGCCTTCTCTGTATGTTCCAACTGTGGCCATCACACCCCTTACAACACCTCTGCTCCTGAACCTCTATACTTAAATTTCTCTAACATTGCCCAAGATCTTCTAGTATTCATTTCTCCAACTCTGGAGCAAATAATAGCAAAAGTTATTGATCCTCTCTCTGCCTCCATCATTTCTCTCTCTACTAGAGTTGCTGCTCTCTCCTCAGTTCCTTCTTCTGGAGGACTGGCTTCAGGACCCTCTGAAACCAGTTAGAGGGAGATGTTTCATGAAGAAGTTCCAGTTCCTCCTCCAGCTCCAGCAGCAGCAGGCAACAATAATATAAAAAAGCAAAGCAGACCACATAAGACTTCTGAAGATGCTCAACCAGATAAAGCTAGTCCAGAAAGGCCTCTATCTCCAGTTTGTGATTCATAAATGGACCCCAACTCTAGAATGGCCAGATTTCAAGAATTAATAGCTCTTTCCCAAATCAGAAAAGCAAGGAAGAAGGACAAGACATCTCACAGTATACTAATATGTCCTCCTACATAAATAAAGAGCTAGACAAATATCAGGTACATAATTTTTTTAATGTTGATGCTTATATGTCATTACATCCAGAAGCAGTTGTACCAAGAGCTACCTCTGTGACAATCCTTGGAGTAAGTGATATGAAAATGACAAAACAACAAGTTGCAGATCCCAAAAGAGAAATCATCTTCACCAGACCAGCTTCAGATGAACAGAAGAAAGATTCTAAGAAAGCCTGAAAATTTCTCTTTCTATATTTTGATTTGAACTGTTATCTGTTATTTGTACTTCACAAGGCACTGTTGTTAATATCTGCTGAATGGCTTTAAATTCTGCCATATATCTTTTTTATGCTTTGTGATTTTTCTTTTTTTGTTGTTCATAGTGACCTCACCCAAATAGGGGGAGATTGTTGGATCCCTAGTTTGAATTTGGGCTAGGTTCACTATTAGGTTATTGACCCTCCATGTATAGCCTAGGGTCAAATTATTAGTTCTAAGGTCTAGGTCAGTTTGACTAGGTTAGAAAGACATTGATCCAGCCCTCAAAAGAAATCAGAGATCCAGACTTAGAAGAATAACAGTCTTTAAGAGTTCAGAGAATCAGTTCGAAGTTCTTCGAACTCAGCTCGACGATCGTCGATCGCAGATCGATGAACTTAGAGTCCCTACCCTGAGCTGAGCTCAACGAACTTGGAGCTAAGGTCGACGATCTTCCCTCTTCTCTCAAGTTATCTGGTCGACGAAATTCTATCTCAGGTCGAAGAACTTGGAGCTCAGCTTTGACAGTCTATTTTCCAGATCAACTTTCGCTGAGCTCAGCTTGACGAAGACGACTTCTCAGCTCGACGAACTTGAAGTTCAGGTCGACAAAATCTGTTCTAAGTTCGACGATTTCTCTCAGTATCAGTTTGGAGTTTTCTCTTAGTTTGATTTCAATTTGGATTATTCTAAGGCAGTAATTCTCTGATAATTAATGCTCATATTCTCAATAATATAGTCATTTCTTGATAGCATTAATTATGGATTTCACGGAGTAATTACTTGATTTATTTACTGAGACAGTTGGGGAAACACATTTAAGACAAAATTACAGCCATCCAACTCCCAGGATTTCAGCATTAATTTCAGGAAATCTTTTTCAAATTTCAAGTGGCAGAAATCCTTCAGAGTATAAAAAGAAAATTCTTCTCTTCAGGATAACAACAATAAGGAAGGAATTACAAGAGATCTGTTACAGAACAACTGATAGAAGTTTAACATAAAAACAGATTATCTTCTACAGGAAATTGAAGAAGAACATCAACACACAGATCTTTAGTCTTCTTTAGTTTCTGCTTCAGACTTCAAAAGGACTACTCATCAACATCAGTCCAAGAAGTTTCTGAAGATCTTCATCAAGGCCTACACCCTATGCAAAGCTCTCATCTTCCTGAACCATTCAACATCTCAGGGGGAGCTTTGACAACATCATCCACTAAAGACTTCTCCGTTGTTTGAGAAAGAGAAGACAACATCACTTTTTATCTCCAACTGTGTACAGGGTTATAACTCCATTCAAAAGTTAACCCCTTTGGTTGTTAAGTCTCCTGATCAAAAGACTTAGTTTGGTTTTTGGGTACCTGATCAAAAGCTCAAAAGGGTTGTGAGATCTCCCTTAAAAAATAGATCTTGTGGTGATAGGGCACCTGAGAAAAAACCTGTGGTGGCAGGGCACCTGATCAAAAACTGTTAGTGGATTCCTACCAGGGTAGTAGAAGAGTGGATGTACCCAAGTTTAGGGGAACCACTATAAATTTCTTGTGTCGTCTGGAATGCTCTATTGTTTATTTTTGTGTGTTGTGATTGTTTTTGTTTTTATCTCTCCTTAAATATATATACTTATCACTTATTTTAATCTGTTGTAAAAATTAATTAATGTTTTAAAATACTATATTCACTCCCCCCCCACCCCCTCTAGAGTTAAGCAGATCTATCCCTCACTTTCATAGGGAGGCAGAGAGAGCAGAGGGAGCAGAGGGAGGAGAGAAGGAGAGAAGAACCCCGAGGATAGGGGCACCAGCAAGGTTGGGGGCCAAGAGAGCCGAACAACAGGTTGGGCTGGAGGCCCCAGGAAGGTCACCTCAGGGACAGGGTGGTGGTTTCCAAGGAAGGGACAACCACCGCGATCAAAGGAGGTTCAACCAGCTGGCCTGGAGGCAGGGACAGAGGGTCCCTCTCACGCCACAGCAGGAAGCAATGAAGATAGTGAGGGGAAGAGGAGGAAGGAGAGGAGCTCGGGGAGGAGCAAGGAGGAGAGAAGGTAGGGTGGAGTTGCCTTTCTGTGACTTTCACTAGGAGGTGCGTCATGCGACAGCCACCTGCCCGGAATTTCTGTAAATGAGGGGCAAGAATGAGGGGGGCAAGGGGGCAGGCCCAGCAGCAACCCCCCATGAGGATTGAGTAAGTTCTGTCAGGAGGAGGAGAGGATAGGTGTGAAGACCGGTGGACGTGGGGTCCGGGGAGGGATCGGGTGATCCATGGGGGTATGGGGATCGAGGCCACCCGTAAGGGGAGCTTCCAGACCTTGTATTGAAGGAGTGTTACCTCGACCTCCCAGACCCCCCCCCCCCACCCCACCGGAGGAAAAATCACCTTCTTGGTAAAATACATGCCTGACTACGAAGACCTGTTCTGCGATGCCTTGGTGATCTAGACGACGGTGGAGAATTTCACGGTCTCCCGGATTCTGGTGGATAACAGGCGCTCCGTGAAGGTAATCTTCAAGAATGCCTTTGATGAGATGAAGGTGGAAGCTCAGAGGTTCCTAGCCTCGGATGGACCGTTATTTGCGTTCTCGGAGGAGCGAAAGGAAGTTGAAGGAGGGGTAGGGCTGCATATGACATTGGGGGGTATCGAGGAACTTTCAGTTCGTCATCGTTGATGCTCCGAGCAGCTACAATGTAATATTTGGGTGTCCTCTCATCAGTGCCTTTCATTGTGTCCCATCCTCATTCCATCAGTGCCTAAAGTTCAGCAATGGAGGAGTGCAAGTCAGGATCAGGGGGGATCCGAAGGTAGCGAGGCAATGCTATGTGACTGCCGTCAATTCCATATCTTGGATGGCGGAGGTGGAGGAGCTAGAAAAGGAGATAGCATGGGAGGAGAAAGCTGCGGGGGAAGGAGAGATGAGCCTAAATGAGGCCGGGGAGAATTTTGGAGAGGCAGTTGCGGGGAAGGGAGTAGTGAGGCTGGGGATGAGATTGAGGAGGAGGTTGTGGAGAAAGAAGGGGCGAGCCTAAGTGATGTTTAGAGAAGGCAGTGAAGGAGAAAAGGGTAGAGGGAGAAGTAGAGGGGGAGACCCAGAGGGGTGAAGGAGTGGAGTTGTCGGGGGGAGGCATGTTGGAGGCAATGGAGGTTGAGAGGGTAGAAGGTGAGGAGGAGCTGAGAGGAGAGGAGGAAAGGGCCGGCAGGGAGCAGTCTCGGCTGGAGCCGCCGGAGGAAGTCCTGGAGATGGAAGTCATCAACAAGGCCGGGAAGGTAAAGAAGGTGAGGTTCAGCGGGGGCTTGCGCCCCGAAGAACAGGCAAGGATGCGAGAGTGCATCCAAAAGAATGTTGACATCTTTGCCTGGAGCGCAGCGGACATGTCGGGTATTGACGCTGATGTGGCTTGCCACTGCCTGAACCTGGACCCCAAGACGCGCCCCACTCACTAAAATATGAGGACCATCGCAACCAAGCTGGAGGATCCCATCTGCGAGGATGTGAAGAAGCTTCTCGACGCATGTTTCATTTCGAAGATCCAATACCCAAGCTGGGTCTCCAATGTGGTAATTGTAAAGAAGGGTTATATGAAGTGGCGCATGTTTGTACACTTTTCTTTATTGAATAAATCATGCCCTAAGGATTGCTACTCCTGCCTCAGATCGACGCACTTGTTGATTCAGCCGTCGGTTTTTCTATTATGAGGTTTTTGGATGCATTTTCAGGTTTTCACTAGATCCGTATGCATCCCACGACATCAAGGATGTCTCCTTCATCACAAGGGAGGGATGCTTAAGCTATAAAATGATGTCATTCGGGCTAAAGAATGTGGGGGCTACGTACCAGTGAATGATGGATCAGGTGTTTAGAAACCAGAGGGGGAGGAACCTAGAGGTCTACGTCGATGACCTCATGATAAAGAGCAGGAATGTGGGTTCACACCTGCTTGACTTGGAGGAGACATTCATGACCCTGCGAAGGTTCAAGATGAGGCTAAACCCCCAAAAGTGTGTCTTCGGGGCAAGCCGAGGTAAGTTCCTCAGACACCTTCTAACCCCGATAGTGGTCGAGCCTAACCCGAATAAGGTGAAGCCCATCGTGGAGTTGGAATCACCTCGCAGCGCCAAGTAAGTTCAACGCTTGACAAGAAAGCTAGCCGGGTTGAGTCGGTTTCTCTCTCGTACCGGGGAGAAGTGCTCGCCTTTCTTCAAAATGCTTCAGGTGAATAAACAGTTTAAGTGGATGGAGGAATGTGAGGGGGCTTTTCGGGCGTTGAAGGATCAACTATCCCAAGCACCACCCCTGTAGAGCCCGAAGGAGGGAGAGGACTTGGCCTTGTACCTTGGGGTAGGGGCTGAGGCTATGAGATCTGTGTTGGTAAGAGAGGATGGGAAGAGACAGTTACCCATCTACTATGTCAGCAGGATCTTAAAGAAGGTTGAGCTATGCTACCCAATCTTAGAGAAGTTGGCTTTCTCCCGGATCATCTCGGCCAGGAAACTCAGGCCATACTTTCAGGCCACTCAATCAAGGTGGTGACCAACCACCCACTGCACAAGATCATTGAAGGGGTGGAGCACTCGGGGAGCTTGGCCAAGTGATCCATTGAGCTTAGCGAGTTCGATGTTTTTTTGTCAAGGCTCTCCATCAAGGCGTAGTCGGTGGATGACTTCTTGGCCGACTACGTCATAGAGCTGGAAGGGGGAGGAAGCGCTGCCAAGGGAAACATAGAAGATGTACATTGACGGAGCCTTGGGGAAGCACTCTCTTGGAGTAGGGTTTGTGTTGCTGAGCCCCTAGGGGTCACCATAGAGCAGGCAGTGACGCTGTACTTCCCGATCACCAACAACCAGACAGAGTATGAGGCTATCATAGCCGGGTTACGGTTGGCTAATGAGCTCGGGATTCATGACGTGGAAGTGCTCACAAATTCCCTGGTGTTGGCGTCCCAGATCAAGGGAGAATATGAAGCTCGGGATCCCACCCTCCAGAGGTACTTGTCCAAGGAGAGGGTGATCATTGGCGGGTTTCGAGCATTCTCAATTCAGCATGTCCCTAGGGAAGAGAATGAAGCAGCGACATGATTGGTGAAGTTTGGACCCCGAGGGGGAGCCTTGACTGAGCTATTTCATCCAGTAATTGAGGAAGGGGAGCTGATGGAAGTGGATCGGCGACCCTAGTGGGTGGATCCCTTCATGACCTTATTCATCACGGGCAGCCTCCCCGAAGGGGTCAAGGAGGCAAAGGGCTTTCGGAATAAGGCGGCCAACTATCTTATGCATGAAGGGAGCTTACATCGGAAAATGCTATCGAGCCTTTTGGCGCGATGCTTGGTAGAGGAAGAGATGTCAAGGATTTTGAAGGAGGTGCACTCCAGGGAACAACGGTCAAAGCCAACGTAACGCTCATCAAGCGTATGCAATCATTCAATGAAAAATCCGCGGCGTTACAGGGAGTGTGGAATCCATTCATGAGGTAGAACACTAGAGGCAAGGGTGGTCAGACAGGGATACTTCTGGCCCACCTTGAGAAAAGATGCAGCAAATTTGCGAGGAGGTGCAAAAAGTGCCAGCTCTACGCCCCCTCCAGCTCCTGCTCGCTCAGCGGATTCGAAGCATCATGTCTCCATGGCCCTTCGCCATTTGGGGATGGACCTAGTTGGGTCATTTCCTCCGGCGAGTGGGCACAGGAGGTTCCTCTTTGTCATGATCGACTATTTTTCAAAGTGGCTAGAGATCAAGGCGCTGGCCAAGGTAATCTCCCAAGTCATCAGGAATTTTGTTTGGGGAGAGATCATCTGTAGACACGGGTTGCCTCAGTCCATTGTCACAGACAATGCCCCACAGTTTACAAGCGATGAGTTCATAAGCTTCTACACTCATCTAGGTATCGACCTCAGGTTTGCCTCCGTTCACCACCCCAGGAGCAACGACCAGGTGGAGGCAGCAAACAAAATTATAGAGAACCTGCTTAAGAAGAAGGTGGAGAACCTAAGGGGGAGTTGGGTAGAGCAGTGCCCCTCAGTTTTGTGGGCTCTGCGAACAACCCCAAACACGGCCACTAGTGAGACCCCCTTCAATCTCTCGCATAGGTATGAGGCGGTCCTACCCGTGGAATTTGAGGTTCAATCCCCGCAGGTTGCGACCGCAGACAAAGGGGGCGAGGCATGGAGGGAAGGAAATGAAGTGGAGCTACGACTCTCATTGGACATGGTGGAGGAACTTCGCGATGTGGCTGCAGTCAGGCAGGAGGAGGTCAAATGAAGGATGGCCAAGTACTTTGACAAGCATGTCAGGATAAAGCTGTTCAAGGAAGGGGACCTGATTTTGAAGAAGGTCGATGCCGCAGGAAGGTCGGCGGTCGTTGGTAAGCTCAACCCCAACGGGGAAAGACCCTACATTATGGATAGTCCCTGGGGTCAGGAGGATACCACCTCCAGAATGTGGAAGGGGAATCCATGAGTCATGCTTGGAGCGACAACGACCTGAAGCGCTTCTACCCTTAGTGGGGGATATGATTGTTAATCGTATTTTTAATAAATTCATTGAGTTGTCTCATGATTGGTTTCTTTTGAGAACTGGAAAAAGAGGTTGGTAGTTAGCAAGACCCCGAGATGATCCCGTTGTTCAGGCTCCCATTTGCTAGCAGGTCTGGAAGGCGCACTCGGCCCCGAGTAGACCCGCTGCCAGGCTCTCACTAGTTGGCAGGGCCGTAGGCTCTCCTAGGGGGTAAGGGAATACCTCGAGTGGTGATTGCGCTGCGCAGACTCTCCTAGCTGGCAAGGCTGGAAGGCACGCTCGGCCCCGGGTTGACTCGCTATCCAGGCTCTCATTAGCTGGGCAGGGCTGTAGGCACAACTGGCGGAAAAGGAAGGGAGTTTGAAGAAATCATTGAGAAACTAAGCACGACCCCAAGTAGATCCGTTGTCAGGCTCTCACTAGCTGAATGGGCAGTGTGATCTCTTGGGGGAAGAAGGAAATGGGGGATTTTTTGTTTAAGTAGTCCCGGGTGGAATTTATAACCAGGTTTACACCAAGCAGACAGGGCTGTTGAAATCATGATGGAGTTACGAAGCCCTTGTTAACAGGTTTACAAATTGCTAACTTCAGTCCTAAGCAGGGGTGGGATGACTCAGATCCCTCTTGGCAGGGCTCTCGGCGTAACCCTCCTGGCGGGGCTCTCGGTTAGGCTCTAGGCAGGGCTCTCGCCATAGCCATCTCGTCGGGGCTCCCGGCAAGCACCTTTCAGCAGGGGTTCCTGGTACGACCATTTTGGCAAGGCTCTCGGCAGGCCCCTTCCGGCAGGTTTTACTTGGCCATCTCTTTGAAAAGGTGGCGGTCATCACCTAAGATACTAAGAGCCTAGGGTTGGCGCAAAGGTAATAAACATTCTAGCGACAAAGCAGATTTTCCCACACAATATAAAAAGATTTAAGTATCAGTGGGGGAATCTCGCCCCTTACAAAAGTTATAATGGCTAAGTTTGTTGGATCCCTAGTTGGATTTGGGATAGGTTCACTTACTAGGATGATTGACCCACCATGTATAGCCAGGGTCATGTCTGTCTCCTAGAGTTTAGGATAAGTCCTTAGATTCAACCTTACATGGACCAGCCAACTGAAGACAGCAGTAGACTCAAGACTTAGAAGAAAATCAAGTTCAAAAAGTGAGTTCGACGTTCGTTGAACTCAGCTCGACGTTCGTCGAACTCAGCTCGACGTTCGTCGAACTCAGCTCGACGTTCGTCGAACTCAGCTCGACGTTCGTCGAACTCAGCTCGACGTTCGTCGAACTCAGCTTGACGATAGTCGTGCTCCACTCGACGAACTCAGTGTAAATTCTCTGAGTTGAGATCGATGATATTCGAGCTCTGGTCAACGAACTCTGAAAGTTCAACTTCAACACATTATGTCCAGAATATTTTCTCTGAACTCAGGTCGACGAAGACGAGTTATCCACTCGCCGAACTTGGACCACAGAATTGGGAAGCTTTTCACAGAAAGTAGTTAGCTGACTCAGGTCGACGAACTTGGATCTCAGGTCGACGAACAAGAATTCTCTGGTTGACAAACATGATCTCTCTGGACGATGAACTTTGATCTCAGGTCGACGAAATAAGCTCTCTGGTCGACGAATTCTGTACAATTCCAGACTTAGAATCTTCTTCATTCTGTCCTTATTCTCTTGCAGTAATTCCTGAGTAATTAATGCTTATATTCTCATAATATAGCCGTTTGTGGCAGCATTGATTATGGTTTTCATGAGGTTAACTACTTGTTGGGTATTGTATCCACAATGCACCTGATTTGAAGAAGCCCCTGGACAAGCTAAGGTCAATAGACTATGTATTTGATAAAATCCTTCTAGTTGTGCTTGCAGTTTTTCCACGCTAAGTGCACACCAATGTCAGGGTGCAGTAGGTCAATATACACGGGTCTGCACGACGTAATCCCTCGTTGAGCAGATCAGTGTGTTGGCCTACGTGTACTCTCTCTATTGGAGTGCACTTATTTTCAAGCACAGGGCTGTAAACATGCAGGAGCAGACAAGGAGCAAGGATGGGTCAAGGAGCATCTCATAGGTGGAAAGACGAAAATCGTCTAAGTTAGAATCGACGAGAATCCCCAGTGATTCTCGCCGATTCGGCGAGAATCACTTGGGATTCTCGCCGATTCGTCGAGAATCAGCGGATGATTCTCGCCGAACACGTTCCAGCATCTTCTAAGCAAGCACCTCTGAGTCTAAGTAAGAATCGACGAGAATCACTTAGTGATTCTCGCCGATTCGGCGAGAATCACTAGTGATTCTCGTCGAATCGACGAGAATCACTGGTTGATTCTCGCCGTCTCGACCTGGCTTAAAGCAGTGCGTGCAACCAAGGCAAATTCGACGAGAATCATCTTTGATTCTCGCCGAATCGTCGAGAATCATCTTTGATTCTCGGCGACTCGGCGAGAATCACTTTCGATTCTCACCGATTTTGACTTGGCGTTTTTCTGGAAATGACTGAACCGATTCTGCCGCTGTTTAATATCTGGACCGGGATTTGGGGATTACTTTTGTGGGTCCCACAAACGGTCTTATTGGGGTAGCTACAGTATTTATACTCGGGTATTTTGAACGGAAGAAAAATACAGAAAGAAGCCGAGCAAGCGGAAACCCTAAAATCACGATTTCTCTCCTCCGCCGCCGTCGCGCTCGAGCTAGAACGTCGCCGCCGCCGATCGTTCATCTTCCCGATCTCCGGCGACAGAAGCTTAGCAAAGCTTGCGTCTCACGTGTCTATCCAGAGATCTCTTGTCTCTCGATTTGTTGACCGGGAAAAACTCCCCCGTCCGAATCGATCGAGACGACCGATCCTAGAGTGACCGTTGGTAGACCTAGTTTGCTTCGCAAAGAAGTTTGGATCTCAAAGCACTGCAGCAGCGCACCTTCGTTGCTGCCGACTCCGAACCAAGCCGCCGCTCTGATTGCCGCCGCCGGTTCCGGGAGATCCTCTCCAAGAGAGACCAAGGTTGTAGACTCTTCATCGACTTCAAGAACACGTCGTCGAACAAAGAGGAACACCGTAGTCTCCAAAAGAAGTTTGTATCACGTTTACACTCTATATTTAATTTTGTTGTAAGGGAACTTTTGTTCCGTGTTGTAAGGGTTGGGTGCAAACCATTTTGTGGGAGTGTTGACTCTCACGTGTGGAAGGGCCTTCCGTTAGTGAAGGGATGGATTTCAATCCCGTTGGAGAAGTGACCGAGTCGTCCCTTGTTGGGGAGATAGGTCGAAGGGGGAAAGTGGATGTACCCAAGTCGGGGAACCACTATAAATTTGCTGTGTATTCTGTGTGCTGTGCTTGTTGTTTTTATTGTGCAGGTACATCCGTAAATTCCGCAAAAGAACCACACGTCACCTATTCCCCCCCCCATAGGTGCACATAGCTGACACTAGGTGGACTTTCAAGTGGTATCAAAGCGAGGTTACTCATCAATAAGGTTAACACCTTGAGTTGAATCCTGCCCCTAGTGTCAAAAGAAGAAGACAGATATCTACTATGGACGGGCTCAAGTATTCTGGCAAGATCCCAGTGTGCAACAGACTCAACTTTCCGATCTGGAAGGCAAGAATTAGGTTTTACATGGAAGCAGTCGATCCTCGACTCTTCATGATTGTGGAGGAGGGACCTTATATCCCCACTAAGGCCTCCACCATCGATCCCACCAAGAAGGTGCCAAAGACACTTTCTGAAATGGACAAAGACGAGATGGTGTTGGTGGGACTGGACAAGAAGGCACGAAACATTCTGGTGAGCGCAGTTGATGATTCTATGATGCAAAACTTCAGCAACTGCAGGACAGCTCAGGAGATCTGGCAGTGCCTGATCATCCTAATGGAGGGCACGGATGAAGTGAGGGATGATCGGAGATCCCTCCTGAACCAAAAATATGAGGCCTTCAGGCAAGGGCCTAAGGAAGAGATCGGAGTCACATACGAGAACTTCCTGAAGATTGTCAACGCCCTCAAGGGCTACGGAAGAGTATTCACCAATGGTGAACTCAATGACAAATTCCTTAGATCCCTTACTAAGGAATGGGACACAAAGATCTGCGCCATCAGAGAATTTGGCAGACTAGCAGAAACTGATCCACAAATCCTGTTTGGGAAGCTGATGTCCTATGAACTTCAGCTGAACACCAGGAAGGCAGAGGAAGAAGCAGAGAAGGCTGCTGCAAAAGAAAAGACTGTGGCCCTAAAAGCCAGTTACTCCAGAAAGGGCAAGGGTGCGATGTCATACCGTGCGAGGAGTAAGGAAGAGGAGGAGGACTCTGAACCATGCTCCTCCGGCTCAGAACTGTCGGAGGAGGATTTCTCCCTCATCACCCGAGAGTTCAAGAAGTTCCTCAAGATGAGGAATCAAATAAAGAAAGACAGCTCCTCCTTCAGGCATCAGAAGAAAAATTATTCTTCTGACAGGTATGCATCTAAACCTAACAAACATCGTTCTTCTGATATCATTTGCTTTGGATGCAATAAGCCAGGTCACGTCGTGGCCGACTACCATCAAAGCAAAAGAGAAAAAGGGAAAGGAGAGGAGCTCAAATTCTCCAGAGATAAGAAGAAGGAGCGGAGCTACATCGCAAGAAGACCAAAGATACTAAGTGAGTCTGATTACTCAGACTCCAGTGATGATGAGGAAGCCTACTTCGGGCTGGTGGGTCGCTCGGACTCAGAAGGAGAATGCCCCCCATTTACTGGGAAGGTAAAAAACTCACACCCTCTCTCGGACTCCGACTCTGATCCTGAGTCTCTGGATGATGAACCTGAGGATGGCCCTTCAGCCCGTGAAGCTGAGCTCCTCGAGAAGTATGAGCTTCTGCTCAATACTTTCGATGAGTGCCGAAAGAGACTGAAGGCTGAGAAGAAGGAAGTAAAATTCCTTAAGGGTGAATGTGTTTCCATAAGGGAAGAGGTCACTAGCTTGATTTCTCTCCGACAGGAACACCTTGACCTGACTTCCAAGCATTCAGAGTCTTTGAAGCTCCTTGATCTAAAGCAGGAGGAAGTCGACAAGTTGGAAGAACTACTTGCGGCAGAAAGGAAGATCGTCAAGAGCTTCTCCATGCCAAAAACAGTTCTTCCAGTCGTTGATACCTTCTCTGCTCAGGCCAAAGGAGCTGGCTTAGGGCATTTAGGGGTACCTGGTTCTTCATCTAGGAGAAACAAGAACCAGAGGAAAAATAAGGCCGCCAAGAAGGCCTCTGCTGATGAAAAGGGTAAGGCTCCTCTTAGTCCTGTTGCGTTCAGAAAGCCTGGCTTTCCTTGCAACCAACACGACTTTGAGTCAACTTTTGGGCATCATTTCCGGCCCTCGGCTGCAAAGCCAAAGAGCCGGTATGATGATTGGAACTTTCCCCGGAACTTCGGTGAGAGTGCCTTCAAGGCACCTTATGAGGAAATCCACATAGGACATTATGGTCCGTTCTCTAGCGGCCATAATGGAAAGCAGGCACCAAAAGCCAAGCCTATTATACAGAAGGTGACAAAGTCATGCGACTGTTGTCACCATGAGGCCTCCACCTCCAGATCCAAGGCCCCAGCAGTACCCACCGTTCCCCGGGTAAGGCAGGAGCCTAGGAAGAGGTACAACAGATTTGACTGTTGGTGCTGTGGCAAAGTCGGTCACTTTGCCGTGGATTGTTGGTTTAATCCAAGGAACTACGAGACTCCCTGTGTTAGCAATGCGAGACCGACCACTCGTAGGGTTAACCAACCGAGGGGGAGTGTGCTAACCAGGAATCTAGGACCCAAGTTCGATTGGGTTCCTAAGGCAAATTAATTTTGTTTTGCAGGAATGTCCAAAGGCCACCAAAACGCCGATCTAGTATTTGGACAGTGGATGCTCCCGGCATATGACCGGGACAAGAAGCCTGCTGCGTGATTACACTCCAGTCAAGAATGGACCCAACGTCATCTTTGGAGGGTCAGATCGAGGAGTCACCAGAGGTTATGGTATGATTTCCAACGGTATAATCTCTATCACCGACGTGGCTTATGTTGAAGGGTTAAAACATAACCTGATCAGTGTAAGTCAGTTATGTGATAAAGGTTATGACGTTAAGTTCTGCAAGGATAAATGTCTGATAATTTCACGTACCTCTTCTGAAACGGTATTATCAGGCATTAGGAGCAGAAATATCTTTTGTTTAGATTTTCTCAGTTTAGATTCATCTACCCCCGTATGCCTTGTGTCAACAGGCAGTGCATCTCTTTGTGAACAATGGCACAAGAGATTGGCACATATTAATTTCAAGACAATTAGTATGCTATTTTCTAAGGACTTGGTAAGGGATGCTCCCAGTATCAAGTGCATCAAAGATAGCCCATGTCCTGCATGCCAGATGGGCAAACAGACTCGGGCTACCTTTAAGAGCATCGCTGACAAAGACTCTTCCCGATGCCTTTACCTTTTGCATATGGACTTGTTCGGTCCAATGCAAGTTCATAGCTTGGGAGGCAAGTCATATACGCTAGTGATAGTTGATGATCATTCTCGGTTTACATGGGTGTTCTTTTTGAAACGAAAGTCAGATACGTTTGACATCTTCACTAATTTTGTCAAGCAGGTTCAGAACGAATTTAACTGCTCCGTGGTCAAAATCAGAAGTGACCATGGAACAGAATTCGAATCTAGTGCTATGACAGAATTTTGTGAAGAACAAGGTATCTTTCATGAGTTTTCCTCCCCGCGCACTCCTCAACAAAATGGAGTTGCGGAGAGAAGAAATAGAACTCTCATTGAAGCCTGCACGACAATGTTGAAAGATGCTTCTCTCCCAGAATACTTCTGGGAAGAGGGTGTCAATACGGCATGTCATGTACAAAACCGAGCATTGATCAACAAGCATCATCGTAAGATGCCCTACGAGCTACTGAAAGGCAGGAAACCAACCATGTCCTACTTAAGGATTTTTGGTTGCCGATGTTATTTACTGAATAATGGGAAGTACCCGCGTACTAAGTTCGGTGAAAAATGCTTCGAAGGCATATTCATGGGCTATAGTGCCCACAGTCGGGCATATAGGGTCTTCAATAAGAAAACCCTAGTGGTAGAAGAATCAATAAATGTTGTATTTGATGAAGGAAGTTTGCTTAACAGCAACTCTTCCAGTAGTATTCTTGAAGATGTAGGTGCACGACTGGAACAGCTGAGTCTGGATGAGACCGCTAAAGTTGACGCTCCTAAGTACGTCAAAGTCTCCACCTCCACGTCATCTGAAAAGTGTTGAAGATCAAGATAGAACAAATCTCTTAGAGGAAAGAGAAGCCCAAGAAGTAGTTGAAGCTCCTGACGCCCGACTACTAGAGCTCTGGCACGTGAGGGATCATCCTAGAGATCAGATCATCGGGGATCCTCGTGTTGGGGTCAGAACTCGAAGAGGTACAATTAATGAGGTATTACATCTTAGCTTCCTGTCACAGGTTGAGCCAAAGAAGTTCGACGAGGCGAACAAGGATGCGGCATGGATTCTGGTCATGCAAGAGGAACTACATCAATTCGATCGGTGCAAGGTTTGGACTCTGGTTCCCAGACCATACAAGCAGAATGTGATTGGCACAAAGTGGATCTTCAGAAACAAGCTAGATGAACATGGTGTCATCGTAAAGAACAAGGCCAGGCTGGTGGCTCAAGGTTACCGACAGGAGGAAGGGATTGACTTCGACCAGACCTTCGCACCAGTAGCAAGGCTCGAGGCAATCAGGTTGTTCTTGGCGTATGCTTCATACAAAGGATTCACAGTCTATCAAATGGACGTGAAATCGGCATTCCTGAACGGAGACCTAAAAGAGGAAGTATACGTCGCTCAACCCCCAGGTTTTGTCGATCCTACTTATCCCAATCATGTTTATTTTCTTAATAAGGCCTTATATGGGTTGAAACAAGCTCCACGAGCTTGGTATGAGACTTTATCTAGTTTTCTTCTTGAGAACAAGTTCTCCAGAGGTAAAATAGATAAAACATTGTTTCTCAGGGAAGTCAAAGGCAAGATTTTGCTGGTGCAAATCTATGTCGATGACATAATATTCGGCTCAACGGATAACAATCTTTGCAAAAAGTTTTCTAAACTTATGCAAGGAAAGTTTGAAATGAGAAGTATGGGAGAGCTCAAGTATTTCTTAGGACTTCAGGTGAAACAGTCTGAGGATGGAATCTTCATCTCTCAGACGAAGTTCACAAATGAACTCCTTAAGAAATTCAGTATGGAGAGTGCAACCTCCATGAGGACTCCAATGGGATCCACCATGTCTCTGGATAAGGATGAGAAAGGTAAACCTTTCGATGAAACCAAATACAGAAGCATCATTGGATCCATGCTCTACCTTACTGCCAGTCGACCGGATATTATGTTCTCCACATGTGTCTGTGCCCGATATCAGGTGAACACTAAGGAATCTCACTATGTCGCCGCAAAGTGCATTCTGAGATACCTTAAAGGTACTCCTAATCTTGGCTTGTGGTACCCGAGAAACAATGACGTCGAGCTAATAGGATTTTCAGATGCTGATTTTGCAGGGAGCAGGGATGACAGGAAAAGCACCTCCGGGACGTGTCAATTCCTCGGCAGGAGGCTTATCTCATGGAACAGCAAGAAACAAAATTGTGTTGCAACCTCCACAGCAGAGTCAGAGTATATCTCTGCAGGAAGCTGTTGCGCACAACTTCTATGGATCAGAAACCAGTTAGCCGACTACGACCTTCAGTTCAAGGAAGTACCCATGTACTGCGACTCCTCCAGTGCAATTGTCATTGCCAACAATCCGGTGTCGCACAGCAGAACGAAGCATATTGAAGTACGCTACCACTTCATTCGGGAGCACGTGGAGAACAAGGATATCTCTCTCTGTTATGTCCCCACGGACAAGCAGATTGCTGATATATTCACAAAGCCCCTAGACGAGGCCAAGTTCAATATTTTCAAGACTGAATTGGGGATGCTCAATTATGATGAATGAAGACTACAGAGGCTCCAGGCCCGTGCAAGAACTGAGGGGGAGCAAAGGGTCCAACGCTACAGACCCCGATTTGTAGAAGTCGAAAAGGGGGAGATTACCCTCTCGGCTAAGGCTAAGGTGGCTCCACGCTCGCTCCCAAGAAATTGATACTGGTAATGGATAACTCACTCAACTCTCTTTCAGTTTATGGTTTTCATTCTCATTTGCTCTATTCACCTTAGCTTGTAGGGTTTAGGCTTCTTCAAATAGGGGGAGATTGTTGGGTATTGTATCCACAATGCACCTGATTTGAAGAAGCCCCTGGACAAGCTAAGGTCAATAGACTATGTATTTGATAAAATCCTTCTAGTTGTGCTTGCAGTTTTTCCACGCTAAGTGCACACCAATGTCAGGGTGCAGTAGGTCAATATACACGGGTCTGCACGACGTAATCCCTCGTTGAGCAGATCAGTGTGTTGGCCTACGTGTACTCTCTCTATTGGAGTGCACTTATTTTCAAGCACAGGGCTGTAAACATGCAGGAGCAGACAAGGAGCAAGGATGGGTCAAGGAGCATCTCATAGGTGGAAAGACGAAAATTCGTCTAAGTTAGAATCGACGAGAATCCCCAGTGATTCTCGCCGATTCGGCGAGAATCACTTGGGATTCTCGCCGATTTGTCGCGAATCAGCGGATGATTCTCGCCGAACACGTTCCAGCATCTTCTAAGCAAGCACCTCTGAGTCTAAGTAAGAATCGACGAGAATCACTTAGTGATTCTCGCCGATTTGGCGAGAATCACTAGTGATTCTCGTCGAATCGACGAGAATCACTGGTTGATTCTCGCCGTCTCGACCTGGCTTAAAGCAGTGCGTGCAACCAAGGCAAATTCGACGAGAATCATCTTTGATTCTCGCCGAATCGTCGAGAATCATCTTTGATTCTCGGCGACTCGGCGAGAATCACTTTCGATTCTCACCGATTTTGACTTGGCGTTTTTCTGGAAATGACTGAACCGGATTCTGCCGCTGTTTAATATCTGGACCGGGATTTGGGGATTACTTCTGTGGGTCCCACAAACAGTCTTATTGGGGTAGCTACAGTATTTATACTCGGGTATTTTGAACGGAAGAAAAATACAGAAAGAAGCCGAGCAAGCGGAAACCCTAAAATCGCGATTTCTCTCCTCCGCCGCCGTCGCGCTCGAGCTAGAACGTCGCCGCCGCCGATCGTTCATCTTCCCGATCTCCGGCGACAGAAGCTTAGCAAAGCTTGCGTCTCACGTGTCTATCCAGAGATCCCTTGTCTCTCGATTTGTTGACCGGGAAAAACTCCCCCGTCCGAATCGATCGAGACGACCGATCCTAGAGTGACCGTTGGTAGACCTAGTTTGCTTCGCAAAGAAGTTTGGATCTCAAAGCACTGCAGCAGCGCACCTTCGTTGCCGCCGACTCCGAACCAAGCCGCCGCTCTGATTGCCGCCGCCGGTTCCGGGAGATCCTCTCCAAGGGAGACCAAGGTTGTAGACTCTTCATCGACTTCAAGAACACATCGTCGAACAAAGAGGAACACCGTAGTCTCCAAAAGAAGTTTGTATCACGTTTACACTTAATATTTAATTTTGTTGTAAGGGAACTTTTGTTCCATATTGTAAGGGTTGGGTGCAACCCGTTTTGTGGGAGTGTTGACTCTCACGTGTGGAAGGGCTCCTTCCGTTAGTGAAGGGATTGGATTTCAATCCCGTTGGAGAAGTGACCGAGTCGTCCCTGTTGGGGAGATAGGTCGAAGGGGGAAAGTGGATGTACCCAAGTCGGGGAACCACTATAAATTTGCTGTGTATTCTGTGTGATGTGCTTGTTGTTTTTATTGTGCAGGTACATCCGTAAAAAATTCCGCAAAAGAACCACACGTCACCTATTCGCCCCCCCCCCCCCCCATAGGTTGCACATAGCTGACACTAGGTGGACTTTCACTACTTGCCCTTTTTAATGGGACAGTTGGGAAATTCATTAATTAAAATATTCTCTCCAGCAAATTTTCATTCTCCAGGTCGTCAGCAACTAATGCAAACAATTCAAATTCAAAGGAGAATTCGACAGAGATATATAAAAGGGATTTTCTTTTCACTCAATAACGAAGGATGTAGAGAATATACGGAGAATATAGAGCTCTCAGTACACAGAGAAGATTCACAGAAAGACTCAAGATCATCTGCTTCTCTGTACAGAAAACATTCTGTTTTCTCCTTGACCTCACTGAATAAGAAGATCAACAACAAATATAAATCAAGAGTCTTCTTCAATCTTCAACTCCAGGAGCTCTCAAGGACAACATATTCAAATCAGTCAGGAGTTTCTTGATTTTCACAAGTCAAGGAAGAAGACCTACTACACCCTGTGCAAGACTCCAAGTGATATTGAAAGGAGTTCTTGACAACAGCAATCCACTTGTCTTCTCAGTTGTTTGAGAAAGAGAAGACACCATCAATTTCTCTCCCCACTCCTGTATAAATGGTTTATTAACTCCCTTCAAAAGTTTATTTAGTTTTTAGGCACCTGATCAAAAGCTCATTGGTGGCAGTCACATGATCAAAACCTGCTAGTGGATTTCTACCAGGGTGGTAGAAGAGTGGATGTACTCAGGTTGGGGAACCACTATAAAATTTCTTTTGTTGTCTAGTTGCCCTTTTTCTTATTATTATTGTTGTGGCTGTGATATATTAGGCTAGCTGTGTTGTGGTAGTTTAGTTTAGATTATTTTCTTTTTATCTATTACCACTGCTGGTATCATTCTCTACTCTGATAATTATTTTAGAAACTGTTAAAAAGATTTTAGATTACTCTATTCCCCCCCCCCCTCTAGAGTAAATCAGGTCTAACCTCATCTTTCAATTGATATCTAAGCAGTTTCCTTTCGTTGTACAAGCTAACCCTTGAACCAAAAGATCTTGTGTTAGATCTGATCTCTATTTCTCTTAGGGTTATTTAGTTCACAGCATGACACAAAATAAGGATTATGCAAACACCAGACCTCCAGTTTGCAATCTGAACAAGTTTGTAATTTGGAAGGCAAGGATTGGATTGTTCATGAATTCTATTGATGAGGATATCTACAATTCTATTTTGGCAGATCCTCCTCAACCAACAACATCTACATATACATCAATATCCAGCACTCATGATGTTCCACCACCTGAGTGGACAGATGCACAGAAGAAGGCAAAGATTGCAGATGAAAATGCCATGAACATATTGGCTCAAACCATGTCAGATGACATCTTCCAGAAAGTGGTTGAATGCACATCTGCCAAGGTAATATGGGTCTCTCTCAACTAGATGGTTGCTGACTCAGCAGATGAGAGAAAAGATAGAATATCAACTCTCATCTCACAGTATGAGAATTTCAAGAAGGAAGAAACAGAATTTGTTGGTGACATGTACAACAGATTAAGTACAATTATCAGTGAGTTGAAGACCTTGGACAAAGACATCTCTCTCACTGAGATCAATGAAAAGATCCTCATGTGCTTCCCAAGCTCATTGAATTCCAGGATCTGGCCAATCAAGGAGGCAGAAGTCTTAATGAGATTTCCACAAAATCTCTCCTGAGAAAGCTCAAATCTTATGAGCAGTTGATCAAGTCCAGGGAAGCTGCAGAACAAAGGACTCCTCCATCAACAAGGAAGGAATAGAATATAGCTTTTAAAGCTACAGAAGAATCAGAAGCTTCAACATCAAATGAAGAACTCCTAAGTCTCTTAGCCAAGAGATTTTACAAGATGGCTAGGAAGGACTTCAGGAGAAAGTCATCCAGGCAGGATGAAAAACTCAGGTATGATAAAACACCCACTAAAGAAATAGTGTGTTTTGGGTGCAGGAAACCAGGACACTTCATCTCAAAGTGTCCTGAAAATCAAAAGAAAGAAAGGAGAAGAGAGAAAGATTCCAGAAGACAGCAATATAGCAGGCCTTCCTCCAGCAAGCACAAAAAGAAGGAGAAGGGATTTGTTGCTGAAACCTGGAGTGATGCAGAAGATGAATCGGCATCCTCTAGCTCCATTGAAGAGGAAGAAGAGGCAAAGGCAAGGGAAGTCTGCCTCATGGAAATCAATGCCACATGCAGTAGGCCTGATGCTGAAGACCAGGAAGAAACTCATTCTGAGGAATCAGAAGAGGAATCAGATACATAAGAGGATAAGGTAATCTCTTCTTTTGATTTCAATTCTATTGATTTTAAAATTGACTTCAAAGCCTTATGTAATGACCTAATAAATTCTGAAAAAGAAATCAAAATGCTAAGAGATAGGCAAGCTGAATTTGACAATCTATTTGCTGAAAACACTAAGCTCAAGGATGATTTAGTTTTAGCAAATGAACAAATCATTTCTCTGAAAACAGAATTATGTGAGGCCAGGCAACTTGAAGAATCTCTTAATGGGAGAAGCCTTAAGCTGATGGACATTACAAGTACAATCAATGTCATACTGAATGGCAAGCTGGGCTTAGGTGCTTCATCAAGCTTACCTCCCATACTTAAGAAAAACATATTAACTACTCCAATAAAATTTGTTTCTAAAAAGGGAAAAGAAAAGATAGAAACCAATAATAATGTTAAACAAACTGAGCTTAAAACAAAGAATAAGAAAAAGAAACAAAATAAGAAAAATCCAAATTATAACAATGTTCAACATATTTTGTCAAACGCAGATCGATGAAATGTGTACAGTTCATCGAACTCTAGTCGACAAACTCCGAACGCAAATTTATATTATAATTATTCGTTGAACTAAGATCGACGAAACCAGTATGGTTCGTCGACCACAGATTGATGATTTTGGGGCTCAGAAAATGACTACTTTCATTCTCTGAGTGGAGTTCGACGAACTCATCCCAATTTGTCGAACTCAGGTCGACGAACTCACCAAAATTCGTCGAACGCAGTTCAGTATAACAAAAATTTTAATTCTTCTAAAACCTATAACCAACCAAGAACATTTAATAATCAATTCAATTAGTGGATCATTCCACCTAGGAGATACCATCCTTTAGGATATAAATCTCAACCTGAATTTTCTGTTAGATCAAGCTTTTCATATCAGGAAAACAAAGGGCCCAAGATAATCTGGGTCAAGAACCACTAATCTTTTCCTTTGCAGGTAAAAAGCTGTCCAGCTTTTTATCAACAATGGTATCTGGACAGTGGATGCTCCAAGCATATGACTGGCAGCAAGGATAACATAAATAATTATAAGTCCAAGCTAGGACCAAAGGTGATCTTTGGTGACTCAAATTGTGGCGAGACTGAAGGCTTTGGAGAAGTTACGATTGGAGTAGTCACTTTCAAAAAGGTTGCATGTGTAAGTGGACTGAAACATAACCTCATCTCCATAAGACGACTATGTGATGAAGGTTATCAAGTATCTTTTAACTCAAGCTCTTATATTATTTCTTCTAAAGAAACCAAACTATTTTAATTGGAAATAGACAAGACAACATATATATAGTTAATTTTTAATCAGCAACATCAGATATTTGTTTATTTAATCTTGTTAGCAATCAGAATGATTTATGACATAAAAGATTAGGTCATTTTAATCTGAAAAACATTGCTAGGCTATCTAAAGATAACTTTTTTAGAGGATTGCCTTCTAGTCCCTTTAAGAATGAAGGCCTCTGCAGGGCTTGTCAATTAGGCAAGCAAACTAAATCTAGCTTTAAATTAGTTAATAAGAGTGATTCACCTAGGATCTTGTACTTGCTACACATGGACCTTTTTGTCTCTATTATTGTACAAAGCCTAGGAGGGAATTCTTATACTCTAGTTATTGTAGATGACTTCTCAAGATTCACTTGGGTTTTCTTTCTGAGATCTAAGTCTGATAACTTCAAAGTTCTCACAGATTTTCTCAAGAACATACAGATTGAGTATTCTACTCCATTTGCATTAATCAGAAGTGATCATGATACTGAGTTTGAGTCTCTTCTTATGCAAGAGTTCTATAGGAAGGAAGGCATCAGGTACTGCTTCTCAGCTCCTAGAACTCCTCAACAAAATGAGGTAGCTGAAAGGAAGAATAGAACACTAATTGAATCAACAGGCACATTACTTGCAGATGTTTATATGCCCCTATCCTTTTGGGCAGAGGCTGTGAGCACAGCAAACTATGTACTGAACAGAAGCTTAATACATAAACTTAAGAATAAGACTCCCTATGAATTACTTAAAGGGAAGAAACCTAAAATCACCTATTTAAAAATATTTGGTTGTATATGCTATATTCATAACAATGACAAGAAATATATTAGAAAGTTTGAAGCTAAGGCTGCAGAGGGATTTTTTCAAGGATATTCCCAAGTCAGCAAAGCTTATAGGGTGTTTAATAAATCTACTTTAAAAATTGAGGAATCTGTCCATGTAACTTTTGATGAAGCTAACATGTCTTATAAGGAGAAAGAAATTTCTACCAACAGCACATTGCAGGTACCTCACATGTGTGAGAGATTGGATGATCTAAGCCTCACCCAAGAGGTTCCAATACATCCCTCTCCACAAGTTGAAGAAGAAAGTGAAGAAGAAAGTTTAGAGGTGGTTGAACCATATCCAACAGATAATGAAATTCCACAAGAGAAATTTATTCCCCAAGCTATTGCCCAACCAACTCCACCCACTGAATTTGTCACACTTAGGGATCACCCTGTATCTTAAGTGATTGGAGACATTTCAGTTGGTGTGTAGACAAGACATCAACTCAACCAAGACTTGATGAATGCCTGCTTCATATCTCAAATTGAGCCCCAATCCATTAAAGATGCAGAGCAAGATCCCCACTGGATTGTTAAAATGCAAGAGGAGCTCAATCAATTTGAGAGATGTAGAGTTTAGGATTTAGTTCCAAGACCCAAAGACTACTCAGTCATTGGAACTAAATGGGTATATAGAAACAAGCTGGATGCCCAAGTTGTCATAATAAGGAATAAAGCAAGGCTTATTGCTAAAGGTTATAAGCAAGAGTAAGGGATTGACTATGACTAGACTTTTGCTCCTGTTGCAAGGCTGGAAGCAATCAGGATCTTCCTTGCATATGCTGCCTACAAGAAATTCAAGGTTTATCAAATGGATGTCAAAAGTGCTTTTCTGAATGGAGAACTTAAAGAAGAGGTTTATGTTGAACAACCTCCAGGTTTCTTCTATCCAACTCATCCCTCATATATTTTTAAATTGCATAAAGCTCTCTATGGTCTAAAGCAAGCTCCAAGAGCTTGGTATGAAACCTTAGCTAGCTTTCTTATAGAATATAAGTTTTCTAGGGGCATTATAGATAGAACATTATTCACTAGACACCATAAGGATCAAACTTTGTTAGTGCAAATTTATGTAGATGATATTATATTTGGGTCTACAGATTCCAAACTATGCAAGATGTTTTCTGACCTCATGCATTCAAAGTTTGAAATGAGTAGCATGGGTGAGCTCTCCTACTTCCTTGGTCTCCAAGTGAAGTAGCTACCTGATGGCATCTTCATATCCCAGGGTAAGTATGCTAAGGAGCTTATCAAAAAGTTTGGAATGGCTGATGCCTCAGCAAAAAAAACACCCATGACCACTAATGTTGTAATTGACTTTGATGAACATGGCAAGCCTGTTGATTAGAAATTATATAGGGTCATTGTTGGGTCTCTGTTATACTTTACAACAAGCAGACCAGATATAATGTTTGCTACATGTCTTTATGCGAGATTCCAAGTGAACCCTAAAGAATCTCAGCTAATTTTTTTAAAAAGGATTTTGAGATATATAAAGAGTTGTCCTACTCTAGGACTTTGGTATCCCACTGGGTCAGAGTTTGAGTTAATTGGATACTCAGATGCTGACTTTACTGGATGTAGAGTAGACAGAAAAAGCACCTCTGGAACATGCCAATTCCTTGGTGCTAGATTAGTCTCTTGGTTTTGCAAAAAATAGCGATCTGTATCTACATCAACTGCTGAAGCAGAATACATAGCAGCTGGAAGCTGTTGTTCCCAGATGCTGTGGATTCAGAACCAACTTCTAGACTATGGGTTCAACTTAAATAATTCAACTATACTATATGACAACACAATTGCAATTTCCATTGCACAAAATTTAGTTCATCACAGTAGGACTAAGCATATAGACATTAGGCATCATTTCATTAGAGAGTGTGTAGACAAAAATAAAATTAATCTTGTCTATATCTACACTAATTTGCAAAGAGCAGATATCTTCACCAAACCTTTGGATGAGAGGAACTATATGTTCTTCATAAATCAGCTTGGTATGATAAATGGAGAAGCCTTAATTTAATTTATGTCTATGGTCAACGAATTTTTCAAAGTTCGTCGAATGGAGATCGACGAACTGGGAAAAGTTCTAGAGAAATTCGTTGAACTGAGATCGACGAACTCTCTGTGAGTGAAGGTATTTTCGTCGACCGGAGATCGGCGAATTTGCTTCAGAAAATTTTCGTCGAACTGAACTCGATGAAATGTTTTCACATCTTCTGACTGACATCGCCGAATTCTTTTTGCTATAAAATATTTCGCCGACCTCAGATCGAAGAATTTTTATTATTCGTCGAACGGAGTCTGCCGGTTCATATTCTGAAAACCTTATATCTAGGTTTTCTTCGACCTCCGTCCCACGCTTTCAGTTCTCTTGCACTTGATCTCTTTATTCTTGTTACAGGCGAACTCATGGAGATTCCGACAAACACTCTTTCCACACTGAAGTTTGACATGGGTTTTGATATTGACTTCGACTCCTTTCAGCATTCTGACCCGATCTTTGTGGAAGTTCTGAAATTATTTGAAGAACAAAATCTGAAGCAGTTCATGACTCAGAGAATCAAAATAGCCATGGCATATATAAATGAATGGGTATTTACATCTACAACATCAGAAGATACAATGACAGGAACAATATCTGGCAACAACATTTCCCTTTCCCCCACTGTACTAACCGAAGTTTGCGGTTTACTGAATGATGATGAAGAAAATGAAATGAATAATGAGGAATATGAGAATATGCTGATCAAAATGGGTCACTCTGGAGAGAACCCAAACAAATTATTAAAGAAAAATTTGTCTGCTGAGTATAAGTTCTTAGCAGATGTAGTTGGGAAAGTGCTGTTGGGCAAACACACAGCACATGACTACATCACCAGACACCAATTCATGGTGATGGGTGCTCTGGTAGAGAAGAAAGTAGTAAACTAGGGCAAACTGCTATTTGACTTGATTAAAAAGAATAATAATAAGAAAGAGGTCTATTTTGGAAGGGTATTGGTGTAACAACCCCCATCTGTTCACATGGTATATCCTAAAAGGTCCGGCCGGGGCCCCACAGCATATATCACAAAACAGGCGGAAAGGTTACGGGATGATACCAGAGTAGCGCAGCGCACCTAAAACATGTCGTTCTAGCGGAAGCCTTTGGTAACCCTTGAACTCCACACTTGAATGTCCAATAGGCAATACAACTCCACATTGTATATATAATAGGTAGGTCTTATCTTAAAAGCATACAAAGATGGCCTTATGGCCTTACATGGTTTTCACACAGTGGCCTCAACATTGGCGCGCAGGCCGACCACAATAAAAGAAAACACAACATAGCCTTCGAGGGCTAGCAGCAGCAGCAGGGACATCAACCCTTCTGCATCCCGCTTGGCTCTCCAGCACCTGTATAGGGACAATCCACCCAACGGTGGCAAACAGAAGCAACGGTCAGTGTTTAGCTGACCAAATTATAACAACCCTACCCCTTACTCAGGGAAACGGTAATCTTCCCTGCAGGCATAGCATAACACAAGCATGACAATATATCTCATATAATGTGCTTTTACGCACTCATGTCATCACAACCGTTCGCCACCCGGCCCAACGGTCCGTGCACTCAGGGCACATTCTTGTTGTTCTAGCAAATCACAGGCCCACCACCGTTTCCGGGTCACAACCCAACGACAATTCTCTTGAGCCTTTACTCCATGGCGTGCAGCAGGAGTTCTATTCTTACAACACCGGGATGTCCCGTAGCCCCCCATTATATCATGGAACTTAGGACAAAGACTCTTACTATGCGCCCCAACAGGCCGCACCTTCTGGTCTCACGTCGGACGGACATAACGCAGGTCGGATCCTCCACCCCCCGTTGCTCAAATCGCCTTGCCATCACCGAGTACGGCGTACTCGCGGCTAAATAAAGGCGCGGGTAGGTCTCACCGATCCTGTTCTGGCATTCAAGCCTGGGCATAAATCTTACACCCATTTATCTCACAACTTTAGCGGGTCTTTCCTGGGCACACCAGTACTTCCTGTTACACGTTCACAGGTACGACACCGTAATTCTTACAAATGTCAGGGGTCTTTCCTAGCTATCATGCCAGTACTTCATGTTACACTCTTCACAGGTGGACGCCCTATGAACATTAAGCATTACAAAGGGTATTTCTTAGAATTCCAATCCAGTACGTCCTGCTACTTTCTTTCACAGGTCTAACCTGTCGACTCATAAACTACGCGTTTATCACGGAGTCTTCTCCGGTTCGTATGCACCATCACCAATCCAGAACAACCCTTCCAGATATGCTTCACACATCATGCCTATTCCGTACTCCAATTCTGGATCTATATGCCAACAAAAGGGATTTCATGAATCCACCCAAAGACTCCCACAAGCAGCCACCTTTTGGTGGGGAATCATATACATATGCCAAAACAAAAGCCTTCACATGGCTAGGAATAAAAGTCGTTACCCTCGAATACCTCTTTGGTGCCATGAGCTCCAAGCTAGCCCGAACGACTCACAAAAGCTTTTACTCCGCAACGTCGGCATCGGATATCTCGTCGGCTAACTGCATCACCACCGGTGATCAGCCCCCTCTCCTCCTCCTCCTTCTTCCTCTCTCTTTTTCTCTCTAGAATTGTAGTAAGAGAATGTCAAAATCCAAATGAGTTTCCCCAACCCATTCTCGGCCTTAAGATTACAAGGAGGCCCCTCAGCCCTTGGATCCAGTTTAAAGGGATGGATGGCCACGATTTCACCAAAAATCATAAATTTTGCCTAACACGGCCTGTGACACGCCCGTGTCCAGGGTCGTGTTCCCTAAGCGGTGCTCAACCGACTTATCCAACCCAGTGATACGCCCATGGGACACGCCCGTGTCATGGGCCGTGTCACCCGACATGCCTTCAGACACGCCCGTGTCTGTGGCCGTGTTCGTCAGGCTAAAAAATCCCAAAATCACCCAAGACTCACATGGCATGTGACACGCCCGTGTCCCAGGCCGTGTGCCCATACACGGCACTAGACACGCCCCAGCTCCCAGCTCAAATTCGTCGGGCTGAGTTCGTCGACCGTGCTGACACGCCCTGTGACACGCCCGTGTCACAGGCCGTGTCCTAAGCACTCGACGATCATCGACCAAATTTTGTCGACCACTCGTCGACTGTTCCTCTCGACACTCGACGCACGCAGGACATGCCCGGGGACACGCCCGTGTCCCAGGCCGTGTCACCGCAAAACTGAGCCTGCTGAAAAAATGGGCTGTTACAACCCTCCCCTCCTACCAGAAATTTCGTCCTCAAAATTTGTATACAGGAAGGCAACCCGCAACCAAAAATTGTTTACAACATGAAACGTTTATGTTACAATAAAAGTTTTACTCTCCACTCAGTGACAGAAACAGCTCGGGAAACTCCGCTCGCATGGTCTGCTCTCGCTCCCATGTAAGCTCCTTACGGCCATAGTTGTCCCATCGGACTTTAACCATCCCGACTGTCTGGTTCCGCATCTGTTTCTCGGCTCGATCTTCGATTTGAATGGGTCTAACTCTCGTTGTTAGCCCATACTCCACTGACACTCGATCATCCACGATCACTTGAGCTGGATCTTTAACAGCCTTCCGAAGCACCGAGATATGAAACACATCATGTAATCCACCCAAGTCTGCCGACAGAGCTAGCCGATAAACCGCTTCTCCGACGCGCTCTACCACTTCAAATGGACCCAAATATCTTGGACTCAACTTTTTCAAACGTCGAATCCTGGAGACACCTTTGAAGGGCTTGATCTTCAAGTAGACCCAATCGCCAACCACAAATTCCACATTCCGGTGATTGGCGTTGTAGTACTTAGCTTGTCGATCTTGAGCAATGAGTAGCTTCTCTCGAATAGTCTATATGGTTGCGTTTGCTTCATCAACCTCATTAGGTTTATACACTCGAGCTTCGCCCGCTTCTTCCCAAGCCAAGGGAGTACGACACTTCCTTCCATACAGAGCTTCATATGGTGCCATCCCAATACTTTCTTGGTAGCTGTTATTATACTCAAACTCCACCATAAAGAGATGATCTTCCCATCTCTTTCCGAAGTCAATGGCGCACATCCTGAGCATTTCCTCCATAGTTCTGTTGGTGCATTCAGTTTGGCCATCCGTTTGGGGATGAAAGGCCATACTGAAAGTCAACTTCGTGCCCAATAGTCGGTGCACTAGCCTCCAGTCATTTGACGTGAAAGTCAACAATCACCCAAATGGAACCATTTCCTCGCTGCGATCTCGGCAACCCGTGCACAAAATCCATAGAAACATCATCAAATTTCCACTCTGGGATCGGCAGCGACTTCAAATAACCACCCGGCTTTTGGCATTCCGCCTTCACCATCGCACATGTTTGACATTTGGCCACATAGAAGGCAACATCTTTCTTTAGCCCTGACCACCCGAATAGATTTTTCATATCATTGAACATCTTCGTGCTCCCGGGGTGAATGGAATACTTTGTATAATGTGCTTCATACATAAGTTCTTCACTCAATTTACCCACATTCGGGACGCACAAATGGCCCTCTTTTCGCAAAAGACCATCATTCCAGGAGAATTTGCCCTCTGGACCCTCGTTAACATAGCGAAAGAGAGCTTCATCCAACTCCGTTGCCCGTCGAACTCGGTCCGCAAGGTCATATTGCACCTCCATCTAGTTCAAACATGCCTTGGCAGTGGCATTTTTGTCAACACAATATATCTCTAATGCTTCCAGCTCCTGGATAAGACGTTCATCATGCCTTTGTAACCAATTCGCTCTAGCCGGAACTCTCCGACTCAAGGCATCCGCGACAACATTCCCCTTCCCGGGAGTATAGTGGATCTCGAAAGTATAGTCCCCAAGGAACTCCAACCACCCTCGTTGTCGCATATTCAAGTCCTTCTACTCCAATAGGTACTTTAAGCTCTTGTGATCTGTATAGATCTCCACTTTTCCTCCATAAAGATAGTGTCGCCACAACTTTAGTGCAAAAATCACCGCCGCTAGTTCCAAGTCATGGACGGGATAATTTCATTCGTGCACCTTCATCTGGCGTGAGCCATAAGCAATTACCTTTCCATTCTGCAGAAGAACGCAGCCTAAGCCGCTCCCTGAGGCATCACTATAAATAACAAATCCATCGGTCCCACTTGGCGAAGACAACACCGGCGTCGTGGTCAACCGAACCTTCAGCTCTTCAAAAGCTCATGCACACTCTGGCGTCCAAACGAACTTCTGATCTTTTCTCGTCAGCATGGTTAGCGGCAAAGCGATCCGTGAGAAATTCTCAACAAATCTTCGATAGTAGCCCGCAAGTCCAAGGAAGCTCCTGACCTCGGCCACTGAAGACAATACCGGCCACTCCTCGATGGCCCTGATCTTTGATGGATCCACTACAATGCCCGCTCCACTGACCACATGGCCTAGGAAAGCCAATGACGATAACCAAAACTCACACATGGCCTAGGAACACCATGAACTCGCACTTCGAGAACTTGGCATAGAGCTGAGTTTGCCTCAAAGTATTCAACACCAACCGCAAGTGAGTCTCATGCTCAGCTTTCGACTTTGAGTACACCAGGATGTCATCAATGAACACTATCACAAACAGATCCAGGTACTCTCGGAACGTGCGGTGCATCAAATCCATAAACACTGATGCCGCATTACACGGTCCAAATGGCATGACTGTGAACTCATAGTGCCCATAACGCGTTCCAAATGCGGTTTTGGGAATGTCACTTTCCCGAATTCTCAACTGGTAATACCTAGACTTCAGGTCCAACTTCGAAAAGACGGTCGAGCCCACCAGCTGATCGAACAACTCATCAATCTGGGGTATCAGATATTTATTCTTCTCGGTCAGCTTATTCAGTTCACGGTAATCAATACATAACCGCAACCCACCATCTTTCTTCTTTACAAAAAGCACAGGCGCGCTCCAAGGTGGCATGCTTGTGCGTATATAACCTTGCTCTCTCCTTTGGCGCGAAGCGATATGGTGAGCGGGCCACAGGTTTCGCACCTGGCACCAACTCGATCGTGAAGACAATCTCCCGCTGGGGTGGTAGCCCAGGGAGATCCTTGGGAAACATATCTGTAAATTCCACTACAATCGGAACCTCGCACACACTAGCCTTAGGCTCAACAACCTGAATCAGTGCGAAGTAACACTCTGCACCCTTCCGAACAGCCTTGACTACTTGGAGTGTAGACACCAACGTCCCGCCCACTCCTCGCATACCCGCGAACTTTGTCTCCTGTTCGGTATTCAGGCCCAACGTGATCTCTTTGGACTGGCAATCAATCATGGCATGCTGCTCCGCAAGCCAATCCATACCAAATATCACGTCGAATTCTGATATCAGCAAGACAGATGCAGTTAAACTGAAATCCCGACTTCCTATTTGGACCGCCACATCGCATGCTTGATCTGCAAGCATCCAACAGCCATTCGACAACACCACTCTGACGTTATCTGTCTTTGTACGACTAGGTATCCCAAGCCACGTTATAAACTCGCTAGACAGAAAAGAATGCGATGCACCTGTATCAAATAGTGCTCGCGCCAGTGTGTACCGAATCAACACAAATCTTGTGACAATCATGTCACACACACAAACCGCAAACACATATGCATGAAGGAAAGCATACAAGCCATATACTATGCCAAACTAAACTCATACCTGTGACGACATCACTCTGCTTGATGGCCTCCTGCAGGCCAAGATTGTAGACTCGGGGCTGTGCCTGCGAGGTAAAGGAGTCCACTACTGCCTTGCCCTTCTCTGCATACGACGCTCCCGCCTTCTTTTCATTCTTTGGCGGCACCCGAAAATCTCGAGCTATATGCCCCACCCATCCACAATTGAAGCATGTACGAGTATCCGGCCTTGAGGTAGCCCCCGACGTTTCTCTCGATGCAACTGATGAAGGAGCTTGTCCACTTGTCTTGGACTTCTTGCCCCATTTCTTCTTATAAAATGGTTTCCAGGTCGGGGCACCTTCCACTCCGGTTGCGTCACAGCCAAAGCCCTCTTACCCAGCACCCTCTTCATATCTTTTTCCAGCGCGCTCGCAGTGTCGACCAACGCCTGGAAGCCTTGGTTCACAGAACTAGAAACCAGGAACCTCAACTCGTCCCTCAGTCCTTCATATAACCGATTTGTCTTTCTTTGCTCATCCGCAAAAATATAACCCACATACGGCCCCAAGCGTGTAAACTCATGCAGATACGCGTCAACACTACCATCACCTTACGTTAGCCGTTGGAATTCATTTTCCATGGCTATCCGTTGAGAAGCAGGAAGGTGCTTCGCTAGGAAGAGTCGGGAGAATTCTTCCATGGATATTTGTGTTAAGAGACGACCCGCCAAGTGATGCAACTCCATCTCATCCCACCACAATCTAGCTTCTCCTTCAAGCAGGAAGGTAGCTAACGTGACTTTCTGATGCTCCTCCGATCCAATCGCCATCATGATGTCCTTGACGCACGATAGCCAATCCTCAGCCTGCGTAGGAGTTCCCGCTCCCGAAAATGTAGGCGGATGGAAACTCATAAACCGCGTCAACTGCTTCTCAGCCGCTCGAGGAGCCACATCCACTACATGTTCAGGCCTTGCCGCCCCGTATTCTGGTGTCAAAGCCGGTTGTTCCTGCCTAAGTGGTTGTCCTTGGATCATGGCAAACAAAGCCTCAGCAACTAAACGCACATGTTCCGCAAACGGTGGAGGTGTAGGCACCGCGGCTGGTGCCGTGCTTTCATCAGAATGCTGGGGCTCTGACTGCCCAGCCCCACTCTGTGTCACCTAAAGATGGATAAGACACACACATTAGCGGCTTTACACAAGCAAACAACACAAAATAGGAACACGCAGGTTCCTCAAACACACAAATTTGCATTCCTATCATGGACATTCAGGAGTTCAATTGCATAACTTGGTTTGCACAAGCATGTGCTCGCCACCACACAAAAGAAGTCGACCACGACTTCGAGAGGAAAATAACAAGATAGCTGATACCAAAAATGTAACAACTCCATCCATTCATATGGTATATCCTAGAAGGTCCGGCCGGGGCCCCACAGCATATATCACAAAACAGGCGGAAAGGTTACTGGATGATACCAGAGTTGCACAGCGCACCTAACACATGTCGTTCTAGCGGAAGCCTTTGCTAACCCTTGAACTCCACAATTGAATGTCCAATAGACAATACAACTCCACATTGTATATATAATAGGAAGGTCTTATCTTACAACCATACAAAGATGGCCTTATGGCCTTACATGGTTTTCACACAGTGGCCTCAACATTGGCGCGCAGGCCGACCACAATAAAAGAAAACACAACATAGCCTTCGAGGGCTAGCAGCAGCAGCAACAACAGCAGGGACATCAACCTTTCTACGTCCCGCTTGGCTCTCCAGCACCTGTACAGGGACAATCCACCCAACGGTGGCAAACAGAAGCAACGGTCAGCGTTTAGCTGACCAAATTATAACAACTCTACCCCTTACTCGGGGTAGCGGTAATCTGCCCTGCAGGCATAGCATAATACAAGCATGACAATATATCTCATATAATGTGCTTTTACGCACTCATGCCATCACAACCGTTCGCCACCCGGCCCAACAGTCCGTGCACTCAGGGCACATTCTTGGTGTTCTGGCAAATCACAGGTCCACCATCGTTTCAGGGTCACAACCCAACGACAATTCTCTTGAGCATTTACTCCATGACGTGCAGTCGGAGTTCTAGTCTTACAACACCGGGATGGCCCGTAGCCCCCCATTGTGTCATGGTACTTAGGCCAAAGACTCTTGCTACACACTCCAACAGAGCGCACCTTCTGGTCTCACGTCGGACGGACATAACGCAGGTTGGATCCTCCACCGCCCGTTGCTCAAATCGCCTTGCCATCACCGAGTACGGCGTACTCGCGGCTAAATAAAGGTGCGGGTAGGTCTCACCGATCCTGTTCTGGCATTCAAGCCTGGGCATAAATCTTACACCCATTTATCTCACAACTTTAGCGGGTCTTTCCTGGGCACACCAGTACTTCCTGTTACACGTTCACAGGTACGGCACTGCAATTCTTACAAATGTCAGGGGTCTTTCCTGGCTATCATGCGAGTACTTCCTATTACTCTCTTCACAGGTGGATGCCCTATGAACATTAAGCATTACAAAGGGTATTTCCTGGAATTCCAATCTAGTACTTCCTGCTACTTTCTTTCACAGGTCCAACCCGTCGACTCCTAAACTACGCGTTTATCACAGAGTCTTCTCCGGCTCGTATGCACCATCACCAATCCAGACCAACCTGTCCAGATGGGCTTCACACAGCATGCCTATTCCGTACTCCAATTCCGGATCTCTATGCCATCAAAGGGGATTTCATGAATCCATCCAAAGACTCCCACAAGCAGCCACCTTTTGGTGGGGGAGTCATATATATATGCCAAAAAGAAAGCCTTCACATGGCTAGAAAGAAAAGTCGTTACCCTCGAAGGCCTCTTTGGTGCCATGAGCTCCAAGCTAGCTCGAACTACTCACAAAAGCTTTTCCTCCGCAACGTCGGCCTCAGATCTCTCGTCTGCTAACCGCAGCACCACCGGTGATCAGCCCCTTCTCCTCCTCCTTCTTCCTCTCTCTTTTTCTCTCTAGAATTGTAGTAAGAGAATGTCAAAAGCCAAATGAGTTTCCCCAACCCATTCTCGGCCTTAAGAAGACAGGAGGCCTCTCAGCCCTTGGATCCAGGCTGAAGGGATGGATGGCCACGATTTCACCAAAAATCATAAATTTTGCCTGACACGGCCTATGACACGCCCGTGTCCATGGCCGTGTTCCCTAAGCGGTGCTCAACTGACTTATCCAACCCAGTGACACGCCCATGTCATGGGTCGTGTCACCCGACATGGCTTCAGAGACGCCCGTGTTTGTGGTCGTGTTCGTCAGGCTGAAAAATCCCAAAATCACCCGAGACTCACACGGCCTGTGACACGCTTGTGTCCCAGGCCCTATGCCCATACATAGCACGAGACACGCCCCAGCTCCCAGCTCAAATTTGTCGGGCTGAGTTCGTCGACCGTGCTGACACGCCCTGTGACACGCCCGTGTCACAGGACGTGTCCAAAGCACTCGACGATCATCGACCAAATTTTGTCGACCACTCGTCGACTGTTCCTCTTAACACTCGATGTATGCAGGACATGCCCTGGGATACGCCCGTGTCCCAGGCCATGTCACCCCAAAACTGAGCCTGCTGAAAAAATGGGCTGTTACAATTGGGATACTTCTGCAAGAAAAGGCACCTGAACATCCGGTCACCATGGCAGTGTTCATAAATGCCTCAAAAAGCCTTACCTCTGCCCTGTTTGTCAGATGGGAGAGGAAGATCACCAAGCCATCCAAGGATTCATCCTCTTCAAGAACTTCGGAGAGAACCATGGTCGTAACAGCCGCTCCTCCACCACTAGAAGAAGTTCCTTCTCCTCCAACATTCCTTCTCCTCCACTACCTCCACAACAATAACAACAACCTCAAATTCATCTACCCACACCAACTCCATCATCAGTTCAATCTCCAATTCCTACTTCACCAACTCACCAACAACATCTACCCACACCAGCATCAACCCCAGTTCTATATCTTGAGCACATCACTCTACCTCAATCTCCACTTCCCCCTCCTTTAACTACCACACACCCTGACATATTTATCTCCTCCCACACCTTTAATGTACTGTTTCTTCCACCATCTCCACCAACAACAGTTCCACTTTCTACAACTACAACTCCCTCTATTCCCATCCCTCCACTCACCCAAACTGACATTCCCTCCACTGTACCTGACTACACACATACAGATATGTCCAGTGCATTCTCTGTTTGTTCAAATTGTGGTCATTGAAAGAAATTGTACCTAATCACCTAGAGGGGGGGGGTGAATAGGTGACCTTAATCTTTTCAAACTTTTAGGCAGAATTAATCACAGAATTCACAGAACTATAAACAACATACACAGAATCAGTCACACACACAGAGTACACACAGTTTTTATAGTGGTTCCCCAAGGTCTGGGTACATCCACTTTCCCCCTTCGCCTATCTAGTAGTGTACTAGATTCGGCCAAACTTCTCCACGATTCCTCAGATCCTCAGATCTTACACTCAGAACCCCAAATAGGTTCCTACAGCTCCGAGTGATCCCACTCTTACAACTCAGGCACACAGCCCTACCACTCAGTCTTCACAAAGACCTACACTCAGCCTTCAACAAGGCCTACACTCAGCCCTCAATAAGGCCTACACTCAGAGAAATGAATCTCCTACACTCAGGCACACAGGCCCTACCACTCAGACTTTATAATTTCAGGCTTACAACTTAGATCCCTGAGGATCCTACAAGAAATTTAAAATTACAAAGTATATACCCACAACTCAGAATGAGAAAGAAGAGTTGACAGGTTTCTTGATGAGTTATTGGAAGAACTTTGCTGAGATCAACCTCCCTTGGCTTCCTTCAAAGCTTCTTGAATTTAGAACACAGTAGGGTTGAGTCTCTATGCAGATGATCTTCAATCACTGCTGACTTAAGAATCAGATCTCAATCTGAAACTTTCTTCACAGCCTGGTTCAACAGCTGTCTTCTTAGAAGGAGTTCTCTCTCTCCAACTTCTTAGATCTTTTGATCACTTCAATTGATTCTTCAATGAATTGCTTGATCGATCACCTTCTGTTGACAGAATAAGCCTTTATATAAGCCTTCTTCATGGTGACCAGCTGATCCGGTTTCTAACGATCTTCTGACAGCTCTGACAGTTGCAGTAGACCGGCTGGAATGGCAGCTGTCAAGTCATCCAGTCACTTCTTGAATTTTCTGTAACTGTCTGAAAGTGTCGAGACAGTCAGTCTTTAAGTGTCGACACTGATAGACTAAGTGTCGACACAAGTTGACTAAGTGTCGACACTAGCCTTCATGGTGTCGACACAACTCCTTGTGTTGTAGAATCTGCTTCTCGACACTGCTTCTTCAACATGTGTCGACACTGATCCTGTGTGTCGACACAAGTCCTTCTTCTTTGATACTTAGTTGATTTCTTATAAGTGTCGACACAACTCCTTTGTGTCGACACATCTAATTGTGTTGATACTTGCTAAGTGTCGACACATCTTCTTTGTGTCGACACATGTCTTCTATGTTGAACTTTTGCTGAGTGTCGACACATCTCCTTTGTGTCGACACATACTTCATGTGTTGAGACTTTTGCTGTGTGTCGACACATCTCCTTTGTGTCGACACATTCTTCATGTGTTGAGACTTTTGTTGAGTGTCGACATATCTCCTTTGTGTCGACACTAGTACTTAGACTTTGTCGAAATTTGCTCAGTATCGACATAGCCTCCTAGTGTCGACACTTGTACTTGAACTTTGTTGAAGTTTTGCTGAGTGTCGACACATCTCCTAGTGTCAACACTTTTGATGTCGACAAAGTTCCTCTGGGTGTCGACACTACTTCTAAGTGTCGACACTGATTCTTTAGACTCTTCTTCATTGTGTGTCGACACTGCCTGTATGTGTCGACACTTTCCTTCTGGTGTCGACTTTGCATTCCTGGTGTCGACACAATTACTCCAAGTGTCGACACTACTTCTCTGGGTGTCGACACAAGCCTTCCTAAGTGTCAACACTTTTCTTCTAGGTGTCGACACATGGACTTAGAAACTTTTAAGCTTTCCCTGCAATTACTTAACCTGCACAAGGTAACTCAAAATACATCAAATACACCGTGATGTATATCATTGAGTAGGGTGAGGCTTCTTCAAATCTGGTACATTTAATCCAATGTACCCAACAATCTCCCCCTATTTGGAGAAGTCATAACCCTTAGTCAATGATATACACCATACATAACAAATTCACAGTATGATGTAAAACAATATTAAATGACAGGGTAAGTACATAAACATGTATAAATAAAACATGAAAGGGCAACTAGATCTGATATACTCTAGAGGGGGGTGAATAGAGTATATGGTGCTTTAAAACTTTTGCAAACTTTTACAACAATTGTTGTAATATGTGTGAGCAGGGAAGCAGAAATAAATCTAATCACAGTACAGAGCTATGCAAATACTAAGCACAGAAAAATCAAGGCCAGAAACAAAAAGAAAACAAGCCAAAACCAGATGACACAAGGGAATATAGTGGTTCCCCAAACTTGGGTACATCCACTCTTCTACCACCCTAGGTAGGAATCCACTGCAGGATGAGTTGATCAGGTGTCCTGGGCACCAATGAGCTTTTGATAAGGTGCTCAAAAACCAAAGCAGATTTTTTGATCAGGTGTCTTGCCACCAATGAGCTTTTGACAAGGTGCTCAAAAACCAGATTCAAACTTTTGAAGGGAGTTGAAAAACCTTTACAGAGTGGGGGTGAGAGAGTGATGGAAGTCTTCTCTTTCTCAAGCAACTGAGAAGACTATGTGGATTGATGTCAAAGCTCCCCCTGAATCCTTGAAATCTTCAGGAAGAAAAGCTTTGCTTGAGGGTGATAGGCCTTCAAATATAGAACTCCAGCAATGGATGATTTCAGCAATAGCTGAAATGTTGAGTGTCTGGAGTCTTGAACTGATGTTGGCCATGAACACTTTGAGATCTGAAGAGATCTGAAGATTTTTGAAAGCTTGATCTCTTTGATGAGTGTTCTTCAGAATTCTTTTTGACAGAAGATTTTTGAGTATTTTTCTGTAATCTGTATTGTGTGTTCTCTTCTTGTTAATCTCTATTAATCAAAAAAAAACATTCTGTCTTTTATTCTCTGTTCCAGAATAGAATATCATTCTCTGTCAAGGATAGCCGTTGGTCTGCATTGATTGCATCCTTAATTGCATAATCTCTTCTGGAGGAAAGTCCACAGAATTATTCCTTGAAAAATCCCTTGAAACTTGGTCCAGAATTGAATGTAAACGGCTAGCAAATCTCTGAATTAATTGCAGAATAACTCCTAACTGATTTGAATTTGAATTCTGGAAGTTATCTGAAATCGTCGAACTGAGCTCTGCTATCGTCGAGCTGAGCTCAGCGATCTGGAAAACTTAAGCAGCAAAATAATCGTCGATCTGAGCTCAAAGATCGTCGAACTGAGCTCAGAGATAAAGATCCAAAGCAGAGTCAAAATCGTCGACCTGAGCTCACCGATCGTCGAATGGAGTTCGACAATATTAAGAAGTTGAGCTCAGCGATCGTCGAATGGAGTTCGACGATCTGTCGAAGTTGAGCTAGACGATCGTCGATCGGAGTTTGACGAATCGTCGTGCTGAGCTCGACGATCAGACTTGGTCTCCAGACAGAAAAACTTGGTCTCCAGGGCAGCTTCCAATCCTAGACTTCTAACCCTTAGACTCAATTCTAATTGACCTTTTAAGCTATACAGGAGGTCAAATAAAGGTTCCTAGAGACATAGTGATCCTGACCCAAATTAGTAATAGGGTGTTCCAACAATCTCCCCCTATTTGGGTTAGGATGACTATTTACAGACTTTGGAAAAATTCAAATAACAACATACAATCAGAGAGGCATAAAAACAGCAGCTAGACATTGCAGAAACATCACAGAGATATATATATATGTATATATGTCATACAGATAGCAGTCAGAAAATCACAGAAATTGTCACCTTATACTGTCACTACTTCTCTTTGCCTTTGACAAGTTTGATTTCTCTGTTTGGATTTAGAGCTTCCTTGTTGGACCTGGTGTCATCTGCTGCACCCAAGTAAGTTTGCTTTGAAGATCTGGGGACCACAGCAGCAGGATGCAACTCCATATATCTCTCAGCATCAAAGAATTTGCTGGAAGCATATTTGTCTAGTTCCTTTTGTCTTTGCTCTGACATTGTAGAAATATTTGAAGTGTCTAAACCTTGCTCTCTGGCCTTCTTGATCTGATCTAGTGCAGCCAGTTCTTTCATCCTAGCAGTCCAAGCAGCTGGATTCTTTTCAGGGTCCTCAAATGGTACAGGTGGCTCATACCTGTTGGAAGAATTGTCTTGAGGAGGCCTGGCAGACACTGTCTCTTTTAGCTTGTAGGGGAAGGGACCAGAAGTAGTATCAGAAGTACCATGTCCTCCCCTAGAATATGGGTGCTGCCTGGAATACCCTTTGAAATAAACTTGAAAATCTCTTTGATTACCCCTGTATCCTCCTCTCCTAGAATAAGAACCCCTAGACTGGCTTTCCCTTTGGTAGGATCTGGCATGGGGTTGATAGGGAGCCTGGCTTCTAGCTGGGGCTTGACTTGCAGAGCTGCCACCTACACCTGCATCAGGAGGAGGTGGTGGAGGAGGATGAGGGTGCTGGAACTGGGAGGAGCCCTTTTCATACTTTCTCTTCTTCTTCATTGCCTTGAGCTGATTTTTAGAATATTGCATCCAATGTTCTGTGATGGGGGCAGTTATGCAGAATGTAATAAGGAATATCATTATCATCCTTGACTTTTGCAGGAGGGACCCTTTTCATAGCCTTGCTCCTAGCTTTCCTTTTCCTTGCAATAGTGGCAGAAGAGTCATCAGAGTCTGTCTTGAACTCATCAGATTCAGAACTCTGGGCATCATATAGAGCATCAATTCTCTTCATCAAATCTTTCTTCAGCTGAACAGCAGCAGATACAGGAGGTGAAGCAGGAACAACAACAGCAGTAGAGGTGACAGCAGCAGATAGAGAGGGTGCAACAGAAGCAATTACAGCAGCAGCAGTAGATACTGGACTGGTGACAACAGCAGCAACTGTAACAGTCTCACTCACAGCAGTAACAACAGATTCACTCTCAACAGCAGATTCACTCACAGCCACAGAAGCTGGAGAGGTGATAGCAGCAACAACTTCATTGATAATAGCAGTAACATCATCAAACTCTGCAGCAGGCTCTACATCAGTGGCCTCTGACATCAGAAGATCCTTGGATAATGGCTCATCAGAATCAGCAGCAGCAACAACAATCCTTTCTTCAGTATTAGCAGCAACATCTTCAGTAGCAGCAATCACTGAATATACAAAAGAGGAGATAATGCTGGGGTCACAGCAAGAGAAAGGCACCAATGCCTTGGATAAGTCTTCTGAGGGCTGGACAGCATTACTCTTTGGCAAACAACTGAAGAAGGCAGGATCAAAGGCAGAAAGCAAAGACCTTAGGTCTATTGCAAGAACTGCAGTAGGAGCTTGACATTCTGGAGGCACAGCAACAGTAGCAGAAGGAGCAGCAGACACAAAAACATCAGCAGCAGCAGCATGAAGGCTTGCTTCATATGGCATCTCCCCCTGCCTAGATGCAGATACATCTGTATCAAGGCAAACTGCTGGTGGGGCTGCCTGAGGAAGGAGGGAGGAAAGCCTGGTAGAGAGGGCTGCCACTGACAAGTGTAGAGGAGCCAATGAGGTCTCCAAGAGTAGAGAGAGCCTGGGGGCAATTAGCTCATACAACTTGTCAGCTAGGGCTGAGAGGTCTACTGGCTCAAAAATAGGAGCAGAGGTAGATGGAATGGGGATAGCTAAGGATGCTGGAAGTGGAGGGATGGAGAGTGGAATGGATGGCTCAGGTGTTGGGATGGTGGAAATGGAGGACAAGGGGATGGATATGGATGGGGTGAAAGTGGTTTGGTCAATGATATGGTGGAGAAGATCTTGGAATGAAGTTGAGGAGGAGGGTAATTCTGGAGGAGAGGATGGGGAATCATCCATATAGGAGTCATCCAGGAGGGTGAAGGATGGAATGGATGGAGAAGAGGTGACATCTGGTGGAGGGTATGAGAACAGAGGGTGGAAGTGGTCTACTGGTGGAGGCAGAATGGGTTCTGGAGATGGAATTGTTGTTGGAGATGGGCTAGAGATGGTAATGGTGGATGGAGCTGGAATGGTGGATGGAAGAGGTAGGGTTGGAATTGGAGGAGGAGAGTAGGCAGCAACAGCAACAGCCAGGTCAGCTGCAGGAGTAGAGACCTGTGGGGGAGTGACTCTATGAGTCCTGGTGCCTGAAGGAGCACTTGAGGAGGGCCTGCCAGGCTTGCTGATTTGCCTGTCCCACTTGCCAAAGAGGGCACAGGTGAGTCTCTTGGAGGCATTTATGTGCACTCCAGAGGAGACCAGCAAGGCAGGGCACCTGTTTTGCAGGAAGACTCCAAGAATCCTTCCAAAGTTAACAAAACCTTTGTTGATTTTCTTCTTGATTAGGTCAAAGAAGACCTCTCCCCAGTTCAAACTTCTCTTATCCACCAGAGCTCCCATGAGGCAGAACTGGTATCTGGATATGGTATCATGTGCAGAGTGCTTTGCCAGCAGTACTTTCCCTACTACATCTGCTAGGAACATGTATTCAACAGACAGGTTCCTCTTGAATAACTTGCTAGGGTTTCCCTCTGGATGACCCATCCTGGCAAGCATGTCAGAAAACTCCTCTCCAGATAACTCAGCAGTATCATCTCCATTTCTTAGTCCAAAAACCTCTGTTAAAATGGTGGAGGTCAGAGGTACCTGAGTTCTAGCAATGGACCCAACTATTGTGGAGTTGTCTTGGTTATGAGCAGTATAGACCCACTCCTTTATCTCATCTGAAACAAGCTTGATTCTAGTGGTCATGAGGGCAGACAGATTCTGATCCTTGAATAAATCCAGTATATCTTGGAAGATTTGATCAGTGGTGTTGAAAGATTCCATATCAATGTCGAATCCAGCATCGAACTTCATTGCGGCTAGAACTACAACGGACACAGCCATTGTACCTGCAAAAATTCAACAAACAAAACGACCAAGCGTAGAACTTGAAAGGGGAAACTAGATCTGATATACTCTAAAGGGGGGTGAATAGAGTATATGGTGCTTTTTAAAACACAAAGAAAACTTTTGCAAAGCTTTACAACAATTGTTGTAATGAGTGTAAGCAGGGAAGCAGAAATAAAACTAATCACACAACTAAGCTATGCAGAAACTAAGCACAAGAAAATCTAGGCCAGAAACAAAAAGAAAACATGCAGAACCAGATGACACAAGGAATTATAGTGGTTCCCCAACTTGGGTACATCCACTCTTCTACCACCCTAGGTAGGAATCCACTGCATGATGAGTTGATCAGGTGTCATGGGCACCAATGAGCTTTTGATAAGGTGCTCAAAAACCAAATCAGATTTTTTGATCAGGTGTCTTGCCACCAATGAGCTTTTGACAAGGTGCGGTGCTCAAAAACCAGATTCAAACTTTTGAAGGGAGTTTGAAAAACCCTTTACAGAGAGGGGGTTGAGAGAGTTATGGCAGTCTTCTCTTTCTCAAGCAACTGAGAGACTATGTGGATTCAGTGATGTTGTCAAAGCTCCCCCTGAGTCCTTGAAATCTTCAGGAAGATGAGCTTTGCTGATGGTGATAGGCCTTCAAAGATAGATCTCCAGCAAAAGATGATTTCAGCAAGCTGAAATGTTGAGTGTCTGGAGTCTTGAAATGATGTTGGCCTTGAACACTTGAGAGCTGAAGAGATCTGAAGAATGTTTGAAAGCTTGATCTCTTCTTGATGAGTGTTCTTCTGAATTCTTGTTGACAGAATAATTTTCAGAGTGTCTGTATATTGAGAGGTGTCCCTTTCTTGTCAATCTTCTCTTTTTGTTGTTCTTATCTATTCTCAGTCTTTATTCAAAAACATTCTCTTTTATTCTCTGTGTCTGAATAGGATATTACTCTGTCAAAGATAGCCGTTGGTCTGCATTGATTACAGCCTTAATTACATAATATGTTCTGAAGGAAAGTCCACTGATTTGTTCCTTGAAAAATCCCTTGAAACTTGCTCCAGAAGTAAATGAAAATGGCTGGCAGATCTTCTGAATTAAATGCAGAATAACTTCTATCTGATTTGAATTTGAATTCTGAAAGATAACTGAAATCGTCGAACTGAGCTCTGCTATCGTCGAGCTGAGCTCAGCGAACTGGAAAATGCAAGCAGCAAAGAAATCGTCGATCTGAGCTCAAAGATCGTCGAACTGAGCTCAGAGATAAGGATCCAGTGCAGAGTCAAAATCGTCGACCTGAGCTCCGCGATCGTCGAATGGAGTTCGACGATATTGAGAAGTTGAGCTCAGCGATCGTCGACCAGAGCTCGACGATATTGAGAAGTTTGAGCTCAGTGATCGTCGAATGGAGCTCGACGATCTGTCAATAGTTGAGCTAGACGATCGTCGACCGGAGTTCGACGAAACGTCATGCTGAGCTCGACGATTTGGACTTAGTCTCCAGAAAAACTTGGGTCTTCAGGGCAGCTTCCAATCCTAGCCTTCTAACCCTTAGACTCAATTCTAATTGACCTATTAAGCTATACAGAAGGTCAAAACACAAGTTCCTAGAGACCTAGTGATCCTGACCCAAATTAGTAATAGGGTGTTCCAACAATCTCCCCCTATTTGGGTTAGGAAAACTATTTACAGACATAGGAAAAACAAACAACAACATACAATTAGAAAAACATAAAAACAACAGCAGCTAGACATCACAGAACCATCACAGAGATATATAAAAGCATGATATCCAGAAGGCAGTCAGAAAAACCAAGAATTATCACCTTACAGAGTTATTCCTTTTCTTTGCCTTTTACCATTTTTATTTCTCTGTTAGGATCTAAGGCTTGTTGTTTGGATCTGGTATCATCAGCTGCACCCAAATAAATTTGCTTTGATGTCCTGGGAACCACTGCAGCTGGATGCAACTCCATGTACCTGTCTGCATCAAAAAATTTGCTGGAGGCATATCTCTCTAATTCCTTCTGTCTTTGTTCTGACATTGTAGAAATGTTGGAAGTGTCTAGGCCTTTTTCTCTTGCTTTCTTGATTTGATCTAAGGCAGCCAGCTCTTTCATTCTTGTAGTCCAAGCCATAGGATTTTTCTCAGGATCCTCAAATGGAACAGGTGGCTCATACCTGTTGGAAGTAGTATCTTGAGGAGTCCTGGCAGTCACAGTATCTTTGAGCTTGTAGGGAAAAGGACCAGAAGATGTGTCAGATGGAACATGTCCTCCCCTAGAGTAAGGGTGCTGCCTGGAGTGTCCTTTAGAGTAAACCTGAGTCTCTCTTTGGTTTCCCCTATATCCTCCCCTTTTATAGTAAGAGCCCCTAGAATGGCTTTCCCTTTGATATGTTCTTGCATGAGGTTGGTAGGGAGCCTGGCTTCTAGCAGGGCCTAAACTTGCAGAGCTGCCACCTGCACCTGCATCAGGTGGAGGTGGTGGAGGAGGATAAGGGTGCTTGAACTGAGAGGAACCTTTCTCATATTTCCTCTTCTTCTTCATAGCCTTCAACTGGTTCTTAGAGAACTGCATCCAATGCTCAGTGATTGGGCAGTTATGCAGAATATAGTAGGGAACATCATTGTCATCTCTAACCTTGCCAGGAGGAACTCTTTTCAAAGCCTTGCGTCTTGCTTTCCTTTTCTTTGCAATTGTGGCAGATGAGTCATCAGAAGCAGTGTCATAATCCTCAGATTCAGAACTTTGTGCATCATACAAGGCATCAATCTTCTTCATCAAATCCTCTTTTAATTGAATAGCAGCTGATGGGGCAACAGATACAGAAGCAGAAGTAACAGCAGATACTGGAGCAGTAGTAGAAGCAACAGTAATGATTTCAGGAACTTTGGCAGCAGCAGGTTCAGAAACAACAACATCTACAGTAGGCTCAAAAACAACAGCCTCTGTCATCAAAAGATCTTGGGATGAGGGCTCAGCAAAAACATTTTCTTCAGCAGCAGATATAACTTCAGAGGCAGATACAGCCTTGTCTTCAGCAGCAGCAGTAACATCATCAGAAGCAGCAGTCACTGAATGAATAAAAGCAGAGATTATACTGGGGTCACAGCATGAGAAGGGCACCAGAGCCTTGGACAGATCTTCAGAGGGCTGGGCAGCATTGGGCTCTGGGAGGCAGCAGAAGTATGCAGTATCAAAGGTAGATAGCAAAGACCTTAGGTCTATTGCTAGTACTGGTGTAGCAGCAGCAGCAGAAGCAGACACAGAACCAGCAGCAGTAGCAGCAGAAACAACAGCAGGGGCAGAGGCAGCAGCAACAGCAGCATGAAGGCTGGCTTCATAGGGCATCTCCCCCTGCCTGGATGCAGATACCTGTGCATCAAGGCACACTGCTTGTGGGGCTGCTAGAGGAGGAAGGAAGGAGGAAAGCCTGGCAGAGAGAGCTGCCACTGACTGTTGTAGAGGAGCTAAAGAGGCCTCCATGAGAAGAGAGAGCCTGGGTGCAAGGAGCTCATACAACTGGTCAGCAAGGGCTGGGAGATCTACATGCTCAATGAGAGGAGCAGAGGTAGAGGGTACAGGGATGGCTGATGGAGCTGGAGGAGGAGGGCTGAAGGGTGGAATGAATGGTTCAGGAGAGGGAATGGTAGAGATGGAGGATAGAGGGATGGATATGGAGGGAGTGAAGGTGGGTTGATCAATAATGTGGTGGAGAAGGTCTTGGAAAGTTGTGGAGGAGGATGGAAATTCTGGAGGAGAGGAGGGGGAATCATCCATGTAGGATTCATCCAGGAGAGTGAAGGATGGAAGGGATGGGGATGAGGTGACATCTGGTGGGGGATAGGAGAAAAGGGGGTGGAAGTGGTCTGCTGGTGGAGATGAAATGGTTGCTGGAGATGGAATAGAAGTTGGAGATGGGCTGGAGATGGTAATTGTGGATGGAGCTTGAGTGGTGGATGGAATTGGTAGGGTTGGGCTTGGAGGAGGAGAAGCAGCAGCACTAGCAGCAGGCAGGTCCTCTACAGGGGCAGAGACCTGGGGTAGAGTGACTCTTAGAGTCCTGGTGCCTGAAGGGGCAGATGCTGATGAAGAGGGCCTGCTGGGCTTGATGATTTGCCTGTCCCATTTCCCAAATAGGGCACAGGTGAGTCTCTTGGAGGCATTGATGTGCACTCCAGAGGAGACTAGCAGAGCAGGGCACTTAGCCTGGAGGAAGACTCCCAGAATTCTTCCAAAATTCACAAATGTTTTGTTTATCTTTTTCTTCAGCAGATCAAAAAAGACTTCTCCCCAGTTCAGGCTTTTCCTATCCACCAGAGCTCCCATGAGGCAGAGCTGATATCTGGAGATGGTGTCATGGGCAAAATGTTTGGCCAACAGAACCTTGCCTACAACATCTGCCAGAAACCTGTATTCCACTGACAGGTTCTTCTTAAACAACTTGCTAGGGTTCCCCTCAGGATGACCCATCCTGGCAAGTACATCTAAGAATTCTTCTCCAGAAAGGTCAGCAGAATCTTCACCATTCCTTAAACCAAAAACCTCTGTCAATACTGTTGGGGTCAGAGGTACCTGGGTGCCACCAATAGAACCAACTATGGTATTGTTGTCAAGGTTGTGTGCAGTATATACCCATTCTTTGATTTCATCAGAGGCAAGTTTGATTCTGGTTGTCATGAGGGCAGAAAGTTGCTGATCTTTGAATAAATTGAGGATGTCCTGGAAGACTTGATCGGTGGTGTTGAAGGAGTCTAGATCAATATCGAAACCTGCATCAAATTTCATTCCGGCGAGTACAGCAACTGAAACGGCCATTGTACCTGCAAAAATCAACAGACAAAACGACCAAGTGTAGAGCTGTTTGGAGGGAAGAAAATTCTTGCAGAGAAATTGAAAGCGCAAGAGAGAACGACGGCGAAAAAATGAGTTTTATATTAGGGTTCGACGCAGAAATGGAAAGATTGTTGAACTCAGGTCGACGATCGAGGCTTCTAAAGGAATCTGAAGAGACTCCAAAATCGTCAATCTCCGTTCGACGATCTGGAAAGGCGTCGAGCTCCGTTCGACGATCGTTCAGGGAACAGAATCGTCGAGCGCCGTTCGACGATCGTTGACCAGAAGAGATAGTCCACACTATCAAAGGAGCGCTGAACTCGGTTCGACGATTCAGGAAATCGTCGAACTCCGTTCGACGATCTTTGGGAAAATCGTCGAGCGCAGTTCAGAGATCAGAGAAATTTTAGACACTAAGGAAAATCAGAATTTTGCCTAGTCTTGGTCATTTTTAGCTTTCAAAATCTTGGATATTATTCAAGACTTCCTCCATCTAACATTCCTAACTGATTTAGGAAGAAAGTATGTTTCTTTTCATCCAAAGGCTTGGTGAAAATATCTCCCTTTGTAAATCAGTTGGGATATACTGCAATTCAATTTTGTTCTTTTCAACATTATCCCTTAAGAAATGATGCCTAATCTCTATATGTTTTGTCCTACTATGGAGGACTGGATTTTGAGCTATGGAGATAGCACTTGTATTGTCACAAAAGATTTTTGACTTTTCTAAGTTGTAACCATAGTCTAGGAGTTGATTTTGAATCCACAATATTTGTGAACAACAACTGCCTGCAGCCATATATTCAGCTTCAGCAGTTGAAGTTGACACAGATGTTTGTTTCTTGCAAAACCAAGAGACAAGTCTATCACCAAGGAACTGACAAGTTCCACTGGTGCTTTTCCTGTCAATTCTGCATCCAGCATAATCAGCATCAGAGAATCCAGTTAACTCAAATGCTGAATCTTTTGGATACCAGAGACCTAGATTTGGACAACTTTTAACATACCTAAGAATCCTCTTTACTAATGTGAGGTGTGACTCTCTAGGTCTTACTTGGAATCTAGCACATATACATGTAGCAAACATTATATCTGGTCTACTAGCTGTAAGATACAGTAAAGAGCCAATTATTGCTCTATATGTTGTCTGATCAACAGGTTTCCCATGTTCATCAGCATCCAATACAGCATTGGTAGGCATGGGTGTTTGCATACAAGATGCCTCAGACATGCCAAATTTCTTAACCAACTCATTAGCATATTTGGTTTGAGAAATAAAGATGCCCTCAGCATGTTGTTTGACTTGCAATCCTAGGAAGAAGGATAGCTCACCCATGCTACTCATCTCAAATTTAGAGTGCATTAGGTTAGAAAACCTTCTGCATAGTTTTGAGTCAGTAGAACCAAAAATGATATCGTCTACATAGATTTGTACTAGTAGGGTATGGGACTTATGGGTTCTAATGAAAAGAGTTTGGTCTACTCTACCCCTTATAAAACCATTTTTCAAGAGAAAGCATGCTAGGGTCTCATACCATGCTCTAGGAGCTTGCTTGAGACCATATAATGCTTTATTTAATCTAAAAACAAAATCAGGATGAGTTGGAGAGATAAAACCTGGAGGTTGTCTGACATAGACTTCCTCTTTGATGTCTCCATTTAAGAAGGCACTCTTGACATCCATCTGATAAACCTTGAAGCCTTTGTGAGCTGCATAGGCTAAAAATATCCTGATGGCTTCTAATCTTGCAACAGGTGCAAAGGTCTGGTCGTAGTCAATTCCTTCTTCTTGAGAATATCCTTGGGCAACTAGCCTTGCCTTGTTCCTTATTATTACTCCTTGATCATCCAGTTTGTTTCTGAATACCCATTTTGTTCCAACAATGGAATGATCCTTAGGCTTTGGCACTAGTTCCCATACTTTGTTTCTCTCAAATTGATGCAACTCCTCTTTCATGGCAATGATCCAGTGTGGATCTTGCTCTGCATCTTGAATGGACTGAGGCTCAATTTGAGAAAGGAAGTAGGTGTGCAACAGGTTTTGGTTGACCTGATTTCTGGTTTGCACACTAGCTGAGATTTCTCCAATTATTTGGGTAATTGGATGGTCTCTTGATGTTACTAAATCAACAGGGGGTGTTGATTGTTCACCAACCTGTGTTGTTGTTTCCTCTTGTGGTACAACAACTGGCTCTTCAGATTGTGCTTCAATATGTTGAGCATTGCTTTCATCTTCACTGCTTTCTTCTTCTTGAGCAACCTGTAGCTTGTTCATATCTTCAACTAGAGAATGTTCCTGCAAAGGTTCTATGGTAGAAGTGATCTTCTCCTTGAAAGACATGTTAGTTTCATCAAAAGAAACATGAACAGATTCCTCAATTTTTAATGAAGATTTATTATATACCCTATAGGCCTTGCTGATCATGGAGTATCCCAGAAACACTCCTTCATCAGCTTTGGCTTGAAATTTTGCTAGATGTTTCTTATCATTATTGTGAATATAGCAAATGCAACCAAAAATTTTGAAATAGTCAACTTTAGGTTTCTTCCCTTTGAGTAATTCATAGGGAGTCTTTCCCTTCAGTTTATGTATCAGGCTTCTGTTCAGCACATAGTTGGAGGTGTTCACTGCCTCTGCCCAGAAGGATAGAGGTAGATGAGCATCTGACAACAATGTAGTGGCAGATTCAATAAGGGTTCTATTTTTCCTTTCAGCTACCCCATTTTGTTGAGGAGTTCTAGGAGCTGAGAAAGTATGTCTGATCCCTTCACTCTGACAGAACTCTTGCATAAGAAGAGAATCAAACTCTGTCTCATGATCACTTCTGATCAGGGCAATGTGAGTATTGAACTCAATCTTTATACATTTGAGAAACTCTGTCAGACACTTAAAGTTATCAGACTTCTTCCTTAGAAAAAACACCCAAGTGAATCTAGAGAAGTCATCTACAATCACTAAAGTGTAGGATTTCCCTCCTAGGCTTTGTACTGTGATGGGTCCAAATAGATCCATGTGTAACAGATACAATATCCTAGGTGAATCACTCTTATTAAGTGACTTAAAACTGTTTTTAGTTTGCTTGCCTAATTGACAAGCCTTGCAGAGTCCTTCCTTCTTGTAGGGGCCAGAAGGTAGTCCTCTAACAAGGTTGTCCTTGGAGAGCCTAGCAATAGTTCTAAGGTTTAGGTGTCCTAATCTCTTGTGCCATAAAACATTTGGTCTACAAACTGAATTGAATAAACAGATATCTATAGAAGTTGAAAGAAAATCTACTAGGTAGATGTTACCTTTCCTTTTACCTGTCAACACAGTTGTGTTGTCCTCTGACTTGATTTTGCATAAGGTTTTGCTGAAGGTCACCTGGTAGCCTTCATCACATAGCTGACTGATGCTGATTAGGTTGTGCTTCAGTCCTTCCACATATGCTACCTTCTTGAAGGTTACAGAACCAATCTGGACTTCTCCATATCCTTTAGTTTGTCCAAAGTTGGAATCACCAAAGATAACTTTGGGTCCAAGCTTGGCTCTAAAGGAATTGAGGTTGTCCTTGTTCCCTGTCATGTGCTTAGAGCATCCACTATCCAAATACCATTGCTGGTTAGATGTTGGATAGGTCTTCACCTGCACACAAAACAATTTACTTGTTTTTGACCTAGTTTACCTTGGGCCTAGGTTGATAACCTCTAAATTCAGAAATGAAAGACATCCCTGCCTGACTCTTATATCCTTCAGGATGATATCTCCTTGGAGGTATAATCCATTCAGTATAAGGGTTAAAGGTTTGGGATGAAGAACCCTTAGGATTCAATTTTGACTTGCCCTTGAGAAAATTTTCAAAGCTCTGACCTCTGTTCGACGATCTTGGAGCTGCGTTCGACGATCGTGGGTCAGATCGTCGAGCTCCGTTCGACGGTCGACTATGGCTGAGGTCAGGTATATGGGATCGTCGACCAGCGTTCGACGAACTTGGCTGAGATCGTCGATCTGCGTTCGACGATTTTGCCTGAGATCGTCGAGCTGCGTTCGGCGATCGTCGATCTTCATTCGGCGATCGTCGATCTCCGTTCGACGATTTGTACTGGACTTTGGTTTTCTGAGGTAGATCAGAATTTTTCCTGGCAACCTCTACAACTCCCTTTCCCTTGTCAGAAATGAACTTAATAGGGGTTGTTAAAACAATAGGTTGGCTGGATGAGGCACCCAAGCCCAGTGTACTGTTGAATCTTGAGTTCACTGTGCTTGTGATGTCCATCAGCTTGATGCTTCTCCCATTAAGGGATTCTTCAAGCTTCTTGGACTCAGAGAGTTCACTCTTCAGTGAAGCTATCTGTTCCCTATGGTTCTCCAACTCCTGAGAGAGTTTGAGGTTTTCTGATTTTAAACCACTTTGTTCAGATAATTGATTTCTGAGAGAGATGATCTCTTTCTCAGACTTTAGCAGGTCTAGACATAGTGCTTTAAATTCAAGTTCAAAATCTTCTGAAGTGAAATCAAAAGAGTTGATTACCTGATCCTCTTCAGGTTGAGTCTCTGAGTCTGATTCTGACTCCTCTTCCTCTGAGTTGTGTTGTGAGGCATTGATTGCCATCATGCAGAATTCTTTTTCCTCTGCATCATCCTCACCATCACTTGAGCTGGAAGAGGCCTCTGACTCCTCTTCAGTCTCACTCCAGGATTCAGCAACAAATCCTTTCCTTGTGTGCTTATTTCTGCTGGAGGAAGGTTTGCTACTTCCATTCCTTTTGGAGTCCTTCTCCTTTCTTCTTTCTTTTTTGTCCCTTCTGTCCTTGTTCTTGTTTTCTGGACAGTCAGGAACTATATGCCCTGGTTTCCTGCAACCAAAGCAAATAATGTCTTTGCTATTGCCAATGGACTTGTCATACCTTGGCTTATCCTGCTCCTTGTATGATCTTCTTCTGAAGTCCTTTCTGGCCATCTTATAGAATCTTTTGGCCAACAGGCTGAGAAGTTCATCATTGGCTGTTCCTTTTTCTTCAGGCAGATCCTCAGTTGCCTTGAATGCTATAGTCTTCTCCTTTCTTGTGGCTGGTGAAGCAGCCTTCTGTTCTTCTTCTCTGTTCTTGATGAGTAGCTCATAAGATTTGAGCTTACCCAACAAGGCTTCAGTGGTGATCTCATTCAGGCTTCTGGCATCTTTAATTGGCCAGATTCTTGAATCCCAAGTGCTGGGGAAGCACATTAGGATCTTGTCATTAAGTTCTGTCAGTGAGATCTCTTTGTCTAATGTCCTCAGTTCACTGACAATTAGACTCAGTCTGTTGTACATGTCTCCCACTGACTCAGTTTCTCCCTTCTTGAAGTTCTCATATTGGGAGATGAGATGGGATCTTCTGTCCTTTCTCTCATCAGCTGATCCTGAAACTATTTCTGAGAGCTTGTCCCAGATCTCCTTGGCTGAATTACATTCAGCTACCTTCTGAAAAATATCATCTGACATTGTCTGAGCTAGAATGTTCATTGCCTTGGCATCAGCTACTTTCCACTTTTTGATGTCAGCATCTGTTCCTGATGGAGGTGGAACAGCATTTGTGCTTGTGCTCTCTGGAGGTCTTGGACACACTGTCAGAACAGAATTAAAAATATCTTCGTCAATAGAATTCATGTAGAGTTTAATCCTTGCTTTCCAAAGTGCAAACTTTGATAGATTGCACACTGGAGGTCTGGTGCTAGCATAATCTTTGTTTTGGGCCATGACTTGTGCAAGCTAAATAAAAATAAAGGAAGGATCTAGTTTGGGATCTTGGGGTTCAGGTGTTAGCCTGTACAACCAAACAGATATGGTATGTTTAACCAACCTGCCTCTGATACCAATTGAAAGGGGAAACTAGATCTGATATACTCTAAAGGGGGGTGAATAGAGTATATGGTGCTTTTTAAAATACAAAGAAAACTTTTGCAAAGCTTTACAACAATTATTGTAATGAGTGTAAGCAGGGAAGCAGAAATAAAACTAATCACACAACTAAGCTATGCAGAAACTAAGCACAAGAAAATCTAGGCCAGAAACAAAAAGAAAACATGCAGAACCAGATGACACAAGGAATTATAGTGGTTCCCCAACTTGGGTACATCCACTCTTCTACCACCCTAGGTAGGAATCCACTGCAGGATGAGTTGATTAGGTGTCCTGGGCACCAATGAGCTTTTGATAAGGTGCTCAAAAACAAATCAGATTTTTTGATCAGGTGTCTTGCCACCAATGAGCTTTTGACAAGGTGCTCAAAAACCAGATTCAAACTTTTGAAGGGAGTTTGAAAAACCCTTTACAGAGAGGGGGTTGAGAGAGTTATGGCAGTCTTCTCTTTCTCAAGCAACTGAGAGACTATGTGGATTCAGTGATGTTGTCAAAGCTCCCCCTGAGTCCATGAAATCTTCAGGAAGATGAGCTTTGCTGAGGGTGATAGGCCTTCAAAGATAGATCTCCAGCAAAAGATGATTTCAGCAAGCTGAAATGTTGAGTGTCTGGAGTCTTGAAATGATGTTGGCCTTGAACACTTGAGAGCTGAAGAGATCTGAAGAATGTTTGAAATCTTGATCTCTTCTTGATGAGTGTTCTTCTGAATTCTTGTTGACAGAATAATTTTCAGAGTGTCTGTATATTGAGAGGTGTCCCTTTCTTGTCGATCTTCTCCTTTTTGTTCTTGTCTGTTTTTAGTCTTTATTCAAAAACATTCTCTTTTATTCTCTGTGTCTGAATAGGATATTACTCTGTCAAAGATAGCCGTTGGTCTGCATTGATTACAGCCTTAATTACATAATATGTTCTGAAGGAAAGTCCACTGATTTGTTCCTTGAAAAATCCCTTGAAACTTGCTCCAGAAGTAAATGAAAATGGCTGGCAGATCTTCTGAATTAAATGCAGAATAACTTCTATCTGATTTGAATTTGAATTCTGAAAGATAACTGAAATCGTCGAACTGAGCTCTGCTATCGTCGAGCTGAGCTCAGCGAACTGGAAAATGCAAGCAGCAAAGAAATCGTCGATCTGAGCTCAAAGATCGTCGAACTGAGCTCAGAGATAAGGATCCAGTGCAGAGTCAAAATCGTCGACCTGAGCTCCGCGATCGTCGAATGGAGTTCGACGATATTGAGAAGTTGAGCTCAGCGATCGTCGACCAGAGCTCGACGATATTGAGAAGTTTGAGCTCAGCGATCGTCGAATGGAGCTCGACGATCTGTCAATAGTTGAGCTATACGATCGTCGACCGGAGTTCGACGAAACGTCGTGCTGAGCTCGACGATTTGGACTTAGTCTCCAGAAAAACTTGGGTCTTCAGGGCAGCTTCCAATCCTAGCCTTCTAACCCTTAGACTCAATTCTAATTGACCTATTAAGCTATACAGAAGGTCAAAACACAAGTTCCTAGAGACATAGTGATCCTGACCCAAATTAGTAATAGGGTGTTCCAACAGAACTGTTTGGAGGGAAAGAAAATCCTTGCAGAGAAATCGAAAGCGCAAGAGAGAACGATGGCGAAAAATGAGTTTTATATTAGGGTTCGACGCAGAATTGGAAAGATCGTTGAACTCAGTTCGACGATCGAGGCTTCTAAAGGAATCTGAAAGGTTTTCAACATCGTCGATCTCCGTTCGACGATATTGGAGAGCGTCGAGCTCCGTTCGACGATCGTGCAGAGAACAAGATCGTCGAGCGTCGTTCGACGATCGTTGACCGGAAGAGATAGTTCATACTATCTGAGAGGCGATGAACTCAGTTTGACGATTTTTGGAAATCGTCGATCTCCGTTCGACGATCTTAGGGGAAATCGTCGAGCGCAGTTCAGAGGTCAGAAAGATTCTAGACACCAAGGAAAATCAGAATGTTTGCCTAGTCTTGGTCAATTTTTAAGCTTTCAAAATCTTAGATATTATTTAAAGCTTCCTCCATCTAACATTCCTAATTGATTTAGGAAGAAGGTGTGTTTCTTTTCATCCAAAGGCTTGGTGAAAATATCTCCCCTTTGTAAATCAGTTGGGATATATTGTAATTCAATTTTGTGTTTTTCAACATTATCCCTTAAGAAATGATGCATAATCTCTATGTGTTTTGTCCTACTATGGAGGACTGGATTTTGAGCTATAGAAATAGCACTTGTATTGTCACAAAAGATTTTAGACTTCTCTAAGTTGTAACCATAGTCTAGGAGTTGGTTTTGAATCCACAATATTTGTGAACAACAACTGCCTGCAGCCATATATTCAGCTTCAGCAGTTGAAGTTGACACAGATGTTTGTTTCTTACAAAACCAAGAGACAAGTCTATCACCAAGGAACTGACAAGTTCCACTGGTGCTTTTCCTGTCAATTCTGCATCCAGCATAATCAGCATCAGAGAATCCAGTTAACTCAAATGCTGAATCTTTTGGATACCAGAGGCCTAGATTTGGACAACTTTTAACATACCTGAGAATCCTCTTTACTAATGTTAGGTGTGACTCTCTACGGCTTACTTGGAACCTAGCACATATACATGTAGCAAACATTATATCTGGTCTACTAGCTGTAAGATACAGTAAAGAGCCAATCATTGCTCTATATGTTGTCTGATCAACAAGTTTCCCATGTTCATCAGCATCCAATACAGCATTGGTAGGCATGGGTGTTTTCATACAAGATGCCTCAGACATACCAAATTTCTTAACCAGTTCATTAGCATATTTGGTTTGAGAAATAAAGATGTCTTCAGCATGTTGTTTGACTTGCAACCCTAGGAAGAAGGACAGCTCACCCATGCTACTCATCTCAAATTTAGAATGCATCAGGTTAGAAAACCTTCTGCACAATTTTGAGTCAGTAGAACCAAAAATGATATCGTCTACATAAATTTGCACTAGTAGGGTATGGGACTTATGGGTTCTAATAAAAAGAGTTTGGTCTACTCTACCCCTTATAAAACCATTTTCCAAGAGAAAGCATGCTAGGGTCTCATACCATGCTCTAGGAGCTTGCTTGAGACCATATAATGCTTTGTTCAGTCTAAAAACATAATCAGGAAGAGTTAGAGAGATAAAACCTGGAGGTTGTCTGACATAGACTTCCTCTTTGATGTCTCCATTTAAGAAAGCACTTTTGACATCCATCTGATAAACCTTGAAGCCTTTGTGAGCTACATAAGCTAGAAATATCCTGATGGCTTCCAATCTTGCAACATGTGCAAAAGTCTGGTCGTAGTCAATTACTTCTTCTTGAGAATATCCCTGAGCAACTAGTCTTGCCTTGTTCCTTATTATTACTCCTTGATCATCCAGTTTGTTTCTGAATACCATTTTGTTCCAGCAATGGAATGATCCTTAGGCTTTGGCACTAGTTCCCATACTTTGTTCCTCTCAAATTGATGCAACTCCTCCTGCATTGCAATGATCCAGTGTGGATCTTGCTCTGCATCTTGAATGGACTAAGGTTCAATTTGAGATAGGAAGCAGGTGTGCAACAGGTTTTGGTTGACCTGATTTCTGGTTTGCACACCAGCTGAGATTTCTCCAATTATTTGGGAAATTGGATGGTCTCTTGATGTTACTAAATCAACAGGGGGTGTTGATTGTTCACCAACCTGTGTTGTTGTTTCCTCTTGTGGTACAACAACTGGCTCTTCAGACTGTGCTTCAATATGTGAGGCATTCCCTTCATCTTCACTGCTTTCTTCTTCTTGAGCAACCTGTAACTTGTTCATATCTTCAACTAGAGAGAGTTCCTGCAAAGGTTCTATGGTAGAAGAAATCTTCTCCTTGAAAGACATGTTAGTTTCATCAAAAGAAATATGAACAGATTCCTCAATTTTCAAAGATGATTTATTATAGACCCTATAGGCCTTGCTGATCATGGAGTATCCCAGAAACACTCCTTCATCAGCTTTGGCTTGAAATTTTGCTAAATACTTCTTGTCATTATTGTGAATATAGCAAATACAACCAAAAAGTCTAAAATAGTCAACTTTAGGTTTCTTCCCTTTGAGTAATTCATAGGGAGTCTTTCCCTTTAGTTTATGTATCAGACTTCTGTTCAGCACATAGTTGGAGGTGTTCATTGCCTCTGCCCAAAAGGATAGAGGTAGATGAGCATCTGACAACAATGTAGTGGCAGATTCAATAAGGGTTCTATTTTTCCTTTCAGCTACCCCATTTTGTTGAGGAGTTCTAGGAGCTGAGAAAGTATGCCTGATCCCTTCACTCTGACAGAACTCTTGCATAAGAAGAGAATCAAACTCTGTCCCATGATCACTTCTGATCAGGGCAATGTGAGTATTGAACTCAATCTGTATACATTTGAGAAACTCTGTCAGACACTTAAAGTTATCAGACTTCTTCCTTAGAAAGAACACTCAAATGAATCTAGAGAAGTCATCTACAACTACTAAAGTGTAGGATTTCCCTCCTAGGCTTTGTACTGTGATGGGTCCAAATAGATCCATGTGTAACAGATACAATATCCTAGGTGAATCACTCTTATTAAGTGACTTAAAACTGTTTTTAGTTTGCTTGCCTAATTGACAGGCCCTGCAGAGTCCTTCCTTCTTGAAGGGGCCAGAAGGTAGTCCTCTAACAAGGTTGTCCTTGGAGAGCCTAGCAATAGTTCTAAGGTTTAGGTGTCCTAATCTCTTATGCCATAAAACATTTGGTCTACAGACTGAATTAAACAAGCAGATATCTATATTAGTTGAAAGAAAATCTACTAGATAGATGTTACCTTTCCTTTTACCTGTCAACACAGTTGTGTTGTCCTCTGACTTGATTCTGCATAAGGTTTTGTTGAAGGTCACTTGGTAGCCTTCATCACACAGCTGACTGATGCTGATTAGGTTGTGCTTCAGTCCTTCCACATATGCTACCTTCTTGAAGGTTACTGAACCAATCTGAACTGCACCATATCCTTTAGTCTGTCCAAAGTTGGAATCACCAAAGATAACTTTGGGTCCAAGCTTGGCTCTAAAGGAAGTGAGGTTGTCCTTGTTCCCTGTCATGTGCTTAGAGCACCCACTATCCAAATACCATTGCTGGTTAGATGTTGGATAGGTCTTTACCTGCACATAAAACAATTCATTTGTTTTTGACCCAGTTTACCTTGGGCCTGGGTTGATAACCTCTGAATTCTGAAATGAAAGACATCCCAGGTTGACTCTTATATCCTTCAGGATGATATCTCCTTGGAGGTATAATCCATTCAGTATAAGGGTTAAAGGTTTGGGATGAAGAACCCTTAGGATTCAATTTTGATTTGCCTTTAAACAAGTTTCCAGAGTTCTGACCTTTGTTCGACGATCTTGGAGCTGCGTTCGACGATCTTGGGTCAGATCGTCGATCTCCGTTCGACGGTCGACTATGGCTGAGGTCAGGTATATGAGATCGTCGAGCTGCGTTCGACGACTTTGGCTGAGATCGTCGATCTGTGTTCGACGATTTTTCCTGAGATCGTCGAGCTGCGTTCGGCGATCGTCGATCTTCATTCGGCGATCGTCAATCTCCGTTCGACGATTTTTGCTGGGACTTAGTTTTCTGAGGCAGATCAGAATTTTTCCTGGCAACCTCTACAACCCCCTTTCCTTTGTTAGAAATAAACTTGATTGGAGTTGTTAGGACTATAGGTTGGCTGGATGAGGCACCCAAGCCCAGTGTACTGTTGAATCTAGAGTTCACTGTGCTTGTGATGTCCATCAGCTTGATGCTTCTCCCATTAAGGGATTCTTCAAGCTTCTTGGCCTCAGAGAGCTCACTTTTCAGTGAAGCTATTTGTTCCCTACAGTTCTCTAACTCCTGAGAGAGTTTGAGGTTTTCTGACTTTAAACCATTGTGTTCAGATAATTGATTTCTGAGAGAGATAATCTCTTTCTCAGACTTTAGTAGGTCTAAACACAGTGCTTTAAATTCAGATTTAAAATCTTCTGAAGTAAAATCAAAAGAACCAATTACCTGATCTTCTTCAGGTTGAGTCTCTGAGTCTAACTCTGACTCCTCTTCCTCTGAGTTGTGCTGTGAGGCATTGATTGCCATCATGCAGAACTCCTTTTCTTCTGCATCATCCTCATCATCACTTGAGCTAGAAGAGGCTTCTGACTCCTCTTCTGTCTCACTCCAGGATTCAGCAACAAACCCTTTTCTTGTATGCTTATTTTTGCTTGAAGAAGGTTTGCCACTTCCATTCCTTTTGGAGTCTTTCTCCTTTATTCTTTCTTTTCTGTCTCTTCTATCCTTGATCTTGTTCTCTGGACAGTCAGGAACTATATGCCCTAGTTTCCTGCAAGCAAAGCAGATAATATCTTTATTGTTGCTAATGGACTTGTCATACCTTGGCTTGTCCTGCTCCTTGTATGATCTTCTTCTGAAGTCCTTTCTGGCCATCTTGTAGAATCTTTTGGCCAACAAGCTGAGTAGTTCATCATTGCCTGTGCTCTTATCTTCAGGCAGATCCTCAGTTGCCTTAAAGGCTATGGTCTTCTCTTTCCTTGTGGCTGGTGAAGCAGCCTTCTGTTCTTCCTCTCTATTCTTGATAAGTAGCTCATAAGATTTGAGCTTACCCAACAAGGCTTCAGTGGTGATTTCATTCAGACTTCTGGCATCCTTAATTGGCCAGATTCTTGAATCTCAAGTGCTGGGGAAGCACATTAGGATCTTGTCATTAAGTTTTGTCAGAGAAATCTCTTTGTCCAATGTCCTTAGTTCACTGACAATTAGACTCAATCTGTTGTACATGTCTCCCACTGACTCAGTCTCTCCCTTCTTGAAGTTCTCATATTGGGAGATGAGATGGGATCTTCTGTCCTTTCTCTCATCAGCTGAGCCTGAGACTATTTCTGAGAGCTTGTCCCAAATCTCCTTGGCTGAATTGCATTCAGCTACCTTTTGAAATATGTCATCTGATATTGTCTGGGCTAGAATGTTCATAGCCTTGGCATCAGCTACTTTCCATTTTTTGATGTCAGCATCTGTTCCTGATGGAGGTGGAACAGCATTTGTGCTTGTGCTCTCTGGGGGTCTTGGACACACTGTCAAAACAGAATTGAAAATATCTTCGTCAATGGAATTCATGTAAAGTCTAATCCTTGCTTTCCAAAGTGCAAACTTGGAAAGATTGCATACTGGAGGTCTGGTGCTAGCATAATTTTTGTTTTGGGCCATGATTTGTGCAAACAAAAACTAATAATAAAATACAGAAGAAAAGCAGATCTAGTTTGGGATCTTGGGGTTCAGGTGTTAGCCTGTACAACCAATCAGATATGGTATGTTTAACAAACCTGGCTTTGATACCAATTTAAAGGGCAACTAGATCTGATATACTCTAGAGGGGGGTGAATAGAGTATATGGTGCTTTAAAACTTTTGCAAACTTTTACAACAATTGTTGTAATATGTGTGAGCAGGGAAGCAGAAATAAATCTAATCACAGTACAGAGCTATGCAAATACTAAGCACAGAAAAATCAAGGCCAGAAACAAAAAGAAAACAAGCCAAAACCAGATGACACAAGGGAATATAGTGGTTCCCCAAACTTGGGTACATCCACTCTTCTACCACCCTAGGTAGGAATCCACTGCAGGATGAGTTGATCAGGTGTCCTGGGCACCAATGAGCTTTTGATAAGGTGCTCAAAAACCAAAGCAGATTTTTTGATCAGGTGTCTTGCCACCAATGAGCTTTTGACAAGGTGCTCAAAAACTAGATTCAAACTTTTGAAGGGAGTTTGAAAAACCCTTTACAGAGTGGGGGTGAGAGAGTGATGGAAGTCTTCTCTTTCTCAAGCAACTGAGAAGACTATGTGGATTGATGTCAAAGCTCCCCCTGAATCCTTGAAATCTTCAGGAAGAAAAGCTTTGCTTGAGGGTGATAGGCCTTCAAATATAGAACTCCAGCAATGGATGATTTCAGCAATAGCTGAAATGTTGAGTGTCTGGAGTCTTGAACTGATGTTGGCCTTGAACACTTTGAGATCTGAAGAGATCTGAAGATTTTTGAAAGCTTGATCTCTTTGATGAGTGTTCTTCAGAATTCTTTTTGACAGAAGATTTTTGAGTATTTTTCTGTAATCTGTATTGTGTGTTCTCTTCTTGTTAATCTCTATTAATCAAAAAAAAACATTCTGTCTTTTATTCTCTGTTCCAGAATAGAATATCATTCTCTGTCAAGGATAGTCGTTGGTCTGCATTGATTGCATCCTTAATTGCATAATCTCTTCTGGAGGAAAGTCCACAGAATTATTCCTTGAAAAATCTCTTGAAACTTGGTCCAGAATTGAATGTAAACGGCTAGCAAATCTCTGAATTAATTGCAGAATAACTCCTAACTGATTTGAATTTGAATTCTGGAAGTTATCTGAAATCGTCGAACTGAGCTCTGCTATCGTCGAGCTGAGCTCAGCGATCTGGAAAACTTAAGCAGCAAAATAATCGTCGATCTGAGCTCAAAGATCGTCGAACTGAGCTCAGAGATAAGGATCCAAAGCAGAGTCAAAATCGTCGACCTGAGCTCACCGATCGTCGAATGGAGTTCGACGATATTAAGAAGTTGAGCTCAGCGATCGTCGAATGGAGTTCGACGATCTGTCGAAGTTGAGCTAGACAATCGTCAATCGGAGTTCGACGAATCGTCGTGCTGAGCTCGACGATCAGACTTGGTCTCCAGACAGAAAAACTTGGTCTCCAGGGCAGCTTCCAATCCTAGACTTCTAACCCTTAGACTCAATTCTAATTGACCTTTTAAGCTATACAGGAGGTCAAATAAAGGTTCCTATAGACATAGTGATCCTGACCCAAATTAGTAATAGGGTGTTCCAACAAAACATGTATACACAAATATCTCAGAACAGTAATGTAATAGATTTAACACATATCACATTATTCTATCAACTTCAACATTTTCATTATTCAAAAGTTTACAGAAAGTTGAATGCAACTGATTATACATAGTAAACTTAAGAAACATTTCTATCCTAAGGCAGCTCAGGCTCCTTGATCACAATCCCTTTTCCAGATTGAATCTTTGCTTTAACTGGGGCTTCAGCATCTTCAGCAGCAGTAGGCTTCTTCCCTTTAAGATCCTTCTTTTTCTGCTCTTCAGCCTTGATCTTCTGCCTGTCAAAATAATGATAAGGCTTTGGAAAGTACTTGCTAGGCTCCTGTGCAGTAGGAGGTAGCTTTCCCATCTTAGCCTTTCTTCTATATTGAACAATAACCTCTTGCTTGTTCTCATGCTTCCTCCACTCCAGTTCAGAATACCACTTGCCACTATCCTGGATATTGTCCTTGGCAGCCTTCCAAGCAGTCAAGATGATATTCCTGAAAGTGGTTCTCCATTATTCAAAATCAGGCCTCAATTCAGCTTGGTCTCTGAATCTCTTCTTAGACAATTGAGTCTCTTGTCCTTTTAGCAAAGCCTCTTGTTCTTGCAGTATTGCCTCTGGCACAGGCTGAACTACTTTCTCTATGATGACATTCCGATTTCCCTCAGGAGGACTGTACATAGTCTGGATTTCTTTATGTATCATGTCAAAGTCTGCTGGAGGGTATATGACCTGATCTACTTCAGCTTGCTCTCCTCCAAGATATGCAGGATTAATACCAGACTCTACAACATTGTCATCATCACATAAGGGTGGATATCCAATGGTGGCTCTGATGGAATTTGAAATCCATTTGGCATGATCAGAGTCTGCCTTGACTAATACCCTCTCCCCCTTTTATGACTTCTCTCTCAATGTGATCTCTTAGATCATCTTTCTGGAATCTTATCTGGGCATTCAGATAGTTTACTCCATCTTTGTAGAAAGGTTTCAAACTTTGGAGCTTGTCAGTGATTGCCTTCTGAGAGTCTTCAATAGCAGTTTTAACAGCAGTTAGGCTCTCTTGCAATTGTTTGTCAAATTCAGCATTGGCAGTAGCACTTGTTGTAGTCTGAGCAGTAGCTATATTCTTCATTTCAGTTACTATTGCATTATGTGAAGCAGTCAAATTATCATTCATTCTGAGCTGGTTCTCTAGGACATAGCCTTGCTTCACTTCTAACTCATCAAGTTTTGTCTTTATTTTCTCTTGATGTGTGGCCAGAAAGACTACTGCATTGCCTCCTTTATGAAAGCAGTCAGTCATTTCCTTTTTGTTGAGATTTACTTCAAATCTGATAGACTTGATGTCTTGGGCCAGATCAAACTGCAGTGACTTATGCCCTTCATCCACATATTTTTCCAGAGCTTACCTTTGCTCATCAAGCTTAATTTACAATGCAACCATCAGTGAACTGAAATCAGTAGATGGTGCAGGCTGTGGTGTAATTGTTTGTAAAGCCTTTTTATAAGTCTAGCTTCTTCTTTTGAAGACCTGAAACTTCCTCTTCTTGGCTCTAACAGGCTCTTCATCTTCAGAAGTAGATGTGCTAACTATATCTACTCTTTCCTTTGGGCTAGGAGGTAAATCCTTCCTAGGTAACTCCTCAGCATCCTTTGGTTGCTCAGTCTCTTTGCTTGCTGTTTCTTCTTCAATCTCCACATGCTCCCCCTCAATATGGGCATTCTCCCCCTCAACAGCAGCTTTCTCTTTCTCAAAATCAGTTTGTAGAAGATCAGGGAATAGTTCTTCTAATGTAAATTCCTATTGATGATGGGGTGGAGAATCTCTTATATCATCAACCACTTGAGCAGCAACAGATGTGTACTCCATGACAACATCTTGAGGTTGACTAAGAATCTGAGGTTGCTGATTAATATCAGGTAATAAATCAGTCAAAACGTCTTCCTCAATAGTGAAATCTAATTGACTAATTTCAGTGATTACCTCAAGTATGGTTTGGGTAGCCCTTTCACTCTCTAGTGGAGTTGGCTCTTCCACAAGTAAAGGCTCCCCCTGGATTGAATCCATGTGAACTGGGCTAGCTGAGGGTAGCTCCCCCTGCCTTGATGCATCTTCTTGTCCTGCTGGAGACTGGCCAGCATTTCCAGTTTCTTCTTCATTAGGAGTAAAAACAACTTGCTCTTCAGAGTTGCTTGAGGATTCTTGAGCCACAGGGGCTATCTTCTTCTTCTTTTTCTGAGGTGTGTCCTTTACTGGAGATGGCAGTTCTTTGGTCAATACTCTATCCCACCTAGAGAAGATTCTCAAATCCATTCTCCTCATGTGGTTAATCTTGGATCCAGCTGCTTGATTCATCACCTCTGGAATACTTCCAGCTAGGTATAAACTCAGTATTCTACCCAAATTGGGCTTCTTCATACTCTCTTTTATCTTCTCAAACACAACTGCAGACCAATCAGTATTTAGTTGGAAGATTATCCTTGTCATTAGACTGAACATGTGAGCTGAAATTCTGTCATGCCCACCAGGCTTGCTCAGTATGACCTTGCCCACAATCTCAGATAGAAACTTGCCTTGCATGTTCATTCCTTTTCTATTGAACACAGATCCTATCTTCAGGTGTGAGTCCAAACCACACCATGTCAATGCTTCTCTAGTCTTAGAAGCAGAAACATCTTCTTCTTCCTTAGTTCTTGGTAGTTGTAGTACCTTTCTCATACTCTTAGGAGAGACCTTCATCTTTGCCCCATGAACTCTGGACTTAATCTTGAGTCCTGATTCATCTAGTGTTGTTGCATTCAAAAACTCCAGGACCTCCTTTTTCCAGATCTTGATCGGTTCTGAAACAAAAAATTCTAACCCAGTCTCTGTTATTAGGGTTATCACGCCTTTGATCTCGGGTTCTGTGTCATCAAATGCGTGTCGCACGAGTTCATATCCTTCATTCATATTCTCTTCTAGCTTGGGCGCCATTAGGGTTTGAAGAAATTCGAATTTAGAGAAGAGAGATGTCGACACACAAGTTTGGTCTCGAAACTTTGATGAGCGTGTCGACAAACAATGGCAAAAACCTATTTATACCTTTTTAGAATCGAAGATGAAAGGGCGCGTCAAAATACTTAAATTGTGTCGACACTGTTGAAAAGTGTCGACACTGACTTATAATGTCTCGACAACTATGTGTCGACACAAGTATAGTCGACAGAATATATATGTCGACACTTGTATATGTGTCGACACCACTTAGCTCGACACTTAGTCAAGACTATACTAGTCTAATTTAGTGTAAAACCTAAGTGTCGACACCACTCTGGATGTGTCGACACCTACACTGCATGTGTCGACACTGATTCTCTGAAGTGTCGACACCGACTTCCTAGATGTGTCGACACCATTTCTCTGAAATGTCGACACCACTTTTTTGTGTCGACACAGACAACTCTGTGTGTCGACACCATTTTACTTAGCCAATTTTTTGTAAACTATTCTAAGTTTATCATACCTAATTCAATTTTAAATTTATTGAATTTGGTTTCATCTAAGGGCTTAGTATACATGTCAGCTAGCTGATTATCTGTATTAATATACTCTAGTGAAATATCTCCTTTTTCCACATGTTCTCTTAGAAAATGGTATTTTATTTCTATGTGCTTAGTCCTATTGTACAACCCCGTGTCCGGCGAGCAAGGTCACGAGGGGCCAGGCAAATCGGGCTGAGGACAATAGGCGAGCTCGATAGTAAAGGGGGCGAACCCGAGCTTGGCATCGGTCGACCAGAGATCGATGATCGGCGACCCCGAGCTCGGCATTCACCGAGCGACACGCAACTCGCGTCCTCGCAGTGGAGCTCAGCAACGATAGGCGAGCAGTACATGTCGAGGTGGACAGAACTCCCCAGCTCGCCCCAATGTGTGAGGTACTTTTTACTGTTTTGCCCCTACTGGTCTGCCCATAGCCCTTTGAAACAGCGGAGTTTGGCTGTTGGCAGACCCAACCAAGGGTTTTCTGGTAATTTCAGGTCAGTTATTTTGGTTATTGGCAGTCCGGATTTCAAAAGCTATAAATAGGACCCAAGGGTTACCCCAGAAAGCAGGTTCTTCCCTGTGCTCTCCTGCTCCAATCTTCCACTGCTTTCTGAGGGTACCTTAGCTCGGCTTCTGGCTAAGGAGGGGAAGTGCTCTGAGATCTTCCGGGTTTGTGGTGGGACCTCCCTGCCGAGCCCTTGGGTCTGTTTCTCTTTGCCTTCTTCGTTGTTTTTCTTGCAGGAGCAAAGTAGGCGCGAGACCACCCCTTCCCCAAGGGTCGAACTCCACAGGAGACCGGATTCCGGTTTCAACATTTTGGTGTGGTGAGCGTGGACAGTGGTCAGTGCAGAAAGGGTTCGGCGAGCTCAATGACGGGAGGACAAGGATCCGACAGGCCGGACTCGCCGCCCCCCCCCCCCCCCCCGCCACTCGCAACGGTGGGGATGTTTAAAGATTTCAGAAACGAGGTGCTGACTCTTGTCAAGTTCGCACTCGGCACGCGGGCCGAGTGCTCGACTCCGGCAGCCCAGATCGCGGCCGCCCCCTCTTTGGGCGAGGACGCTCCCGGCCGACAAGCTGGGAAGGAAGTGGCCGAGGAAGGCCGAGGGTACGAGCTCCCAGGGCGCGAGCTCTTCCCCGGCTCGGCAAGTCGAGGCCGGTTCGGCGAGCTGGGCTCGCGAGACTCGCCATCTCGCCCAGTGGGGGGAGGCAGTCCTTTCAGCGAGCTGGTCTCCTCAGCTCCAGTCCCAGATGGGTTCAGGGAACCCGAGATGTCTTATTACACCGGAAAGGGAGATCCGGTCCAGCATGTCCAATGGTTTGAGGACGTGGTCTCCATCCGTCAGATGTCGGACGGATTCAAGTGCCGACTCTTCTCCATCACCCTCCGGGAGAAGGCAAGGGAGTGGTTCCACCAGCTACCGGCCAGCTCCATCTACTGCTTTGAGGACCTGCGCCGAGGGTTCATGCTAAGGTTCACTACCTCCAAGAAGAGGAAGGAGTCTGAGTCTTTGTTCCACATAAAGCAGGGGGTAAACGAGACGTTGGGGAGCTATGTGGACCGATTCCAGGAGGAAGTTACTCAAGTACAGGAGATGCCGGGCCATAGTCTGATGATGACTTTTACCCTGGGCCTGCAACAGGGTTTCTTCCAAATGGAGCTGAAGAGAGTTCCCCCCCCCCCCCCCTCTCCTACGAGGAGCTGATGGAGAGGGCGGCAAGAGAATTCGACGGGGAGGCGTCGAACCCGGAATTTGCAAGGAAGCTGGCCAGGTGGGCAACCGAGGAGGAAAAGGAGTCGAAGGGAGGAAGAGGACAGGAGGATAGGAGGGGAGACCCCAGGCAGAGGGAGCAGAGGCAGCTCTAGGGGCAGCAGCAGCCGAGGTGGGGGCGTCAAGAGCCCGACCGACGGTTAGGATGGAGGCCCGAGTGGCAGGGGCAGGTTCCACAGAGAGGGTATTTCGGAAGGGATCACTACCAGGGGAGGCAAGACCAGTTCCACCCACCAGGCTGGAGGCAGGGCCAGAGGCCCCGGCTCCCCGATCAAGAAGAGGCCATGGCCATAGCCCTGGGAGCAAGGAGGGGAGCGTGGAGGAGGAGAAGAATAGAGGTCAGGGTGGAGCTGCCCTATTGCGACTTCCATCAGGAAGAGGGGCATGCCACGGCCACCTGTCCGGAGTTCCTCGAGATGAGGGGGAATAGGGAGCAGCAGCAGCAGCAGGGGAGGCAGGAAGTAAGAATTGAGGAGGTCCTGCCTCGGGCGGAGGAGGATCGGTGCGAAGACCGGGTGGATGTGGGGACCCGAGGAGGGATCGGAGTGATCCACGGGGGAGTGGGTATCGAGGCTTCCCGCAAGGCAAGTCTCCACACCATGTAGTGGCGGAGCGTCGCCTCCATGCCCCAAACCCCACCCCTGGAGGAGAGGATCACTTTCTCCAGGAGCGATATGCCAGACCACGAGGATCCATTATGTGATGCGCTAGTCATCAAGGCGGCCATCGAGAACTTCACCGTCTCTCGGATCCTCGTGGACAACGGGAGTTCCGTCAACGTCAACTTCAAAAAGGCGTTCGACGCGATGACGGTGGAGGAAAAGAGGGTGCTGGCCTCAGATGGCCCCTTATTCGGGTTTTCAGGAGAAAGGAAGTAAGTAGAGGGAGGAGTTGGTCTCCATGTCACCTTGGGGGGGCAGTCCCGAAACTGCAAGTTCATCATTGTGGACGCCCCTAGCAGCTACAGCGCCATCTTCGGGAGGACCCTGATCAGCTCCTTCCGCTGCGTCCCCTCATCTTTCCATCAGTGCTTGAAGTTCAACGCTGAGGGGGTCCAAGTCAGGGTTAGGGGGGACCCAAAGGTGGCGCGGGAGTGTTATGTCACTGCGGTGAACACCATCTCCTGGCTGGAGGGAGCCGAGGAGATGGGGCGGAGGATGGAGGAGGTCGAGCAGGAAGCAGGAGGGGAGGAGCTAGGAGTGAAGGACTGCGCAGAGGGGGCGGCAGGAGGAGATCTGGAGGAGGTGGCCGAAGTGAGGACCGTGGGAGGATAGATGGAGGTAGAGGTCCCCGTTCCGGAGGAAGGGGATGCCGAGGGATGGGGGGAGCAATCCAGGCTGGAGGCAGCAGAGGAAGTGGTGGAGCTGGAGGTGCTCACCCGAGGAGGAAGGATGGAAAAGATCCGCGTCAGCGGGGGGCTGACCCCGGAGGACCAGGGCAGGATGCTGGAGTGCATCCAGAAGAACGTGGACATCTTCGCCTGGAACGCCGTGGAGATGCCGGGGGTTGACGCGGATGTGGCCTGCCACCGCCTCAACATGAACCCGGGAACACGCCCCGTTCTGCAGAAGAAGAGGTCCACTGTGGACAGGCTGGCGGAGCCCATCAAGGAGGAGGTGGAGAAACTCCTCAAGGCCGGCTTCGTGTCTGAGATTCAGTACCCCGGCTGGGTCTCCAACGTGGTTATGGTAAAAAAAGGAGACGGCCGATGGATGATGTGTATCGACTTTTCCCTACTTAATAAAGCTTGTCCTAAGGGCTGTTATCCTTTGCCTCGAATCGACGCGCGGGTTGACTCCGCCGTCGGTTTTTTTGTAATGAGTTTTTTAGATGCTTTTTCAGGTTATCATCAGATCAGGATGCACCCCCCAGACATCAAAGATGTCTCGTTCATCACAGGGGATGGATGCTACTGCTACAAGATGATTCCCTTCGGGCTGAAGAACGCAGGGGCGACCTACCAGAAAATGATGGATAGGGTCTTTAAGGAGCAAAGGGGGAGGAATTTGGAGGTGTATGTAGATGACCTCATGATCAAAAGTCGGGACGTGGACTCCCACCTCCGGGACCTGGAGGAGACCTTCGCCACTCTGCGCAAGTACAAGATGCGATTGAATCCCCTAAAATGTGTCTTTGGGGCTTGCAGGGGAAAGTTCTTGGGGCACCTCCTCACCCCCGCGGGGGTCGAGCCAAATCTAGATAAGGTCAAGGCTATCTTGGAGCTGGGGTCCCCGCGGAATGCAAAGGAGGTCTAACGGCTGACGGGAAAGCTAGCGGGGCTGAGTCGTTTCCTTTCACGGGCAGGGGAGAAGTGCTCCACCTTCTTCAAGATGCTGAGGGGTGGTCAGAGATTTGAATGGACCAAGGAGTGCGAAGAGGCGTTCCAGGCCCTCAAGGTGCAGTTGACACAGGCTCCACTGCTCCAAGGGCCGAAGGAGGGGGAGGACCTGTTCCTATATCTGGGGGTCGTGGCGGAGGCCCTGAGCTCGGTCTTAGTTCGTGAAGAGGGAAGGAGGCAGCTCCCTATTTATTACGTGAGCTGGGTCCTGAGAAAGGCCGAGCTCCGGTATCCAATTTTGGAGAAGCTGGCTTTTGCCCTGATCATCTCGGCTCAGAGGCTGCGACCTTACTTCCAAGCACACTCCATCTGAGTGGTGACCGACCATCCCCTCCGCAACATCTTCGAGGGGGTGGAGCATTCAGGCAGGTTGGCTAAGTGGTCGGTGGAGCTGAGCGAGTTCGACGTCTCCTTCGTTCCGCGGCTCTCAATCAAAGCTCAGGCAATGGCCGACTTCTTGGCCGACTACGTGGTTGAAGTGGCGGAGGAAGAGCTCATCCGCCCGACTCCTTGGAAGGTGAAGGTGGATGGAGCCTCGGGGAGGCATTCCCTAGGAGTGGGGGTGATCTTGGAGAGCCCTCAGGGAACCAGAATTGAGCAGATAGTGGTGGTGCACTTTCCCATTACCAACAACCAGGCCGAGTACGAGGCCGTGATAGCGGGGCTGCGCCTGGCCAGGGAGCTGGGGGTATCAGATGTAGAGGTCCTTACTGACTCCATGGTAGTGGCTTCTCAGATTAACGAGGAGTTCGAGGCGAGGGAGCCCACCCTACGATCGTACTTGGCCAAGGTGAAGGGAGTCATTGGCACTTTTCAAACCTTCTCCATTCGACACGTACCAAGGGAAGAGAATGAACAAGCAGATCAGCTAGCGAAGCATGGTCCCCAGGTGGGGGGTACCATCACCGACCTATTCCGCCCCTCCATCGAGGAAGGAGAGCTCATGGAAATCGATCAACAAGCTTCATGGATGGACCCAGTGGTGGTTTTCCTCTCCACAGGAGAGTATCCTGAGGGGATAGACAAGAAGAAACTGAGGCACAAGTCAGCATATTACCTCCTCCAGGACGGGTAGCTATACAGGAAGACCCTCTCCGGGATGCTAGCCCGCTGCGTAACCGAGGGAGAAGCGCGAAGGATCTTGGAGGAAGTCCACTCGGGGAATGTGGGAGTCACTCCGGGAGTCGGACCCTGGAAGGGAGGATAGTCAGGCAAGGGTATTTCTGGCCCACCCTGGGCCGAGACGCCGCCGAGTTCGCAAGAAGATGTCATAAGTGCCAGTTGTTTGCCCCTCTACAGCTACAGCCGACCCAGTGACTCAGAAGTATCACGGCCCCATGGCCCTTCGCAATTTGGGGAATGGATTTGGTTGGGTCGTTCCCCCAAGCCAGCGGCCAGAGAAGGTTCCTCCTAGTGATGATTGACTACTTCTCAAAGTGGATGGAGGTGAAGGCGTTGGCCAAGGTGACCTCCCAGGTGATCAGGAATTTTGTTTGGGGGGAGATCATCTGTCGCCATGGGCTGCCCCAGGCCATCGTCACGGACAACGGGCCCCAGTTCGCCAGTGCGGAGTTCACCAGCTTCTGTGAACAGCTTGGAATCGATCTCAGGTTCGCCTCGGTCCATCACCCCAGGAGTAACGGGCAGGTGGAGGCCGCAAACAAGATCATCGTCAACCTCCTCAAAAAGAAGGTGGAGAGAACTTGAAAGGGAACTGGGTGGAGCAGCTTCCTGCGGTTCTTTGGGCCCTAAGGAGCACCCCCAACACAGCCACGGGAGAGACCCCCTTCAAACTCTCCCACGGGTGCGAGGCAGTGCTCCCCATAGAATTCGAAGTCCAAACACCGCGAGTCGTGACAGCAAAAGAAGGTCGTGAGGAATGACAAGCAGTGAATGAGGAGGAACTGAGGCTCTCCCTTGACATTGTGGAAGAGGTAAGAGACCTTTCCGCTATCCGGCAGGAGGAGGTGAAAAGAAGAATGGCCAAGTACTTTGACAAGCATGTCAGGGTCAAGCAGTTCGTGGAGGGGGACTTGGTGCTGAAGAAAGTAGATGCGGCAGGGAGGTCAGCATCCGTAGGGAAGCTCAATCCCAGCTGGGAGGGACCATTCATTGTAAAGGTAGCCTTGGGGTCAGGGGGCTATCGACTCCAAAATGTAGAGGGCGAGACCCTGAGTCTCACCTGGAGTGGTGACGACCTCAAACGATTTTTCCCCTGAAACATGTAAGCAGCACTTTGATTATAATAAATTCCTTCAAACTCTCTGATATTATCGTAACTAGCCTGTATGGTGGAATGTGATGTATTTTGGACCCCGAGCAGATCTAGCTGCCAGGCTCTCACCTAGCTGGCAGGGCTGGAAGTCACTCGGTGTCATCCTTGGGCCTCGAGCAGATCCCGCTGTCAGGCTCTCACCTAGCTGGCAGGGCTGGAAGTCACTCGGTGGTGTTAGTAGTGGGCCCTGAGCAGATCCCGATGTCAGGCTCTCACCTAGCTGGCAGGGCTGGAAGTCACTCGGTGTCATCCTTAGCCTCGATCAGATCCTACCGTCAGGCTCTCACCTAGCTGACAGGGCTGGAAGTCACTCGATGGTGTTAGTAGTGGGCCCCGAGCAGATCCCGCTGTCAGGCTCTCACCTAGCTGGCAGGGCTGGAAGTCACTCGGTGTCATCCTTAGCCTCGAGCAGATCCCGTTGTCAGGCTCTCACCTAGCTGACAGGGCTGGAAGTCACTCGATGGTGTTAGTAGTGGGCCCCGAGCAGATCCCACTGGCAGGCTCTCACCTAGCTGGCAGGGCTGGAAGTCACTCAGTGTCATCCTTAGCCTTGAGCAGATCCCGCTGTCAGGCTCTCACCTAGCTGACAGGGCTGGAAGTCACTCGATGGTGTTAGTAGTGGACCCCAAGCAGATCCCGCTGCCAGGCTCTCACCTAGCTGGCAGGGCTGGAAGTCACTCGGTGTCATCCTTAGCCTCGAGCAGATCCCGCTGTCAGGCTCTCACCTAGCTGACAGGGCTGGAAGTCACTCGATGGTGTTAGTAGTGTACCCCGAGTAGATCCCGCTGCCAGGCTCTCACCTAGCTGGCAGGGCTGGAAGTCACTCAGTGTCATCCTTAGCTTCGAGCAGATCCCGCTGTCAGGCTCTCACCTAGCTGACAGGGCCAGAGGTCACTCGATGGTGTCGGCCTTGAAGTCTTCAGATATGGGTCAAGGTCTCAGTGTCAGGGAGCAAAGGGAAAAAAGGTTCTGTCAGGGTGAGCTCGGGCTCGGCAAGCCCAGCTCGACAGGATCTAACAGGCAAGCTAGGCTGGGGGACTCGGCATGAGCGAGTGTGCACCCGCCAACCCCGGCTCGGCATCAGCGAGTGGGATGCGAGCCCGGGGCTCGCCAAAGGAGAGAAAGCAGGACTGGGGCACCTCGCCCCCTTTGACCATTGGACTTGGAGAAATTTTCTCCCGTTTTCAGGCTCAACCTGGATGGCTCGCGTGCGAGTTAGGGTAGCGTGACAATGGCGGAGAGCAACTCGCCCCTGAATCGTTGGGGGGTCGGCGAACACTCAAAACGCGTCCACTCGTAGGCGCGCTCTCATAACCGCTCTACTCGCGGAACCTATCTCGGCGAAGTCGCGGGGAGAAGCACTCGCATAAATTCAGAGCACAACAAGCATAGTAAAGAAAGGAAAGGAAGTGAAACCGGTATGATCAAAAAACTTTCATTATATGCAAAAAATAGTTACATGGGGGGCTCGCCTCGGCGAGTGAACAAAGAAAAAGGAAAAAAGAAAACAAAAGTACCAGCTACCCTCAGGCCTCGCCCCCTCCGCCGGACTAATCCCCGTCGTCACCCGAAGGATCCTGGAAGCTCTTCCCGAACATAGCGTCCAGGCTGTCTTCCTTCTCGCTGGGCGGCGTCGCCGGAAACAAGCTCGGCATCAGGTCCCGAGCCGAGATCCCCTCGCACCCCTCCAGCAGCACTGCAGAATCTTTCATCATCTGGAGGGTGCACTCAGCGGCTTGGATGGAGTTGATCTGCAGTCTCTCGGCGAGGTCGGCCTCGCCAAAGATCCGCGGGCTTTTGTAGGGGAGGGTAGGATCGATGTCGTGAGGCGGGAAGAAGATCTCGGCCTGGCGGCGCACCTCGCCAAGGAGGTGTTGGTTCTCCCCCTTTAGCTTTGTGTTCGCGCCCTCCAGCTCGGCAAGGCGTGCACGCAGCCGGCCGATCTCCTCCCCCTGCTCAGCGTTACGAGCCTGGAGCTCCCCTGCAGTGTCGGCATCCGCGGCCAGTAGTGCCCGCAGCTGACTGACCTCCTCCCCCAGCTCAGTGTTGCGATCCTGAAGCTCGCTCGCCGCCTTGGCATCCTGGAAAAGAGTCCATTTAGCAGCATCACAAAATTTTCTAAGTAAAAGAGAGGAGCAGCGCTTGGCACTTACCAACCCGCTGGCGGCTTGGGCGAGTAGACCCTCCGCTATGCCGAGCCGTCTCGCCTGATCGGTGACCTTATCCTTGGCGAGGGCGCGAGCCTGCTCAGCCCTTTCGAGTTGGTGGCTGAGGGCGAAGCTGCGGCGCACCAGCATGTGGTGCAGCTCTAGGGTCCACAGGTGGGACTGCAGACCCTCATGGCCGAGCTGCCGGAGGGTCATCTTCTTGTAGGCCTCGGCATCCTCCCGGCCATATAGGCTGAAGCCGAGGGCGTAGGCGTGACCGGTGGCAGGCTCGCGGTCATTCCAGGAGGGATGAAGAATGGAGACGGAGACTCGATGAGCGAGCTCGTCCCACTGCAGCATGGGCTCGCCCGCCGAATCCTTCCAGCACGCGCCGAAGTTGAAGAGGGGGTGTTGCTTCGGCGGCGCGCGCTCGCGGGCAGTCCTCTTCGCCGCTGGAGGAGGAGAGATCGCCGCCGTGGAAGAGGGGCCCTCGCCACTTTTCTGCCCCTTGCTGGTTATCTCCTTCAGCAGGCTCTCCGGCGACGCGTCGGGAGGGGTCGCCGACGAACTGATGTACTTGGGGCTGGGCTGTTGTTGTTGCCCCCGTGGAGCCAGCAGGGCCCTCCGCATCTTCTTTATCTGACGGTGGCCGAATGGCGGGTTCGACCCCGTGCCCTCAGGATGCCTCTTGCTTGAAGAGGGCTGCGAGAGGGCCGCCTCATCTCGGCAGGCCAACGCTGCCGCCCTCTCGCGAGCAAGAGGGTCGGTGTGGAGCCCCGGATCCGCGAACGGCGGGTTCACGGGGATAATTCGCTCCCCTGCAGGAAAACACTTAAAAACGTTAGGAATTCAGAGGTGATGTGCCGAGTTCGGCGGGCAGGCGAGCTCGGCAAGATGAGGAGGGAAGCATACCTTCGCCGGGCAGAATGGGGGGAGCGCGTCGAGGCCCCTCCGTAGGAAGGCGACCTCGAAATCTTTGTGGAGGAAGAATTTGGCGGCTTCGTTGCCGGACACGGCCGGCAGGCGGTACACCTCCTCGCCTTTTTGTTGCGGCGAGTAGGGGATGTTGTCGAGATCGCCCTTGATAAAGGCAATCTTGGTCATCCAGGTATGGTGCTTGTTCGCGATCTCGCGAACTTTGATCAAGGAGCCGCCAAAGTAGGCGACCCCGTCTGGCGTCGCCTTGTAGGAGAAGAGCTTCCGGAACACCGTCAGGTTAAACTCGATCTTCTCCCGCCGGAGGTAACTCGCGAACGCCACCATCAATGCGATGGCGTTGGAGTTCAGCTGTGCGGGGACGGCCCCGTAGTACTTCAAGATCTGCCGGATCTCCGGCCACAGGGGAAGGCGCAACCCCACCTCGAAGTGCGAGATGGGGAAGGCAAGCTCGTCTTCATAAAAGGTGTTGATGGCCTCGCCCGTCCTCGGGCTGCACGCCTCGAAACCCGGTGGCACGCGCTCCGCCACGAATTCAGCGAGCTCCTCCTCGATGGTGTGCCCCTCGAAGAAGCAGTAGTCCGTAAAGTGCTGTGCGCACTTGGAGCGGCCATCGGCATCTGGGTTGGTCTTGCCCATATTCGCGAGAAAAAAGCACTACGCGAGCAGGGAAAAAGGAGAACACAGAGAAAGGGAAGCAAAGAAATAAAGGCAGTACGGGGGTAGGTGAGGGTGGGGGCTATTTATAGGAAAAGGAATCTGGGGCGGGCCGTCAAATCAACTCAGCTCGTCGCCCCAGCTCGCCACCCCAACTCGCCACCCCAGCTCGCCGACTTCCGGCACATCCCGACCAAGGCTAAGTCGAACATCGCGGCATTTTATTCAGTAATATGATTGAGAATATTCTAAGATTTATTCATTATAGAAATAAAGTTCGGGATTTAAAGAAGTAGGACGCGCAAGCAGGGAGGGCATCGGGATGCGAGTGCCGGTCGGCTCGGCAAAGGAGCCTCTGATTTACCTACCCCGGCCTCGCGACCCCCGCCCCCCAGGCTGCCATGCGCGGAGCAGCTCGTGGATCCTTCTGGAGTTCCTCTGCGCAACCGAAAGGTCGTCGTCTATCTTGTCCAGGAGCCGGGAGGGGGACATCAGCTCGCCGGCTTGGCCGCGGAGAAACTCGTCAGCAAGACGCGCGTAGTCGCGCTGCAGCGTCTCGTTGACTCCCTGAACCTCGCGTAGTCCGCACACCAGCTTTTTGAGGAGCTTGACCTCTCTCCTTGTCAACTCGCCTTGATCCACATCAGGACCCAGGTAAGAGTCCAGCGAGCTCGGGGAAGGGAGGGGAGAGTAGTGGGCTGCCCGCGAGGATTCCTCGGCCGCCGATTGACTGGGAAGAGCTGTAAAGACAGGTATCAGCGAAGAGAGCGTAGACTTATGAAGCACACAGTCACGCAAGGCTGACCTGAAGAGCTCGGTGGTTCAAAGGAGATGCGAGGAGGAATGAACCTCAGATCCTTCCCGCGACCTGGGCCGCGAGCCCCCGGCGAGATGAGCTCGAACCCTGGGGTGGGAATGTTCCCCAGACCCTCCCCCGCAGCCGCGTCAATTTGGCGAGGAAGGGGGGAGCCCGCAGGCGAATTCGGCCTCTGCGAGCTCACAGGCAGGATCCCAAAGAGAAGCGGCGGATCCCGGGGATGGCTGTCCGGTGCCGAGAATCGCGAGGTGACGAGCGTGCCCTCGTCTCGCGGCGTGGGGTCTCTCGGAGCGACGCCCTCGTCGTCTGGTTGGCCGTCCAGGTCGTCGCTGACCACGACGATCTCCCTATCCTTCTCCAGAATGGTTCGGGTGGAAGAGCCGGTCTCACAAGCCAGGGTGGCCCTCAGGTCGTGGAAAATGGGCTCGGCCGCTTCAGGGAAAGGCTTGGACTTCTTGGAACTGGGCTCGGCAGGATCGGTTTGGGGAGCTTTCGCGGGGACTGCTGTCAGGGCGGCAACGCGAGCCGCGGAGGCCTGCCGGGCTCGGTCTATGCGCTCTTGGATCTCCTTAGGAAGAGGCATCTCGGCAAGGCAGCAGGAGGAATGGCAAGAGCCAGGCAGCTGGGCAGGTGCACATATATATAGCCGCAGGTGGCCCCCACCAGAAGATTCCCTCCAACTCGCCAACCAGTGCTCGCCGCACACTTGGGGTTGGATGTTTCTTTTCGAGCTTTTACAAGCTCGAAAAGAGCGGGGATTGTGTACAACCCCGTGTCCGGCGAGCAAGGTCACGAGGGGCCAGGCAAATCGGGCTGAGGAGAATAGGCGAGCTCGGCAATAAAGGGGGCGAGCCTGAGCTCGGCATCCGTCGACTAGAGATCGACGATCGGCGACCCCAAGCTCGGCATTCGCCAAGTGACACGCAACTCGCGTCCTCGCAGTGGAGCTCGGCAACGGTAGGCGAGTAGTACATGCCAAGGTGGCCAGAACTCCCCAGCTCGCCCGGATGTGTGAGGTACTTTTTACTGTTTTGCCCCTGCTGGTCTGCCCATATCCCTTCGAAACAGCGGAGTTTGGCTGTTGGCAGACCCAACCAAGGGTTTTTTGGTAATTTCAGGTCAGTTCTTTTGGTTATTGGCAGTCCAGATTTCAAAAGCTATAAATAGGACCCAAGGGGTACCCCAGAAAGCAGGTTCTTCCCAGTGCTCTCCTGCTCCAATCTTCCAGTGCTTTCTGAGGGTACCTTAGCTCGACTTCTGGCTAAGGAGGGGAAGCGCTCTGAGATCTTCTGGGTTTGTGGTGGGACCTCCCTGTCGAGCCCTTGGGTCTGTTTCTCTTTGCCTTCTTCGTTGTTTTTCTTGCAGGAGAAAAGTAGGCGCGAGACCACCCCTTCCCCAAGGGTCGAACTGCACAGGAGACCGGATTCCGGTTTCAACACCTACTATGGGAGACAGGATTGTTTGCAATAGAAATAGCACTAGTAGAATCACAAAATAGGGGTGTTCTACTTACTTGAATACCATAATCTTCTAGCTAATGTTGAATCCATAGAAGTTGAGCACAGCAACTTCCTGCAGCAACATACTCTAATTCTGCTGTGGAGATAGCCACACTTGTTTGTTTCTTGCTACTCCATGATATCAGTCTTCCTCCTAGGAATTGACAGGTTCTAGTTGTACTTTTCCTATCTTCCTTGCAGCCTGCAAAATCTGCATCTGAATAACCTGTCAGTTCAAAGTCTCCATTCCTAGGGTACCATATGCCTAGATAAGGTGTGCCCTTAAGATATCTCAGAATTCTTTTGACTGCTGTCAAGTGAGATTCTTTAGGGCAAGCTTGGTACCTAGCACAGACATATGTAGCATACATGATATCTGGTCTACTTGCAGTCAAATACAATAGGGAGCCAACTATCCCTCTGTACAAAGTTTCATCTACAGGTTTCCCAGCATCATCTTTGCATAGAGACATGCTTGACCACATTAGAGTTTTCATGGTAGTGGATGATTCCACACCATACTTCCTTATCAATTCTAGGGTGAACTTAGACTGGCATATGGATAAACCATCCTCAGTCTGTCTAACTTGGAGACCCAAGAAGAACTTAAGTTCCCTCATATTGCTCATTTCAAATTGTCCTTGCATTAGTTTTGCAAACTTTTTGCAAATACTATTTTCTGTAGACCCAAATATAATGTCATCTACATATATTTGGACTAAGATGATCTTGCCTCTGGATTCCCTAAGGAATAGAGTCTTGTCTATTTTCCCCCTTGTGAATTTATTCTTAATGAGGAAACTAGACAGGGTTTCATACCAAGCCCTAGGGGCTTGTTTTAACTCATACAAAGCCTTCCTAAGTCTATAAACATAATTAGGTTTGATAGAATCAACAAAACCTGATGGTTGTTCTACATAGACTTCTTCCTTCAGATTTCCATTCAAAAAAGCTGACTTAACATCCATTTGGTATACTTTAAACCCTTGATAGGTTGCATAGGCAAGAAACATCCTTATGGCCTCCAGTCTGGCTACTGGAGCAAAGGTTTGATCAAAGTCAATACCTTCTTCCTGCCTATATCCTTTAGCAACCAGTCTAGCTTTGTTGTTCACAATAACTCCATATTCATCCATCTTGCTCCTAAAGATCCACTTAGTTCCTATAATGTTGTGGTCCTTGGGTTAAGGAACTAGCTCCTAGACATTGCATCTTTTGAACTGGTTTAGTTCCTCTTGCATAGCCTCAATCCAATGAGGGTCTATTATAGCTTCTTTAAATTTCTTTGGCTCTACTTGGGATAGAAAGTTGGAGTAGAGTACTGAACTTAGACTCATGCTCCTTGTTTGTACCCCTTGTCTGAGATCACCAATAATTTGATTGGCTGGATGATCTTTTAGATGTCTATTTGCTGGAGGCAGCCTGTCTTCAGGTTGTACGCCTTCATTCTCTTCAACTTGCTGCACCCCATAGTCTTCTTCTGCATCAGGTGTATCTAGTACTCCCCCTGAACAACAGCTACTATCATCCACTTGCTGACTTGCAGTAGAACCTTCTTCAATAGTAAGCTTGTCCATCTTTTCAGTCACACCTGTAGAGCTGCATACACTTCTAGACAATTCATTGTTAATGAGTCTAGATTCATCAAACACTACATGTACTGACTCTTCTACAACTTCAGTAGTCAAGTTGTAGACCCTATAAGCCTTACTGTTGTTGTTGTACCCAACAAAGATCCCCTCTTGGGATTTGACAGCAAACTTGGTTAAGTAAGACTTGTCATTGTTAAGTATATAGCATTTACAACCAAAGATCCTAAAATAGGATAGATTTGGTTTTCTGCCCTTCACAATCTCATAGGGGGTCTTATTGTGGCTCTTGGTGATAGTAGCCCTATTAATTACATGACATGCAGTGTTTACTGCCTCAGCCCAGAAATATTCAGGGAGAGATGTGTCACTTAATAGGGTTCTACCAACCTCAATCAAGGTTCTATTTTTCCTTTCAGCAATGCCATTTTGCTGAGGTGTTCTTGGTGAAGAAAAATCCTGAAAAATTCCAAATTCTTCACACAGTTTTGTCATACTGTCAGACTGAAATTATGTACCATGGTCACTTCTGATTTTGATCACTGTACTGTCTAATTCATTCTGAATTTATTTAACAAAGCTGTATAAGATACTTGGAGTTTCAGATTTCTGTCTAAGGAAGAACACCCAGGAATATCTTGAGTAATCATCTACAACCACAAATGTGTAGACCTTCCTACCTAGGCTGTGAACTGGCATAGGACCAAATAGATCCATATGCAAGAGGTATAAACACCTCACAGCATCTTTGTTCTCAATGCTATTAAAGGTGGATTTGGTCTGCTTGCCCTTTTGACAAGCTGAGCATATCCCAACCTTTTTACACTTAACTTGAGGAGCATTCCTCACTAACTCTTTGCTAAAGAGTTGACCAATTGTCTTGTAGTTAAGATGGGCTAGCCTCTTGTGCCATTTGACACAATGAGAGACTTTCTCATCAGCTACAAGACACACAGGAGAAACATTGTTCTCGCACATAATGTCTAGACAATAGACATTTCTCTTCCTATAACTTGTCAGAATGATCTTTTGATCATTTGACCTCCTGATATGACAACCATCTTTGAGAAATGAGATGTCATATCCTAGATCACTCAGCTAGCTTATACTAATGAGGTTGTGTTTCAAACCTTTAACATAAGCCACTTGAGTAATTGTAATAAGGTTGCTAGAAATGTTACCAAAGCCTTTGATGATTCCTTTTTCAGAACCACCAAAGGTGACTTTAGGACCATCCTTGATTGGTGTATAGTCCTTCAGCAATCCCCTAGTTCCAGTCATATGCCTGGAACATCCACTGTCCAAGTACCATATTGGGGCATGGCCACTTGGACTCACCTGCAAAACAGATTAGTTAACCTTAGAATCCAAAGAATTCTTGGGTCCTTGGTGCTGGTTAGTTTGCCTCTTAACAAAACTACCTGTAACTTTTCTAGCAGGCAGATTGCTACTCACCTTGGCACTTGAATTGTGTCAATAGTCTATGGCAAAGTGGCCTACGTTGCCACAACACCCGCACTCAAATTTGTTGTACCTTTGTTTAGGTACAACCCTGGCTGTTTTATTTACAGCAGGCTCCTTGTTGAGTACTGTGGCTTTGCCCTTAGACTTTACAGTACTGACAGGTTTAGTAAACCCCAATCCAGTTTTACCCTTTTGAGAAATGAACTCATCTATCAAAGGTAGAATAGACTTTGGTTTAGAAAATCTTGCTACTATATCTCTCTCTTTCTGAAGACTAATCTCCAGATTTCTGATTTGATCATTTTTAAATGTTATAGTCCCCATCTGAATAACAGTAATGTGCTTCAGTCTGGCTATTTCATTTAATTTCTGATCAAGCAACTTGTCCAAATCTGTTGCAGGAACTTTAAGACTGGCAATCTCCTTAGCCTGACTCTTGGCCAAGGATTTACTTTTCTTCAAAGCTTGCAACACTACTCTATATTCATCAATCAACTGATGAATATCTCCTTCAGATTCAGATCCACTAACATCACTTGATGCTGATGTATCTGAATCTGACTCGGTACTAGAAATTGAACTAGCAGAACAATTTTGTACCTGACTTGGTCCAGGCTGATCCTGGATTTTGTCTCATTCTGATAAGGCCATCAGTCCCTGGCACTGATTGTCCTCATGCTCATATATAGAGTTCATTAACTGGATGAACTCATCTTCCTCTTCTTCAGCAAACAGTCCAATATAAGCTTCAGCTTCTGAATCAGTTTCTGAAGAAGACATATTAGACAGACTTTTGTCCTTCTTAGTAACAAAGGACCTTTCCTTTTTTCCCTTGATCTGAGTATTCTTCTTATCAGTTGACTCTTTCCTCTTCTATGGATAGTCAGCAACAACATGTCCCTGTCTGTTACAATAATAACAAACTATCTTTGAAGATGAAGTTTTACTTGACTTGGGCTTTCTCCTGTCATTCTTTGATGACTTCTGTGAAGTGGATGGCTTAGACCTCCACTGTTTCTTCTTTAGAAACTTCTGAAAATGTCTAGTGAAAGCTGCAAAGTCTTCATCACTCTCACTGCTTTCAGAATTCTTGCTTTCTGACTCATCTGTCTCAGCCTCAGCAACTTTTGGAGGTGGTGATGGAGACTTACTTTTATATTTCCTAATGGCTTCTGTCTTGAAAGCCACAGCTCTTTCTTTGTGCTCAACTCTTGTAGTCTTCTCCTCCTCCTTCCTTACCATTAACTGCATCTCATATGATAACAGTTTTCCAAACAATGTTGGAGGAGGTATGTCTGCTAATTTGGCCATTTCCCTTATGGCACAAATTTTAGTATCCCAGTCTTTAGTTAGGGATCTCAAGAACTTATCATTCAGCTCATAATTGCTGAATTCTCTTCCATATGACATTAACTCATTAACTATCCTATAGAATTTCTTGTAGCACTCAGTTATGCTATCAGACCTTCCTTGTCTGAAGCTTTTATATTCTTGATTCAATAAAGACTTCATGTCCTATCTAACTTCTTTTGAACCCTCCATATAGACTATCAGTGTATCACACATTTCTTTTGATGTTTTACAGTGAATTAAATTCTAGAATGTGGCATCATCTATTGCACTTACAATAATATTCTGAGCCCTCTTGTCCATAGTGGACAGAATAATCTCATCTTTAGTCATCTCTAAATAGTCCTTAGGAGTTCTCTGATTTGCATCCAGGACAGATACTTTCATTGGCACATATGGCCCTTCTTTGACTGTGATATAGATTCTAGGGTCAGAGGCTTCCATAAATAGTCTAACCCTTTCTTTCCAAATGCCAAAAATTTCCTTTCTACAGATTGGCAATTTCATGGATCCAAGCTCTTTGTGATTCTCTGTTGAACCCATTTTCTTGATTCTTGATTATGCTGATTTTGCCTACAGGAACTTTACTCAGACTGTTATGTCCTTTTTGAGTAACCTGGCTCTGATACCACTTGAAAGAAATTGTACCTAATCACCTAGAGGGGGGGTGAATAGGTGACCTTAATCTTTTTAAACTTTTAGGCAGAATTAATCACAGAATTCACAGAACTATAAACAGCATACACAGAATCTGTCACACACACAGAGTACACACAGTTTTTATAGTGGTTCCCCAAGGTCTGGGTACATCCACTTTCCCCCTTCGCCTATCTAGTAGTGTACTAGATTCGGCCAAACTTCTCCATTATTCCTCAGATCCTCAGATCTTACACTCAGAACCCCAAATAGGTTCCTACAGCTCTGAGTGATCCTACTCTTACAACTCAGGCACACAGCCCTACCACTCAGTCTTCACAAAGACCTACACTCAGCCTTCAATAAGTCCTACACTCAGCCCTCAACAAGGCCTACACTCAGAGAAATGAATCTCCTACACTCAGGCACACAGGCCCTACCACTCAGCCTTTATAATTTCAGGCTTACAACTCTGATCCCTGAGGATCCTACAAGAAATTTAAAATTACAAAGTATATACCCATAACTCAGAATGAGAGAGAAGAGTTGACAGGTTTCTTGATGAGTTCTTGGAAGAACTTTGTTGAGATCAACCTCCCTTGGCTTCCTTCAAAGCTTCTTGAATTTAGAACACAGTAGGGTTGAGTCTCTATGCAGATGATCTTCAATCACTGCTGACTTAAGAATCAGATCTCAATCTGAAACTTTCTTCACAGCCTGGTTCAATAGCTGTCTTCTTAGAAGGAGCTCTCTCTCTCCAACTTCTTAGATCTTCTGATCACTTCAATTGATTCTTCAATGAATTGCTTGATCGATCACCTTCTGTTGACAGAATAAGCCTTTATATAAGCCTTCTTCATGGTGACCGGCTGATCCGGTTTCTAACGATCTTCTGACAGCTCTGACAGTTGCAGTAGACCGGCTGGAATGGCAGCTGTCAAGTCATCCAGTCACTTCTTGAATTTTCTGTAACTGTTTGAAAGTGTCAAGACAGTCAGTCTTTAAGTGTCGACACTAATAGACTAAGTGTCAACACAAGTTGACTAAGTGTCGACACTAGCCTTCATGGTGTCGACACAACTCCTTGTGTTGTAGAATCTGCTTCTCGACACTGCTTCTTCAACATGTGTCGACACTGATCCTGTGTGTCGACACAAGTCCTTCTTCTTTGATACTTAGTTGATTTCTTGTAAGTGTCGACACAACTCCTTTGTGTTGACACATCTTCTTGTGTTGATACTTGCTAAGTGTCGACACATCTTCTTTGTGTCGACACATGCCTTCTATGTTGAACTTTTGCTGAGTGTCGACACATCTTCTTTGTTTCGACACATACTTCATGTGTTGAGACTTTTGCTGTGTGTCGACACATCTCCTTGGTGTCGACACATTCTTCATGTGTTGAGACTTTTGTTGAGTGTCGACACATCTCCTTTGTGTCGACACTAGTACTTAGACTTTGTCGAAATTTGCTGAGTGTCGACACAGCCTCCTAGTGTCGACACTTGTACTTGAACTTTGTTGAAGTTTTGCTGAGTGTCAACACATCTCCTAGTGTCAACACTTTTGATGTCGACAAAGTTCCTCTGGGTGTCGACACTGCTTCTAACTGTCGACACTGATTCTTTAGACTCTTCTGCATTGTGTGTCGATACTGCCTGTATGTGTCGACACTTTCCTTCTGGTGTCGACTCTGCATTCCTGGTGTCGACACAATTACTCCAAGTGTCGACACTGCTTCTCTGAGTGTCGACACAAGCCTTCCTAAGTGTCGACACTTTTCTTCTAGGTATCGACACATGGACTTAGAAACTTTTAAGCTTTCCCTGCAATTACTTAACCTGCACAAGGTAACTCAAAATACATCAAATCCACCTTGATGTATATCATTGAGTGGGTGAGGCTTCTTCAAATCTGGTACATTTAATCCAATGTACCCAACAGTCATCACACTCCATACTCCTCCACTGCTCTAGAATATCTCTATCTTAACTTTTCTGACATTGTTCAAGACCTTCTGGCATTCATCTCTCCCACCCTTAATACGCTTCTAACTGATGCTCTAGCTCCTCTCACTGCTTCCATCACATCCCTTTCCACCAAAATTGTTGCTTTATCCCATGTCCCTTCTTCTAGGGGACTGGCTTCAGGACCCCCTGAAACCAGTCAGGGGGAGATGCTCCATGATGAAGAAGCTCCAGTGATGACAGCAGCAACAGAAGCAGCAGCAGACTCAGTAATGTCAGCTCTAGTGATGACAACAGCAACAAAAGCAGCAAAAGCAGCATCAGACTCAATAATGTCAGATTCTTTAGAAGAAGCAGCCACACCTACTGAACTCATAGATTTAATTGATTCATATACATATATGGAATAGTCAGCTATATCTGAAATCAATACTGTTGGTGATTATATTATAAATCTCACAGTTAATCTGAATTCTTTATTAGATTTATTCAATTTTGTATACAGAGATATTCTATCCAGCTCTTCTTATCAGTATTCCTTGGCCATAGTCCCATATACTACACCAATAAGCCCCACAGTTGCCAAGCAACTTAAGGCTAGTCTTGTAGTAATAGAGCCACAAATTGTACCATCCCCCTCTAAGGACACTTCTTCTTTAGAAGCTATTTCAGCTCCAACATACAAGATGGATGATAGTCCTCTGCCAGATCTGGATGAGATCATTATGATAGATATAGAACAAGAAAATTTATTAGCTGCTGAAAATATTGCTGAAACTGTTGCTCCAGCTCCTCCAGAATCTCAAGCACAGCCTCAGGCTGAAAAGCTATTTTCCAAAGATCTTCTGAAGGACATTAATGTCTTATATGATAATCCTCAAGGATCTTCTGATGATGAAGATGAGGATGATGATTCTGATGATAGCTCCTCTGCTAAGAAGAAAATTTCCAAGAAAAGAAAGGCTGCCCCCAAACCAAATCCCATGCATGACACTCCATATTATATCCTACAGAAAATCACTCCATATCCTGGGATGCCAGCTTGGATGTGGCTTTCAAATAATGAGCAAAAAGCTAGAAAGAAAAGCAGGAGGAACTCTCCTCCCCCTCCTCAAATAAATTGGAGATGTCCTCCTCCTCCTCCTCCACCTGCTGTTGGTGCTTCAGGTAGCACTTCTCAGAGGTCTACCTCTTATGCTCAAACCTATTATAGACATCATGGTAGATCCTCAACACCTCAAGGAAGAAGCCAGCAGAGGCATTCCTCCAGCAAGCAACATCAGCAACAGCAATATCAACAACAACAACAAGCTCCTAAAACAGATAAAGCTGAAAATCCTAAAAGTCCAGAGTCTCCACCTATTCCCATTGTGGATCCAGAAACTGAGACAACTTCTAGAATGGACAGGTTCCAGGAACTTGTTGGATTATCAATGATAAATAAATTTAAAGCTGAAGGAAGAGATCCATCCCAATACTCTAAAATGTCTACCTACAGAAAAGAAGAGTTAAAAAGGTATGAAAAGGCTAAAAAATCTTTAATGTAGATGCCTACATGAATCTGCATCCAGAAGCTGTTGTTCCCAGAGCCTCTTCTCTCAACATTATTGGAGCTGCTAATTTGACCATGTCTATGAGAGAGGCAGCAAATCCAAATAGAGAAATCAAATTTACACAGCCTTTTGAGAAAGAGAAAGGTGACAAGCAAAAGGAAAAGCTGAAGAAAAAGAAATGATATATTTTGTTTAGTTTCTGTTTGTCTGAACTCTATATTTATTTACTGTCACAAAGCTACTATGTAAATATCTGCTGAATGTTTCAATTTTTCTGCCAGATATATTTTTCATGCTTTGTGAATGTTTTTATTTAATTTGTATTAGTGACCTCACCCAAATAGGGGGAGATTGTTTGATCCCTAGTTGGATTTGGGCTAGGTTCACTAACTAGGATGATTGACCCACCATGTATAGCCAGGGTCATGACTATCTCCGAGAGTTTAGGCTAAGTCCTTAGATTCAACCATACATGGACCGGCCAACAAAAGACAGCAGTAGACTCAAGACTTAGAAGAAAATCAAGTTCAGAAAGTGACTTCGACGTTCGTCGAACTCAGCTCGACGATAGTCGTGCTCCGCTCGATGAACTCAATGTAAATTCTCTGAGTTGAGCTCAACGATATTCGAGCTCAGGTCGACGAACTCTGAAAGTTCAACTTCAACACATTATGTCCAGAATACTTTCTCTGAACTCAGGTCGATGAAGACGAGTTATCCGCTCGACGAACTTGGACTACAGAATTGGGAAGCTTTTCACAGAAAGTAGTTAGCTGATCTCAGTTCGATGAACTTGGATCTCAGGTCGACGAACAAGAATTCTCTGGTCGACAAACATGATCTCTATAGACGATGAATTTTGATCTCAGGTCAACAAAATATACTCTCTGATCGACGAATTCTGTGCAGTTCCAGGCTTAGAATCTTCTTCATTCTGCCCTTATTCTCTTGCAGTAATTCCTGAGTAATTAATGTTTATATTCTCGGAATATAGCCGTTTGTGGCAGCATTGATTATGGTCTTCATCAGGTTAATTACTTGCTCTTTTTAATGGGACAGTTGGGGAAATTCATTAATGAAAATATTCTCTCTAGCCGATTTTCATTCTCCAGGCTGTCAGTTATTATTGTAGACAATTCAAATTCAAAGGAGAATTCGACAGAGATATATAAAAGGGATTTTCTTTTCAGTTGATAACGAAGGATATAGATAATATATAGAGAATACAGAGCTCCCATTACACAGAGAAGATTCATAGAAACACTCAAGATCATCTGCTTCTCTATACAGAAAACATTCTGTTTTCTCCTTGACCTCACTGAAGAAGAAGAAGAACAACAACAAATACAAATCAAGAGTCTTCTTCAATCTTCAACTCCAGGAGCTGTCAAGGACAACATATTCAAATCAGTCAGGAGTTTCTGGATTTTCACAAGTCAAGGAAGAATCAAATCAGTCAGGAGTTTCTGGATTTTCACAAGTCAAGGAAGAAGACCTACTACACCATGTGTAAGACTCCAAGTGATATTGAAAGGAGTTCTTGACAACAGCAATCCACTTGTCTTCTCAGCTGTTTGAGAAAGATAAGACACCATCAATATCTCTCCCCCTCCTGTATAAAGGGTTTATTAACTCCCTTAAAAAGTTTATTTGGTTTTTGGGCACCTGATCAAAAGCTCATTGGTGGCAGTCACCTGATCAAAACCTGCTAGTAGATTCCTACCAGGGTAGTATAAGAGTGAATGTACCCAGGTTGGGGAACCACTATAAAATTTCTTGTGTTGTCTGGTTGCCCTTTTTCTTATTGTTCTTGCTGTGGCTATGATATATTAGGCTAGCTGTGTTGTGGTAGTTTAGTTTAGATTATTTTTTTTATCTATTACCACTGTTGGTATCATTCTTTACTCTGATAATTATTTTATAAATAGTTAAAAAGATTTTAGATTACTCTATTCACCCCCCTCTAGAGTAAATCAGGTCTAACCCCATCTTCCAAAGTTCAGAAAAATGAATGTACAAAAATCAAAGCAAGGTTACAATAAACTAAGTAGGAGATATGGAGGATATTAAGTTGGCCCGCCGGAGGTACCGCCGGAGGTTCCGCTGGAGCTCCCGTTGGAGGTTCCGCTGGAGCTCCCGTTGGAGGTTCCACTGGAGGTTCCGTTGGAGGTTCCGCTTGGGGTGTAGACGGAGGATTCATCGGGTGAGCTTCTGCTGGTTTACATGTTCAGGACAAGCTCTGCCGCATCGTTGTTCGGAGAGTCGTCCTCTCCTGCAGGTTTGGGGATGGGCTCGAACAACCAGGGCAGGATCCCTCGCGCTGTGAGGGTCTCGCCTTCTTCATTCAAAAGCACTGACTCTCGCAACACCTTGATGACCATCTTGGCGTTGGCCTGCGCGTTCTCCTGATTGATCACGTCAGTTTCGTATACGGAGTAGTGGCATCGCTCGACTCTCTCCTCCCGCGATGGTCGGGCCTGGGCCAGGGCTAGGGCCTCCTCCAGGTGCTTCACCTCGGCCTGCAGCAGCTGGTTCTCGCACTCAACGCTGGCCACTCTGGCGCAAGACAGATCGGCTTCCGCAGATTCCTGCGAGACGTTATGGTTAAGCGAAAGGCATAAACATATATGAATTGATATTAGGAGGACGAGAAATATTGAAGGGTCCTGCTTACCTCAGCGGTCGGGCGAGTGGAGAGGAGTTGTTGGGCGGCAGCCAAATCGGCCTTCAGGGTTGCCGCTTCAGCCGCAGCAGCGTCCCTCACCCTGAGCATATCGACAAGGTTGTGCTCGATGGTAAAGGTATGGTGTCCATCCATGTGAGAGAGCTGGACCTCATGAATTTGGGCCTTGGCGGCGTCAAGGACAAGGTCCCGGGTTATTGTCCGGTCGAACGTGTCGGCATCCTCCCGATCGTAGAGGCCGTAGCCCAGCGCAAAGGCATCGCCGGAGCTTGTGTCCTGCTCCCTGTAGGAGGGGAGAAGTGTGAAAAGCGCGATGCGGTTGGTGGTATGATCCCACTAGATCAAGGGCTTGCCCTCCGCATCCTTGTACTTCTCGTCGAAGCCGAAATTCTGATGACCTTTTGGTACCGGCTTACGAGAGGACTTGGAGGGTGTCTCGACGGCGGGCTGGGAAAAACCCATCTCACCTGTAGCTAAAGAGGTCTCAGTGGGGGCCTCTATGGCGGGCTGGACGGCTCCCGTCTCGCGTATAATAGAAGGCATCTCTGTAGAGACCTTAGTGGGAGCCGGTGCGACAGATTTACCCTTTTCTACGGCTGACGGTTTCGATATTTTGAGAGGAGGAGCTGAGTCGGAGCTCGATTTCCGCTTTGGGGCGCTTGACGCGGAAAAGGTTCTTGGCTCCTCCTGGCAAGAGGCTGCGGCGGACTTGGCAAGAGCCAAGGGGTCAGCGAGTGCCCTGGTTTTGTTGAAAGGTTGATGTACGGGAATGTCTCGCTCACCTGCGAGTCCTATAGTTAGTTAACTCTACCTCTCGAAGGGAAGGTTACAAGTTAAGTCCAGAAATTTACCTTCGTCGAAGGGTACCAGTTGGAGGCAATCCAGATCTCACCAAAGGAAAGGGACGTCAAAGGCTTTCGAGCCAAAGAACTCGACGAGGGCACCCTCTCGCTCCCCGAGAGCGGGAGGCTTATAGGTTGCATCATTATATTGAATGTGGGTGAGAGGAATGTTGCCGAAGAGCCTGAAGTCAAAGACGAACCTTTCCGCGAAGTGATGATGCTTGTTGGCGAGACCCACCGTCTTCACCGACTATCCAGAAAAGAAAACTGACCCTTCCTTAGCCCGAAAGTTGAACAGCTTACGGAAGATCGGCAGGCTAAACTCAATCCTTTTCGCCCGCATGTAGCAGGCGAAATCCACCAGGAGTGCGATGGAGTTGGGGTTGAGCTGGGTGTTGGATCCCTAATTTGGATTTGGGCTAGGTTCACTATTAGATTGTTGACCCTTCTTGTATAGCCTAGGGTCATTTTGTTAGATATAGGTCAGTCTGACTAGGTTAGTCAATCTTTGATCCAGTCCTCAGAAGAAATAAGAGTTCCAGACATAGAAGAATGACAGTCACTAAGAGTTCAGAAAATCAGTTCGAAGTTCTTCGAACTCAGCTCGATGATCGTCGATCGCAGATCGACAAACTCAGAGTCCCTACTCTGAGTTGACCTCGATGAACTTAGAGCGCAGGACGACAATCTTCCCTCTTCTCTCAAGTTCTCAGCTCGACGAACTTTTATCTCTGGTCGACGAACTTGGAGCCCAGCTTTGACAGTTTATTTTTATAGATCAAATTTCTCTGATCTCTGCTCGATGAAGATAATTTCTCAGCTCGACGAACTTGGAACACAGCTTTGGCAGTTTATTTTTCTAGATCAACTTTCTCTGATCTCTGCTCGATGAAGATAATTTCTCAGCTCGATGAACTTGGAGTTCAGGTCGACGAACTTGGAGTTCAGGTCGACGAAATCTGTTCTGAGCTCGACGAAATCTGTCAGTTCATTATTTCTCTGCAGTTAAATTTTTGGATTGACCAAGGCTTATATAATATATTATTGTCTATATTGCTCTGAGTAATTAATTGCATATATTCTTATGAATATAGTCGTTCATTGGCATCATTAATTGCTGGTTTTCACAAAGTTAATATTCGGCTTAATAACTGGTACTGGTAAGGAATTAATTTATTGCCCTTCTAGCCGTTTGTTCGAGTTCCAAGATTTCAGCAATTAATCATGGAGTAGAATTCAAATTCAAAGATAAAATTTTTGCAGGAAATATAAAAAGGAGAAGAGAATTCACTAAGGGCAGTAGACACAGGTAGATAAATAACAAATTCATTCAGTCTGCATACTCATACAGTCTTCATCAATCTGTAACTCTTCACCAAGCTTTTAGAGACAAAAATACAATCAGTCCAAAAAGCTTCTAGAGTTCATCAAAGAATACCTTCACCCTGCAAAGCTTCCAACAAATTCCTGAACACTATTCATCTCAGGGGGAGCTTTGACATCATCAAGCAATCCACTAAAGTCTTCTCAATTGTTTTTATAAAGAGAAGACAATATCATATTTTTCACCCCACTGTACATAGGGTTTTAACTCCCATCAAAAGTTAACCACCTGGTTCTTAACTCTCCTTAACAAAAGACTTAGCTTGGTTTTTGGGCACCTGATCAAAAGCCTAAAGGGTTGTGATATCTCCCTTAAAATATATCTTGTGGTGACAGGGCACCTGAGCAAAAACCTATTGGTGACAGGGCACCTGATTAAAAACCTGTAGTAGATTCCCAACAGGGTGGTAGAAGAGTAGATGTACCCAAGTTTAGGGGAACCACTATAAATTTCTTGTCTGGATTGCTTCCTGTTTTCTTATTGATGTGTGATGTGTATTGTATTAGTTAGTTTTTCTTTCCTGCACTTTCTTAAGATATATATATCACTATTTTTAATTCCGATATAAAAACCTTTTAAGTTTTTAAAATACTCTATTCTCCCCCCCCCCCCTCTAGAGTTATATAGATTTATCCCTCAATTGTTATCAAAGCATATCTGATATCTCTTTCAATTACATCAGAGGGTCAAGGTTGCTTTGGTTTGACATACTTACATCTGAATCAAGATCTTTTGATAGATCTTTTTCTCTCTAGCCTCTTGTTTACAGCATGACACAGAATAAGGAATATTCTAGCACCAGACCTACTGTCTGCAACTTGAATAAATTTGCACTCTGGAAGGCAAGAATCAAACTTTATTGATGAAGATATATACAACTCTATATTGACAGGTCCCACTACTTCATCTACATCAACTTCAACAAGTACCTCGGTAGTTCCACCACCTGAGTGGACTGATGCACAAAAGAAAATCAAGATGGCTGATGCTAAAGCAATGAATATTCTGGCACAGAGAATGTCAGATGACATCTTTCAGAAGGTGGCTGAGTGCACCTCTGCAAAGGCTATTTGGGAATCACTGAACCAAATAGTTGCTGGCTCTTTAGATGAAATAAAAGATAGAAGATCCCTCCTCATATCACAGTATGAAAATTTCAAGAAGGAGGAATCAGAGACTGTTGTTGAGATGTATAACAGACTCAGTATTATCATAAATGAACTGAGAACCCTGGACAACGACATCTCATTAACTGAGATAAATGACAAAATCCTAATGTGCTTCCCCAGCACTTGGGATTCCAGGATATGGCCAATTAAGGAGGCCAGAAGTTTAAATGAGATTTTTACAGAATCTCTCCTTGGCAAGCTCAAGTCTTATGAACAGTTGATCAAGACAAGGGAGGCTGCCGAACAAAAGGCTTCCATATCTTCAAGGAAGGAGCACAGCATTGCTTTCAAAGCAACAGAAGAATCAAAAGCACTTCAAGCTAATGAAGAATTACTGAGCTTGTTGGCTAAAAGAATCTATAAAATGGTCAAGAAAGACTTTAGAAGAAGGTCATCCAAGAATGATGACAAGCCAAGATATGACAAGACTCCTACCAAGGAGATTGTTTGTTTTGGATGCAGAAAACCTAGGCACATTCTACCTGAATGCCCAAAGGCACAAGAGAAAGACAGAAGAAAAGAAAAGGAGAATAAAAGGCAATCAAGCAAGCACGATAGCAAGCACTCCTCCAGCAAACACAAGAGAAAGGAGAAAGGCTTCATTGCTGAGACCTGGAGTGATACAGATAAAGAATCCTCATCTTCCAGCTCTAGTGAAGATGAAGAGGAGGCAAAGACAAGGGAAGTTTGCCTTATGGCTATTAATGCCTCCAGCAGCAAATTTGATGCTGAGGAATAAGCTGAAGAATCTGAAGAGGAATCTGAATCTGAAGAAGATCAGGTAATCTATTCAGTTGATTTCAATTCAGAAGATTTTAAAATTGAATTTAAATCCTTGTGCAATGATTTAATCAAGTCAGAGAAGGAAATAAAAATTCTTAGAGATAGACATTTTGAATTTGATAACCTATTTGCTGAAAATATCAAACTGAAAAATGATTTAGACTTAGCTAATGAACAAATCTGTTGGAACACCATATTACTAATTTGGATCAGGATCACTATGTCTCTAGGAATCTTTGCTTGACCTCCTGTATAGCTCAATAGGTCAATTAGAATTGAGTCTAAGGGTTAGAAGTCTAGGTTTGGAAGCTGCCCTGAAGACCAAGATTTTGTATTTGGAGACTAAGTCATATCGTCGAGCTCAGCACGACGATTCGTCGAACTCCGGTCGACGATTGCCTAGCTCAACCTCGACAGATCGTCGAACCCCATTTGACGATCGCTGAGCTCAACTTCATTATATCGTCGAACTCCATTCGACGATCGGTGAGCTCAGGTCGACGATTTTGACTCTGCTTTGGGATCTTTATCTCTGAGCTCAGTTCGACGATCTTTGAGCTCAGTTCGACGATCTTTGAGCTCAGATCGACGATATTTTGCTGCTGTATATTTCCAGATCGCTGAGCTCAGCTCGACGATAGCAGAGCTCAGTTCGACGATTTCAGATAACTTCCAGGATGTTTCTGATTCAAATTCAAATCAGTTAAGGAGTTATTCTGCAATTAATTCAGAGATTTCCTAGCCGTTTTCATTCATTTCTGGACCAAGTTTCAGGGACTTTCAAGGAATATTTCTGTGGACTTTCCTCTAGAAGAATTGTGCAATTAAGGATGCAATTAATGCAGGCCAACGGCTATACTTGAAAGAGAATGTTATTCTATTCTGTATCAGAGAATAAAAGACAGAATTTTTGAATCACTAAAAGAACAGAATACAGAGAACACAAAACACAGATTACAGAGACACTCAAAAAAATATTCTGTCAAAAAGAATTCTGAAGAACACTCATCCAAGGAGATCAAGCTTTCTCAAATCTTCAGATCTCTTTAGTTTTCAAAGTGTTAAAGGCCAACATATTTCCAGACTCCAGACATTCAACATTTCAGCTATTGCTGAAATCATCTATTGCTGGAGTTCAATCTTTGAAGGCCTATCACCCTCAGCAAAGCTTTTCTTCCTGAAGATCTCAAGGATTCAGGGGGAGCTTTGACATCAACAATCCACATAGTCTTTTCAGTTGTTTGAGAAAGAGAAGACTTCCATCACTCTCTCATCCCCTCTCTGTAAAGGGTTTCTTAAACTCCCTTCAAAAGTTTGACATTGGTTTTTGAGCACCTTGTCAAAAGCTCATTGGTGGCAAGACACCTGATCAAAATCTGCTTTGGTTTTTGAGCACCTTATCAAAAGCTCATTGTGCCCAGGACACCTGATCAACTCATCCTGCAGTGGATTCCTACCTAGGGTGGTAGAAGAGTGGATGTACCCAAGTTTAGGGGAACCACTATATTTCCTTGTGTCTTTTGGTTTTGCTTGTGTTTATGTTTGTTTCTGGCCTTGATTTTTTTGTGCTTAGCTTTTGTTTAGTTTAGTTCTGTGATTAGATATTTTATTGCCTCCCTGCTCACTCTCATTACAACAATTGTTGTAAAAAGTTTCAAAGCACCATATACTCTATTCACCCCCCTCTAGAGTATATCAGATCTAGCTGCACTTTCAAAATCATTTCACTAAACACTGAATTATGTGAGTCTAAGCAACTTGAGGAATCTCTCAATGGAGAAGCCTTAAGCTGATGGACATCACAAGCACAGTCAATATCGGATTAAATGACAAACTGGGCTTAGGTGCTTCATCAAGCTTACCCCCATATTAAAGAAAAATATTCTTTCAACAACAATTAAGACTTCTTTGTTTCGGCGGTGGCGGGTCGATCCGGCGGGTGGAAACGGAGTATTCGAAACGGAGGGGGGAGGTGGCTGCTCCAAATGGAGCTTTTGGGGGCGTTTCTCAAGGTGGGAGGGTGGAAACGGAGCAAACGCTACCGGAGGTTCATTTGTTTACCCGCCTTCCGGCGGCGTTTGTCCAAAACGGAGCATCGAAACGCCCAAACAAATAGAGCCTAAATTTTTCTCTGAAAAAGTCAAAGAAAAAATGAGAGAAACTACTCAACCAAATGTCTCTCAGAAATCTGTAATTAAGAAGAAAAAGAATAAGAATCTGAATAAAAACTATGTTCAACAGATTTCGTCGAACTCAGATCGACAAAATGTGTATAGTTCGTCGAACCCAGATCAACGATCTATGAACACCTATTATAACTATAATATTTCATCTTACTGCGATCGACGAACTTTATATGGTTCTTCGTGCAGTGTTCGACGAACTTGGGGCACAAAAAATGACTATGTTCATTCTCTGAGCAGAGTTCGACGAACTCATCTCTATTCGTCAAACGCAGATCAACGAACTTATAATATTTCATCGAACCCAGTCAGGTTTAATAAAAACTATAACTCTAAAAGAAACTTCAATCAATTCAGAGAATCTACTAATCCTTTTACTCAATGAGAAATACCACCTAGAAGATATCATCCCTTAGGATATAAAAATCAACCAAAATTTTCTGTTATTTCAAGTTTCTCTTATCAAAAGAAACAAGGACCCAAGATAACCTGGGTCAAGAACACATAATCCCTTTCTATGTAGGTGAAGGACTGTCCAGTCTTTAATCAAAATGGTATCTGGACAGTGGATGCTCAAAGCATATGACTAGCTGTAAGGACAATCTAACAAACTACAAGTTCAAGCTAGGTCCAAAGGTGATCTTTGGTGACTCCAATTGTGACCAAACTAAAGGCTATGGAGATGTTAAAGTTGGAGCAGTCACCTTCAGGAAAGTTGCCTATGTGAGTTGCTTAAAGCATAACCTAATATCCATAAGTAAATTATGTGATGAAAGTTATCAGGTATCATTTAACTCATTTTCTTGTATTATTTCTTGTAAAGAAAACAAACATGTTTTAACTGGACTTAGACAAGGCAACATATATGTAGTAAATTTTCAATCAGCTAGTTCAGAACTTTGTTTATTAAATCAGGTTAGCAATCAAAATGAACTTTGACATAAGAGATTAGGACATGTAAATCTTAAAAATATTGTTAAATTATCTAGGGACAACCTTATTAGAGAATTGCCTTCTAGCCCCTATAAGAGGGAAGGCCTCTACAGGGCTTGTCAATTAGGCAAGCAAACTAAAAAGAGCTTTAAATCTGTAAATAAAAGTTACTCACCTAGAATATTGTACTTGCTACATATGGACTTTTTAGCCCTATTGTTGTACAAAGCCTAGTAGGGAAATCCTATACTTTGGTGATTGTAGATGACTTCTCAAGATTCACTTGGGTATTCTTTCTGAGATCTAAGTCAGATAACTTCAAGGTTCTTTTAGATTTTCTCAAGAACATACAGATTGAGTACTCTACTCTAGTTGCATTGATTAGAAGTGATCATGCTACTGAGTTTAAGTCTCTTCTTATGCAAGAGTTCTGTGAGGAGGAAGGTATCAGACACTGCTTCTCAGCTCCTAGAACTCCTTAACAAAATGGGGTTGTTGAAAGAAAAAAAAAGAACCCTAATTGAATCTGCAAGCACATTACTTGCAGATGCTTACATGCCCCTATCTTTTTGGGCAGAGGCTGTGAGCACAGTAAACTATGTACTGAACAAAAGTTTGATAAACAAGCTTAAGAATAAGACTCCTTATGAGTTACTTAAAGGGAAGAAACCTAAAATCACCTATTTAAAAGTATTTGGATGTCTATGTTATATTCACAATAATGACAAGAAATACACTAGAAAGTTTGAAGCAAAAGCTGCAGAGGGAATTTTTCTACGATATTCCCAAATAAGCAAAGCTTATAGGGTGTTTACTAAATCTACTTTAAAAATTGAGAAATCTGTTCATGTTACATTTGATGAGGCTAACATATTTTATAAGGAGAAGGAAGTTTCTACCAATAATATTTTGCAGGTACCTCACTTGTGTGAGAGATTGGATGATCTAAACCTCACCCAAGAGGTTTCATCACATCCTTCTCCATAAGTTGAAGAAGAAAGTGAAGAAAAAAGTTTGGAAGTGGCTGAACTTCCTCCAACAGCTAATATAATTCCACAAGAGAAATTAATTACACAAGCTGTTGCTCAACCAACTCCTCCCACTGATCTTGTCACATTTAGAGATCATCCTATATCTCAAGTGATTGGAGACATTTCAGTTGGTGTGCAAACAAGACATCAACTCAACAATGATGTGATGCATGCTTGTTTCATTTCTCAACTTGAGCCCAAATTCATCAAAGATGCAGAGCAAGATCACCACTGGATCATTACAATGTAAGAGGAGCTCAATCAGTTTGAGAGGTGCAGAGTTTGGGATTTGGTTCCTAGACCCAAAGACTATCCCGTTATTGGAACCAAATGGGTCTTCAGAAATAAACTGGATGCTGAAGGAAATATTATAAGGAACAAAGCAAGTCTAGTAGCTCAAGGCTATTCACAGGATGAAGGAATAGACTATGATCAGACCTTTGCTCCAGTGGCAAGGCTTGAGGCTATAAGTATTTTCTTAGCCTTTGCAGCCTATTAAAGATTCAAAGTCTACCAGATGGATGTAAAGAGTGCTTTCCTAAATGGAGAATTAAAAGAAGAAGTGTATATGGAGCAACCACCAGGTTTTATCTCTCCAACTCATCCTTCTTATGTCTTTAGATTGCATAAAGCTCTCCATGGTTTAAAGCAAGCTTTAAGAGCTTGGTATGAGACCTTAGCTAGCTTTCTTTTACAGCATAAGTTTTTTAGGGGCATAGTTCTAATGCATTCAAGGTTTGAGATGACTAGCATGGGTGAACTTTCATACTTTCTTGCTCTCCAAGTGAAGCAATCACCTGATGGTATCTTCATCTCCCAATCCAAGTATGTTAAGGAGCTTATTAAAAAGTTTGGGATGTGTGATGCCTCAGCAATGAAAACACCTATGGCTGCTAATGTTGTGATTGATTCTGATGAACATGGCAAGCTTGTTGATAAGAAAACTTATAGGGCTATGGTTGGGTCTCTATTATATCTCACAGCACGTAGGCCTGACATAATATTTGCCACATGTATTTGTGCTAGGTTCCAACTGAACCCTAAAAAATCTCACTATATTTTATTAAAAAAGGATTTTGAGATATATAAAGAGTTGTCCAAATCTAGGACTCTTATATCCATCAGAGTCAGAATTTGATTTAACTAGATTTTCTGATGCTGACTATGATGGATGTAGAGTAGACAGGAAGAGCACATCAGGAACTTGCAAGTTTCTTGGTGATAGGCTTGTGTATTAGTTTTGTACGAAGCAAACCTCTGTGTCCACATCAACTACTGAAGCTGAATACATAGCTGCAGGTAACTGCTGTTCACAGATTTTGTGGATACAAAATCAATTGTTGGATTATGGTATAAACTTAAATAATTCAACTATGTTTTATGATAGTACTAGTGCAATATCTATTGCATAAAATCTAGTGCATCATAGTAGGACTAAGCATATAGAGATAAAACATCATTTCCTTAGAGATTGTGTGGATAAAAAGAAAATTAATCTTATCTTTCTCTACTGATTTGCAAAGAGTAGATATCTTCACCAAACCTTAGATAAGAAGAAACATCTGTTCTTTCTGAATCAGCTATGTATGATTAATGGAGAAGTTTAATTTGATTTTGGTCCAAGGTCGAAGAATTGATCACATTTCGTCGAACAGAGATCGATGATCTGAGAACTATTCTTGAGATTTTTGTCGACCTGAGATCGACGAACTCTCTGCTTGAAGTTATTTTCGTCGAACGGAGATTGACAATTTTTCTTCGGAAAAATTTTCGTCGACCAGAGAACGACAAAAACTTTTCCCCTCTTCTGACTGAGATCGACGATATTATTTCTTCTGGAAATTTTTCGTCGACATGAGAACGAAGATTGTTTATTTTTCGCAGGACAGAGCCCAACGCTTCATATTCTGAAAACCTTATATCTAAGTTTTCATCGTGCTCCATCCCGCGCTTTCTGTTCTCTTGCTATTGCTGTCTTTTTTGTTTTTACAGGAAAACCTATGGTGATTACGGTGCTCTCCCTCTCAAGCATGAAATTCTACACCGGCTTCGACATCGATTTTGATTCCTTCACCACACTGATCAAATCTTCATCGACATCCTACAGTTGTGTGAGTAATAGAAATTGAAGAAACTCATGACCACAAGAATCAAGATACCAGGAAATGAAATCAGAGAATGGGTTTTTACTTCAACAGCTCCTGACGCAAACACGATGACTGGCACCAACGGCGGCAATCAGGTCTCTCTAACTCCTGAAATTTTGTCTGAGATTTTTGATTTGGCTACTGGAGAAGATGATATTGAATTAGATAATGATGAATATGAGAATATACTGAGTATAATGGGTCATTCTGAAGGAAACCTCAATAAGCTATTGAAAAAGAATTTATTTGTTCAATATAAGCTTCTGGCAGGTATTGTTGGCAAGGTGTTGCTGGGCAAACATCCAGCCCATGATTATATAACCAGGCACCAGTTTCTGGTGATGAGTGCCCTGGTAGAGAAGAAATCAGTTAACTGGGGAAAGATTTTGTTTGAGCTGATAAAGAAGAAAAATACTAAGAAAGAGTTGTGCTTTGGGAGAATTCTAGGAATTTTCCTTCAGGAAAAGGCACCAGAATTATTGGTTTCACAGCCAATATTCATAAATGCCTTAAAGCGGATCACCTCTGCCTTATTTGGCAGATGAGAGAGGACCATTCCAAAGCCCTCCAGGGCATCCTCTTCCTCTAGGACTTCTGAGAACACAAGGGCAGTTACAGCCTCTCTACCACCTCCAGAAGAAATTCCTTAATCCACCAGCATTCCTTCTCCTCCTCCTCAACAACAACAACAACCACTTTCACCTCTTTCTCAACCATCACCTCCACATTCTCCCACCATCATTCCTGAGGAAATTCCATCTCCACCTCCTCAATCTCCACCTCAAACTCATGTATCTGACATTCCATCTACCTCCTCACAGCCTACTTTTAATCTACAGTCTCCTCCTCCACCATCTCCACATCACTCTCCAGTTCAGGAACCCACCTCTACACCCACTACCACAGTTCCCACTTCTACCACTGAAATTCCAACCAACCCTCCTTCCACATTTCCAGAATACACCCACACAAACTTCTCTCATGCCTTCTCTGTGTGTTCAAACTGTGGACATCACACCCCTTACACCTCTTCTGCTCCTGAACCTCTCTACCTTAATTTCTCTAACATTGCACATGATCTTCTTGCTTTCATCTATCCCACTCTTGAGCAACTAATAGCAAATGCTATAGCTCCTCTCTCTGCTTCCATCATCTCTCTCTACCAGTCTTGCTGCTATCTCTTCTGTTCCTTCTTCTGGAGGACTGGATTCAGGACCCTCTGAACCCAGCCAGGGGGAGATTTTCTATGAAGAAGCTCCAGTTCCTCCTCATGTAGTAGTAGTAGCAGCAGCAGCAGATTCTGACATGATTGATGATTCAGCAGATGCAGCCCCTCCATCTGAAATAATAGTTATACTTGATTTTGATACTGACATGGCTGAGACAGCTGCAGAAATAATCACTGCTGGTGATTTCATTTTAAATCTCACAGTTGATCTAGATTCTTTTAATCTTACTTACTGAAATATTTTACCAAGTTTTGATGTACAGAATTCTAGATCTATTGTAGTTTATACTGCTCCTAGAAGTCCTGAAGTTGTAGAACAACTAAAGGCAAGTTTTGATGTTGAAAATTTTGCTAAAATAGCTCATGAGCACAAAGCATTATCTCCACCAACCTTTGGCTGGTGTGAGTCTCCTATGCCAGATTTGGATGACATTTTATTTGCTGACATGGAAGAAGAAGGAGGAAATATTCAGATTGCTACAGATATCTCTATGGAGCCAACAAGCCTAGCACAGCCACAGATTCCTAGAATCTCTGCTGATTTGCTAAAGCAACTGGATGCTCTTTATGACAATACTAAAAATTCTTCTCACGATGATGATGTTAATGCTGAGTCATATGACTATGATAATAAAAGTTCAAAGAAAAATAAAGGCTCATGCTAAATCTGCTCCTGTCATGGCTGTTCCTAAGCCAAATCCATCTGCTGATGTTCCATACTATATCCTGCATAATATTACACTCACTCCAGATACCCCAAACTGGATGAGGTATTCCAAGAATGAGCAAAAAGCCAGGAAGAAGAGTAGGAGGTACTCTCCACCTCCTAAATTCAGGAGAGGTCCTCCTCCTCCTCCTACAGCAGGATCCTCTGGAAGTATTTCTGAGGTTCAAAAAGCTACATCTTTCCATCAGTCAAAATCTTCCAGCAGGCAGGCAGCAATAATACCATTCCAGCAGCAGCAGGCAACAACAATAATACCAGAAGTACAACAGGAAACAGAAAGTATCTGAAGATGATCAACCTGATAAAGCATCTCCTGAAAGACCTTACGCTCCACCAGTTCCTTTTGTTGATCCAGAACAGGAAAACATTTCTAGAATGGCTAAATTTCAAGAGTTGGTTGGACTCTCTCAGATAAATAAAGCTAAAGAAGAAGGCAAAGATGCTTCTCAATATACTACAATGTCTTCTTACAGAAGAGAAGAATTAAAAAGGTATGATAGAGCTAAACACTTTTTCAATGTTGATGCTTCTATGAGTTTACATCCAGAGGCAGTTGTTCCAAGAGCAACTTAAGGCAATATCATTGGAGCAGCTGATATGACTATGTCTAAAGAGAAGCGGCAAATCCCAACAGGGAAATCATCTTCAAGCAACCATCAGAGAAAGACAAGTCTAAGAAGTCTAAATAGTTTTCTGATTAGCTTATTTTCCCTCTGAACTATTTGTTTTGGTTAATTTGTTACAAAGCACTTGATGTATAGATATCTGCTAGACTTTTTCTTTCTGCCAGATATCTTTTATGCTTTGTAATTTTTTTCTTTTTTGTTGTTCATAGTGACCTCTCCCAAATAGGGGGAGTTTGTTGGATCCCTAGTTTGGATTTGGGCTAGGTTCACTATTAGGTTGTTGACCCTTCTTGTATAGCCTAGGGTTATTTTGATATATATAGGTCAGTCTGACTAGGTTAGTCAATCTTTGATCCAGCCCTCAGAAGAAATCAGAGTTCCAGACATAGAAGAATGGCAGTCACTAAGAGTTCAGAAAATCAGTTCAAAGTTCTTCGAACTCAGCTCGCCGATCGTCGACCGCAGATCGACGAACTCAGAGTCCCTACTCTGATTTGAGCTCGACGAACTTAGAGCTTAGGACGATGATCTTCCCTCTTCTCTCAAGTTCTCAGCTCGATGAACTTCTATCTCTGGTCAACGAACTTGGAGCCCAGCTTTGACAGTTTATTTTTCCAGATCAACTTTCTCTGATCTCAGCTCGACAAAGACAATTTCTCAGCTCGACGAACTTGGATTTCAGGTTGATGAAATGTGTTCTGAGCACGACGAAATCTGTCAGTTTATTATTTCTCTGCAGTTAAATTTTTAGATTGACCAAGGCTTATATAATATATTATTATTTATATTGCTCTGAGTAATTAATTGCATATATTCTTATGAATATAGTTGTTCATTGACATCATTAATTATTGAATTTCACAGAGTTAATATTCGGCCTAATAACTGGGACAGTTAAGGAATTAATTTATTGCCCTTCTAGTCGTTTGTTCGAGTTCTAAGATTTCAACAATTAATCATGGAGTAGAATTCAAATTCAGAGATAGAATTTTTGCATGAAATATAAAAAGGAGAAGAGAATTCACTAAGGGCAGTAGACACAGGCAAATAAAGAACAAATTCATTCAGTCTGCATACTCATATAGTCTTCATCAATCTGCAACTCTTCACCAAGCTTTTAGAGAAATCAAAATACAATTAGTCCAAAAAGCTTCTGGAGTTCATCAAAGAAGACCTACACTCTACAAAGCTTCCAGCAAATTCCTGAATAATATTCATCTCAGTGGGAGGTTTGACATCATCAAGCAATCCACTAAAGTCTTCTCAGTTGTTTTGAGAAAGAGAAGACAATATCATATTTTTCACCCCACTGTACACAGGGTTTTAACTCCCTTCAAAAGTTAACCACATGGTTCTTAAGTCTCCTTAACAAAAGTCTTAGCTTGGTTTTTGGACACCTGATCAAAAGCTTAAAGGGTTGTGAGATCTCCCTTAAAATAGATCTTGTGGTGACAGGGCACCTGAGCAAAAACCTATGGGTGACAGGGCACCTGATCAAAAACCTATAGTGGAGTCCTACCGGGGTGGTAGAAGAGTGGATGTACCCAAGTTTAGGGGAACCACTAAAAATTTCTTGTGTCTTCTGAATTGCTTCATGTTTTCTTATTGTTGTGTGTCGTGTGCTATGTTAGTTAGTTTTTCTTTCTTGCACTTTCTTAAGATATATATATATCACTATTTTTTATTCCGCTATAAAAACCAACTAAGTTTTTAAAATGTTCTATTCACCCCCCCACCCCCCCCCCCCCCCCCCGCCCTCTAGAGTTATATAGATCTATCCCTCAATTGGTATCAGAGCATATCTGATATCTCTTTCACTGGGCCGGCACTACCCCTAATAGCGTAGGGCCTAGGGCACCTCCGAGCAGAAGGAGAGGCGGAAGCCCGCCTCGAAGTGCTCCAAGGGGATGGCGAGCTCCCCTTCTGGCTCAAGGTTAATGCTGTCTTCGATCCCAGGATTCCGCGCAACGAACCCGGGCGGAATAAAGGTTTGGGTGATCGTTAGGAATTCCGCCTGTGTGAGCCGGCAGGGGGGGAAGGCGTGGTCCAGGAAGGTATGGGCGCACTTAGAATGACCTTCGCTCTTGCCTGGCATCTTGAAGGGAAGAAGAGAGGAGAAAGAGGTCGGGAAGGCCAGAGCCTTTGCGCTGCAGGGATCGGCGAAAGTAGTTGATAAGGGGATACGGGTCCGCAATGAAAGAAATAAATACAGGGGAGTAAATGAGGTAGGTGGATCGGCCTATTTATAGAAGATAAAGTAATTATGAATTTTTCTTAAAAAATATGGTGGGAGAACGGTCAACGAGTCAATAAATATGGATGTCTTGACTCCTCGATTTCTGTCCTGCCTTGTCAGCTCTCCTTAGACCAGCAAGAAGCGAGAAACTACAGGAGGGTAGAGAAAAGACAAATGATCTCAGTGCGTGAGAATATTGAGTGTTGAAACCGGAATCCGCCGTCCGTTGGAGTTCGACCCTTGGGGAAGGGGTGTCTCGCGTCTTATCCTTCTACTCGCGCGACCTGCTCGCCTGGGAGGTTGGCACTCGCCGGGCTGGAGAACAGCTCTCGGCCGGTGAGCTCTCGCTCGACCCCATCTCCATTCCTCCCTTACCTGGCCTTCTTACTGGTGCACTTCCTTCTCCCCCCGCTGGGGTCAATCTCGCCTAGACCCCTGGAGGTCGACTCGTCGAGGGGGGAGCTAGCTCCTGGGGGTCGGGGTGGAGCAGCCACCCTGAGGATCAATGCTTCGCAGCATCTCCATGATGCCCCTGGATGGAGGCCATGAACTCTTTGCCTCCCAACAAAAGGGTCCTGGGCTAGGGAGCTCGCCGAGATCATCACTACCTCCTCACCTCCAGTCATGACTCTCTCCCGAGATCTTTTGTGCTGGTCACTCTCACACGCTCACGGCCGCACCAAAATTGGTTGAAACCAGAAACCTGGTCTCTCGTGGAGTTCGGCGGGGTCCAAAAGAGGGTGGACCTCACACCTACTACACTCAGGAACGTCACGGACCGAAGACTTAATGGGAAACTAGAAAAGACCCTTCGCTCTAGCGCGAGGTCCCACCTCACACCCGGAAGGCTACTTGAGCTCTTCCCTCCCTTACCAAAGGGCTAGGCTGGGCGCCTTGGAGAGCTCTCTCTACTCTACCAAGAAAAGCTAAGGAGGAGGAAGCTAAGAAAGGATCCTCTCCAAAGGCACCCCAAGGGGGTCTATTTATAGTTTTTCCCAAGCACATGACCCAAAATGACCGAGATACCCTCACACCCAAAAAGCCTTGGGCCAATAGGAAACACCCACGCCTGGGGGCAGAGGGGTTAAAAACGCCCCAAGGGCACAGTGGTAAAAGCACGCCGCAACGCCCGCCCCCAAACACCCGAGATGGCACCAGGCCGCCTGGCAGGCCGCGAGCAGGTCGCCCGGCGAGAGCCAGCCGCGGCCACCTCGCCCAGCGAGCAGGCCGCTCCGGCGAGACCGGCCCCTAGCCGTCTTGCCCGCGAGCAGGCTGCCCGGGCGAGAGCCAGGCCGCGGCCGCCTCGCCCGCGAGCAGGCCGCTCGGGCGAGACCGCCCGCTGGTCTCCTCGCCCGCGGGAGCTGGCTGCCAGGGGGAGAGCCAAGCCTCGGCCGGCCGCCTCGCCCGCGAGTAGGCCGCTCGGGCGAGACCGGCCGCTAGCCGTCTCGCCCGCGAGCAGGCTGCCCGGGCGAGAAGCCAGGCCGCGGCCTTCCGCCTCGCCCGCGAGCAGGCCGCTCGGGCGAGACCGGCCGCTGCCGTCCTCGCCCGCGAGCAGGCCGCCCGGCGAAGCCAGGCCGCGGCCGCCACGTCCGCGAGCAGTCCCGCTCGGGCGAGACCGGCCACTGGCCGTCTCGCCCGCGAGCAGGCCGCCCGGTGCGAGAGCCAGGTCGCGGCCGCCCGCGCCCGCGAGCAGGCCGCTCGGGCGATACCGGCCGCTGGTCGTCTCGCCCGCGAGCATGCCGCCCGGGCGAGAGCCAGGTCGCGCCCGCCTCGCCCGCGAGCAGGCCCGCTCGGGCGAGACCGGCCCCTGGCCGTCTCGCCTGCCCCTACCACGGACTCAACAGGCCGGGGCCGGTGCTATCCAACTTGCCGCACCCGCCCCCCAACAAAGGAGTCATTGGGGGAGCCAATTTTTCCTCCCTCTAATAGTAATGTTTTCCAAGCTAAGAGCCAAAATTGGCCACCGAGAGTGCAAAATCTCCAAAAAGCTTAAAAACAGGTTTGCCTTGTTTTGGGCCCACTCTTCGCGAATACAGGGTTGTACATTGAGCAAGGCATATGAGTCAGGCATTCACAAAGTATCAAGGAAAGCATGTAAAAAATAGGCGGGAAGGACACAGACATAAAGGGGATCTCGCTCGCGAGAGCCCCCAACGATAATAATAATAATAATAAATACAAATAACACTTATGATAATTGTCTGTTGCCGAAAGGCGCAAGTGGTGCAAAGGAGAAGGATAGTTTGAGAAGTTGGGTAGTTGGGTAAAGAAGAGGTTAGCCCAATGAGGCTCAGTACGTCACCCACACGCCAAACGACATAGTTCTCGGCCTACCAAACTTTAGAGGGTCTCGAGGGTCGAAGAAGGCCCGCACTTGGGCCGCAACGAGGCAGGCCTGGAGCTATTCCGAGAGCAGTATCTCAATGTTTTTGTCACGCATTTTCATGGCATGGCAGAGGCTCAAGAAGAGAGTAATGACGGCAGAGATGACCTGAGATACAAACTCAGTTGTGTATTTATAGGATGAAGCTGGGGTCAGCAGAAAGATTCCCTGCCAGGTCAGCATGTACTCACCGAATATTTGGGGTTGGAAGTGTCTTTCCGAGTGCAAGGCTAGCTCGCAAAGAGCGGGGATTGTGTACAACCCAATACTCACGGGGTAGGACCAAGATCCTTCAAGGACCAGGATTAGGCTAATTTTGGACTTATAATTGGATCAGGTAAGAAAGCGAGCAGGAGGGCTCTCATCGTCAGTAGGCGGGAAGGCTCTAGCCCAGTGATTGAGTAGCGCCATTTCGTCGAACGCTAGTTCGTCGAGCTCAATTTGTCAAGATGGGAGCGTAATTGGTCGAACGCCAGTTCTTCGAGCTCAACTCGTCGAGTCGGGCCTTTGTCTTAAGGTTATGTACGTCGAACGAAGATTTTAGGCTCAGGCCATGGCAAAACCAGGGCGGGAAGGCTCCCGCCCTGGGAAGGATCAGGGGCTCGTGCCTCAGGATGACGAAAGCCCATCGGCCCTCGGCATTGAGTGATGCCTCTCCACTCAATGACCCTTCAGTCTTTTGGTTCCCGCCCGGGGTAGGCAGAAGGGATTGCGCTCAGGGCAAGTCGAGTTCCCATAGAGCTCAGCATGATGGGTTTCCGCCAGGTGGGACCCAGATCTGAAATTACCTAAATACCCCTGGTCTGCATTTAGCTCCTCAGAACAGCGGAGTTTGGCTATTGACAGACAGGCCCAGAGGCATTTTAGTAATTTTAGGGCAGCAAAAGTATGATTTTTGCAGACCAGATATTAGAAATGTATAAATAAATCCACTGGATACCTCAAAAGGCAGATTTCCTCACACTCTCATTTTGCCTTCTTGAGCTTTCTGAGGTACTCCTAGCCCTACAATTGGCTTTGGAGGGGAAGCGCTCAGAGAATTTTCAGATTAGTGGAGGGACCTCCCAGCTGAGTCTTAGGGTCAGTTTCCAGTTCTTTGTGGCTAGTCTTGGGTCGTGGTTTGGGAGAAATAGGTATCGGCCACACCTCAAGGTCCGAACTCTCGTTGAGGCCAGTTTTTGGCTTCAACATGGGGCAGCTTCTTGCTGATATTCATCCACCTCATTTGTGCCTTGCAGTCCCTCTACTGGAATGTCCACTTTTTCTTGGATAACTGGAGTTGCTTCCTTGATGGTTAGCTAGTCCATCATCTGTTCTATACTTCCAGTACTAGAAGAGGAGCTAGGAAGCTCACTATTAATCATAGTAGACTCATCAAAGACAACGTGTACAGATTCTTCTACAACTTGGCTTTTCAAGTTGTAGATCATATAGGCTTTATTATGATTATTATACCCAACAAAAATCCCATCAAAGGACTTGGCAACAAGCTTAGTCACATAGGATTTCCCATTGTGAAGCACATAACTCATAGGATTTCACATTCTGAGATAGCCCAGGCTTAATTTTCTGCCCTTCAAGATCTCATAGGGAGTCTTCTTGTGGCACTTGGTGATATAGGCCCTATTGAGGACATGACATGCAGTATTCACTAGCTCACCCCAAAAATATTCTGGGAGAGATGTATCAATTAACAAAGTTCTTCTAGTCTCTATGAGAGTCCTATTTTTCCTCTGAATAATCTCATTTTGCTGGGGGTTTTTGGAGAAGAAAATTCTTAATGAATCTCTTGCTCTTCATAGAACATTGTCATGCTTTCAGACTGGAATTCAGTTCCATGGTCACTTTTGATTTTGACCACTAAACTGTTAAACTCATTCTAAATTTGCGTGACAAACTTGATGAAGATGTCAAGAGTTTCATTCTTTTTCTTGAGAAAGAACACCCAAGCAAACCTGGAATAGTCATCAACCACCACAAGGGTGTGGACTTTCCTACCAAGACTATGAACTGGCATAGGACCAAACAAGTCCATATCAAGATGTACAAACACATCATAGAGTCTTTGGTCCTAATGATCTTGAAGGAGGCTTTGGTCTGCTTGCCCTTTTGGCATGCTGAGAAAATGTCCTCCTTGGTGCAATTCACATTAGGATCATTCCTAACTAGCCATTGACTAAAGAGTTTGCTAATAGTCTTGTAATTCAAATGAGCTAGCATCTTGTGCCATTTGACACAATATGAGACTTTCTCATTTGCCAATAGACAAACAGGAGAGTCTGTATCTAGACAAAGAAAGTTTAAACAATAAATATTTCCACTCCTAGTGTCTATCAAGATGACCTCTCGGTCACTTGACCTCTTAATCTGACACTCATCCTTGTGGAAGACAATAACATAGCCAAGATTAAAGAGTTTGCTTATGCTTATGAGGTTGCATTGCAACCCTTCAACATAAGCCACTTTTGTGATGGTGACTATGTTAAATTTTCTCAGCGTGGTCAGCAAGGTAGCCCAAACGCCAAATTAATATCTTCGGCACTACCCAGTTCGCACGTTGAACCAGCGGAAAACCAAGGAACAAGGCTAATCACAACAAACAATGGAAGCACAAGCAGATCTTTTATACATTCATTTCTTTACAATGCGAGGTATACGTAGCGAGATATGATTTCGCTAGTATAAACAGCTGAAAACAGAAAGCACAAAAAAACAAGTCGGGCGGACAGCACTGGAGTCCGCCGAGACCGCCGAGTTCACCGAGGTCGCCGAAGTCGCCCGAGCTTAGCTGCAATCCGGCGAATAGCCACGGAGTCCGCCGAAGCTGCGAGGCCGCACGGACAAACCATTATTCGTCTTCTGCTGAAGCTGAACTGAGTAACACACCCCCTACCCGCCTGAAGCCGGCGGACAGGTTATTGAAGCTGGCAAAGTTGAAATAGAGTTGACAAGCCGCAGAGCGACCTCCTGCTGAATCCGCAGAGACCGCACAAACTTCCAAGTACTTGACCGAAGTCAAAGCCAAACTCCTGGCTCCTTGAAGCTACCTGCGCGACCTGCACATAGCAAACCGTCAGCCCTGAATCAATCCGCGCGGACAAACAAACTGAGACCGCAGCTCCTTGCCAAACCCAACTTACTGTTCACTCAAGTTACTGTAGACCTGCCAGGGGGGTCCTATTTATAGGCGAGGTGAGGAGTGTGGTCACCGCCCTAGAGATAGAGACACCGCCCCAGCCCGCGCGATAGCAAAACACCGTCCGCTGAGTCCGCAAGGACTTAGCCGGATACTAAGGAAAACCGCTAGGAGCAAAGCAACATTGGCAAACCCTCTTCATTCCGCCTAAGCTATGCAGACAAGGCATCAGCCTGCAAAGCCTACAACCACTGCAGGATAGCAACCCCCTTCAATGGCTGTCCGCACAACCCCGAGGCAGTCCGCAAGACTCAAGCCTCAATTCGCCATAAGTCTACGACCAAAGGCAGAAAGCAAGTCTGCCCGGTCAACAGCAGACTTGGCGGATACTGCGGACACCATGGTCTTGACACAGAGTGTGACCAAGTCCAAAACCATCAAAGGCCAATACGAGCATGGCGGACATAAACTCTCGTCCGCCAAACACCCTAACACAGACCGCCAGCAGTCCGCCAGCCACTCGCACGCCTGCCCAACACAGCAGCCATCTCCCGGACTCCAAAACCAGTCCGCCAACGACCTCCACAGCAAAGCACCTGCTGTACCACCAGAGCTTGACAAGGCCTCAGCCAAGCTCTAAGCTTAGTCCGCAACAGCCCATACCGCGGACACGCCAGTCCGCAAGCTTCCCGCGGACATGAGCCAAACCGACAATTAGCACAAGCTTGCACTACGGCCACTGAGCAAAGCACCAGTCCGCATAGTCCGCGGACTTCACCCGTGCAACCCGCTCAGAAGAACAGCCGGCTTCCACTAGACTTTCCACCAGACTGCACACAACAGTCCGCCCAGTCCGCCTAGTCCGCCTAGTCCGCCAACGTTGTCCGCCCAGGCCGCCCGGCCTGTCCCGTCAACCACTTCCACTTCACAAATTTCAACACTCCCCCTTGAAGTGGGAAGTGGTGACCAAGCCCAGCAAGTTGCGCAAGCACTCAAAGGGCCCCTTCGACAGTGGCTTAGTGAAGATGTCAGCAAGATTATCTTCACTCCGAACATGCCCGACCAGCAGAGACCCTTCCAAAACCTTCTCCCTGATGAAATGGTGATCAATCTCTATATGCTTGGTCCTTGCGTGACACACTGGATTGTTAACCAGTTTGAGAGCACTCTCATTGTCACCCCAGAGTAAAGTTGGCCCTTGCACTTCTTCATGAACATCCTCTATAAGCCTCCTCAACCAGATGGCTTCCCAAGCAGCCAAGGCCGAAGCCTTATACTTTGCCTCCGTAGTTGAGACGGACACCGAGTCCTGCTTCTTGCTACACCACGAGATGCTAGCTGAACTGCAAGTGAACACATAACCTGAAGTAGACCTCCGATCATCCGAATCACCGCCATAGTCAGCATCCGTGTACCCAAGCAATGCAAACTCCGAGTCCCTTCCATAGAGGAGTCCCATATCAGAAGAAGCCTTGACATACTTCAGAATACTCTTTGCCGCCACTAGATGAGATTGTCTTGGTTCAGCCATATACCGACTTACTCAGCCAACATCATAAGAAATGTCCGTCCTTGTAATCGTCAGGTAAATCAAGCTCCCAACAAGAGCCCTGAACACCAAGGGATCATGAAGAACCCTTCCCTCATCTCGTCAAAGTTTCAGCCCAGGTTCCAGTGGAGTAGAGCACTTCTTCCCTTTGCCCATGCTGAACCGCTTCACAATGCGACCTGCATACCCTTTCTGGCAAATGAGAATCCTTCACTCCTTCCTCTCCACTTCAAGACCGAGCAAGTGATGCAACTCTCCCAAGTCTTTCATCTCGAAGCGTATAGCAAGCTCTGCCCTGAGCCTTGCTACTTCCCCCTCCGAATTCCCTGTGATGATCATGTCATCCACATACAGCAGGACCTAGACTTGTAGCTCCCCCTTCTTCTTGACAAACAAGCTTGAATCTGAGTTAGAAGCAAGGTATCTATAGAATTACAAGTACTCTGCAATCTTCCCATACCACGCTCTAGGATCTTGCTTCAACCCGTAGAGAGCCTTCCTGAGTTTGCAGACATAGTCCGGATGCTTTTCAGAGACAAAACCAAACGGCTGATCCATGAAGATGTCCTTGTCAATCTCTCCATAAAGAAAGGCATTCTTCACATCGAGTTGCCACAACCTCCATCCCTTGCTAGCGTCCAAGGCGATCACCACTCTAACTGAAGTCATCTTCGCAACTGGATTGAATGTCTCCTCATAGTCTTCTTCATACTGTTCTGAAAATCCTCTAGCAACCAGGAGAGCTTTGAACCGATCAATGCTCCCATCAGCCTTCTTCTTCAACTTATACACCCACTTGCAAGTAACCGGAGTAATGCCATCAACCTTGGGCACATGGTCCCAGGTTTCATTCTTCTTTAAAGCATCAATCTCTTCCTTCATGGCACATTCCCACTCCTTCACTCCAGTGGCCTCATTAAAAGTTGCAGGCTCTCGCTCATCCAGAGGACCTGCAAAGAAGCAGGAGACAAAACTCACTGCATTCCCATCACAGTACCGAGCCGGTGGCTTAACAACCCTCTTCGATCTCCGAAGGGTCAGCTCCTTGCTTACTACTTTCGTTGCTTCTTCGGGCTCAGCTCCTACTTGGGGCAAGCATTGAGCAGTGCTCCCCCTGCTTCCTGAGCCAGAAGGCTCAGCCTCGGAGTTAGAAGCAACAGGAGCTGCTGGTGAAACAGCAAGCTTCTCTTCCAAGCCTTCAGCAGCCACCACCGGCGCTTCATCAACCTTGCTACTTCCGGTTAGCTCAACCGAGCCACCTCCATATGACATCAGCTCGTCAAAGACAACGTCTCTTGACACCACGAACTTCTTCGTCACAGGGTCCATGCATTTCCATCCCTTCTTCCACTCATCGTAGCCAACAAAAACAAGCTTCATTGCCTTCGCATCCAGCTTAGTCCGTGAAGCATCTGGGACATGCACGTAGCAAGTTGAACCGAACACCCTAAGGTGTCCAACACTCGGCTTCTCCTTCAGCAACAGCTCAACAGGAGTCTTCATGTTGATAGGGCTGAGTGGCATCCGGTTGATGACATAAGCAGCACAAGACATTCCCTCCACCCAAAAGGACCTTGGGATATTTTTCGCATGAAGCCAGCATTTGCAGGTTTCCGTCAAATGACGGATCTTCCGCTCTGCTACTCCATTTGTTGTGGAGTGTGAGCACAAGTATGCTCTCGTTGGATCCCATGCTTCCTGCAGAAGTAAGAAAACTCGGTGGAGACAAACTCACCCCCGTTATCCGTTCTAAGCTTCTTAATCTGCAAGCCAAGCCGGACTTCTACCAACTCCTTGAACTCCACAAACAAACAGAAGACTTCTGACTTCTTTTTTAGGAAGTACACCCAAGTATACCTTGAGTAGTCATCAACCAAGACAAGCATGTATCTGCTTCCACCAAGGCTGGCAGTAACCGTCGGTTCCATCAGGTCGTCATGAATGCACTCCAATGGTTTCTTGCTCCTTGTTTGTGATTTATCAAACGGAAGGCGATGTGCCTTACCGTATTGACAGCCCGCGCAAACATGTTCGTCACCAAAGGAAGACAACTTAGGCAACCCCTTCACCAAACTTCTACTAGCCATCGCCTTCAGCTTGTCCATGCCAACATGCCCCAGCCTCTCATGCCAGATAGCAGCGCTATCATTGGCCCTCATACAATCAACATAAGAATTGGTGGTAAGAACAAACAAGTTCTTCACCCTCCTCCCTACATGAGCAACATCAGCCTTCACTGCTGATACGTTGCGAAGGAACCTCACGTCTGTTGGCCCAAACAGAACGTGATAACCAGCGTCCACTGCATTGGTCACCGAGAAGAGATTCTTCTTCATGCCCGGCACGTGATACACACTCCTTAATGTGAGTGGCCCCTGATCACTACCCGAAGACACGACCCCCTCTTTCTCTACTGCATAAACAGTATTATCAGCAGTGATAATAGCTTCATTACCTGAGTATGCTTGCATGGAGGTGAACTTCGACTTGTCTCCGGTGAGGTGATGACCACACCTGGAGTCCACGATCCACTCGCCGTTGAAGTCCTCAGCAGACAAGGCACAGACACAAGTGCCCGTCATGAAAGCTCTGCCCCATTCTGCTTCTTCACTTCTCGAGCAAGCTTCCTCCTTTTCCGCAGCATGCCGAGGCTGCAGTTTGACCTTGCAGTCCCGCTTGAAGTGCCCTTGCTGATGACACCGGTAGCACTTCAAATTCTTCTTCCAGTCCTTAGGAGCATTGCTCCTCTCCGGCTGATATGAAGTTGAAGTCTCCTTCTTACCAGCGACCTGCACCTTCTTCTTCTTCTTTCCTTCCCATCCTTTCTTCTTGCCTGAGAAGAGAGCTTCGTTGCCTTCCTGATTCAGATTAACTCCAGCCATCTGCCTTGCCAAGCTCTTCTGCGATGCAAGCAGATTCTCCAGCTCCAGCAAAGACGGCTGAGTAGCCCATCCTTGAACAGATGTCACAAAGGCCATATACTCCTTCCGCAAACCACGGATAATGTGTCTTTTCATCTTCGCCTCAGAGATAGGCTCATCAGGATCCAGTGCCGACAGCTCAGCACACAAGCTCTTCATCTTTAAGAAGTACTTCGAGATGGAAAGGTCTCCCTGAGTTGCCCTGGCCAACTCATTCTCCAGAAGCTGAAGCCGCGCCACATTCTTCCTATTGAACAACTCATCGATGGTTGTCCAAATATCAGCAGCCGACTAACATCCAACGATGTGATCAAACAGTTCCGGAGACACGACCCTCTTTAGAATGAACTCCGTCTTAGCATTTGTTCTTCTCCAGAGCCTGACCTGCTCAGCAGTACCGAACGCAGCAGTCACTTCCTGTCTATCGTCACCACCGATGACTTCCCATAGCTCCTCGCCAAGAAGATAACTCTTCATGCACGACTTCCACTTCTTGAAGTTAGTCGGCGTTAAGAGTTCAATGTCAAGACCCCTTGCAAAACTCCCTTCCATTGCAACACCTGTTGGCAACCTTTCAGAAGCTCCGAGCAACAACACAGGTTGATCACCACTCAAGCCCTGAGTAACAACATTGGTTGACTACCGCTCACGCAACTGAACCTGGCTCTGATACCATGTTAAATTTTCCCAGCGTGGTCAGCAAGGTAGCCCAAACGTCAAATTAATATCTTCGGCACTACCTAGTTCGCACGTTGAACAAGCGGAAAACCAAGGAACAAGGCTAATCCCAACAAACAATGGAAGCACAAGCAGATCTTTTATACATTCACTTCTTTACAATGCGAGGTATACGTAGCGAGACATGATTTCACTAGTATAAACAGCTGAAAATAGAAAGCACCAAAAAACAAGTCGGGCGGACAGCACCGGAGTCCGCCGAGACCGCCGAGATCACCGAGGTCGCCGAAGTCGCCCTAGCTTAGCTACAATCCGGCGAATAGCCACGGAGTCCGCCGAAGTCGCGAGGCCGCACTGACAAATCGTTATTCGTCTTCTGCTGAAGCTGAACTGAGGAACACACCCCCTACCCGCCTGAAGTCGGCGGACAGGTTATTGAAGCTGTCAAAGTTGAAACAGATTTGACAAGCCGCAGAGCGACCTCCTGCTGAATCCGCAGAGACCGCACAACTTCCAAGTACTTGACCGAAGTCAAAGCCAAACTCCTGGCTCCTTGAAGCTACCCGCGAGACATGCACACAGCAAACCGTCAACCCTGAATCAATCTGCGCGGACAGACAAACTGAGACCGCAGCTCCTTGTCGAACCCAACTTACTGTTCACTCAAGTTACTGTAGATCTGCCAGGGGGGGTCCTATTTATAGGCGAGGTGAGGAGTATGGTCACCGCCCTAGAGATAGAGACACCGCCCCAGCCCGCGCGATAGCAAAACACAGTCCGCTGAGTCCGCAAGGACTTAGCCGGATACTAAGGAAAACCGCCAGGAACAAAGCAATATTGGCGAACCCTCTTCAGTCCGCCTAAGCTATGCGGACAAGGCAATTTGGATTTCTTCATGGGCATCCTTAAATGCACTAACCCTGTTATACCTTCCATCATGGATGTGAACATTCTTATTCACAGTAGTGGAACTGTCATTCATCCAGTGACCAAAGATGCTTTCTTGGTCATAGCTTTTTGAAGGCAACTGAACTTTTCTAAAAGGATTGGGAGGCATTGAAGCAAGAGGCTGAGATGGAGCTGGAGCTTTGCCTTTCCTTTTGGAAGGAGCAACTCTTGAGCTTCCCTTGAATCCCAACCCCTTCTTACCCTTCTGAGAGGAGGAGTCTATCAAGGCTAACATAGTACTTGGCTTAGAATAGCTAACCACTATTCTTTTCTCCCTCTGGAGCTTCTCTTCAAGGTCCCTTATGAGACTATCCTTGAACTTGATGGTGTCAATCTGAATGATAGTGATGTTTCTCAGTTGGCTAATTTACCTTGCTTCCTGATCCAGCAGAGTTGTTGTTTCAGTCAGCTGGGCAGCAGCTAGCTGAAGAGAGGCAATCTCAACAACTTACTTTTTATTCAATGTCTTCCATCTCTTAAATGCATCCATAAGTTCATCATATCTGTCAATCAATTGATTGACACCTCCTTCTGATTCAGAATCATCTTCACCACTGGATGAAGAGGGTTCTGTACAAGGAATAGTCTCATATCCAGACTCAAAAGAAGAGCTTGATAGAGATTTTACCTTGCTTTGACCAGGCTGATCCTAGCTGGATTCATCATCAATCATTGCCATCAGCTCATAGTAGCTGTAGGCATCTTCTTCATCTTCCTCATCCACCTCCGAATCACTGTCTGAATGTGATAGAGCGGCCCGGATACCTATCCTGGCAGCATGATAGTCTTCATCTACTGCTATAACTACTTGTTCAGCAGCAACAACAACTAGCCCAATATAGGCTTCTTCTTCCTCATACTCAGATGAAGATGATTCTGTCTAGCTCTTATATTTCTTGGCAACAAAGTACTTCTCCTTCTTGCCCTTATGTTGGTGTTGTTTCTTCTCAACAGCTTCCTTCCTCTTCACTGGGCAGTCAGCTATCACATGCCCTGGTTTGCTGTAATAATAGCAAACAACTTTACAGGAATTGTATTTACTGGATTTAGGATCATACCTGTCAGCCTTGGAATGATTCCTCCTGTGATGAGAAGAGGTGGAAGGTTTGCACTTCCACTGTTTATTCTTCATCAACTTATGAAAGTGCCTGGAGAAGATAGCAAAGTCCCCATCTGACATGCTACATTTTGATGCCTCTGACTCTGAGCTGTCTAAATCAGCTGGTCTTCTTGGAGGAGAGGGAATCCCCTCCTTACTCTTACTGATGTTATCTGCCTTGAATGCCAAGGAATTCTCCTTAGCTTGGGATCTGCTGGTGGCTTCCTCCTCTTTTTTGACAGCTAGTTGCACCTCATAGGAGAGCAGATTTCCAAATAATGTTTAGGGAGGAGTCTCAGTAAGCTTGTCCACCTCTCTTATGGCACAAATCTTAGTATCCCAGTCTCTAGTGAGAGATCTTAGGAACTTGTCATTTATTTCATAATGACTGAAGACCCTCCTATAGTGAAAGAAATAGTGCTTAACCACCTAGAGGGGGGTGAATATGTGTAATTTTTCTTTTGCTTTAAAGGCAGACAATCAGTTCTGAATTTTAAACAGCAATGGAAAATTCTATAGCTATCAGCACAGCAATCACAGAACCAATCATTCACAGAATGCACACAGTATTTACAGTGGTTCCCCAAGGTTTGGATACATCCACTTTCCCCCTTCACCTATCTAGCAGTGTACTAGATTCGGCCTAACTTCTGCACTTCTCCTCAGATCCTCAGATCTTACAGCTCAGAACCCCAAACAGGTTCCTACAACTTAGAGTGTCCCCACTCCTACAACTCAGGCAAATTGCCCTACCTCAGCCTTCACCAAGGCCTACACTCAGAGAACACTGTCTCCTACAACTCAGGCATAAAGCCCTACCACTCAGTCTTCAACAAGACATACACTCAGAGATCTAAATCTCCTACACTCAGCCTTTATAAAATAGGCTTACAGCTCAGATCTATACAAGATACTATAGAAAATAAAGTTTACAAAGTATTTAACCACAACCCAGATAGAGAGAGAGAAGGGTTGGCTGGCTTCTTGATGAGTTCTTGGAAGAACTTTGCAGAGATCAACCTCCCTTAGCTTTCTTCAAAGCTTCTTGAATCTGAACTCAGTAGGGTTGAATCTTCTGTGAAGTTGATCTTCAATCAGCTTCTGACTTAAGATCCAGATATCAATCTGAATCTTTCTTTGCAGCCTGGTTCAGCAACTGCTCTTCTTAGATGGAGCTCTCTCTCTCCAACTTCTTCTAGATCTTCTGTCAAAAATCTTCTGTATAATTACTTCTATCTTAGTTGTTGTTAGTTGGTTGTGATTAATCTTCTCTTTTTCTTGCTTTCTGTTGAAGGAGAAAGCCTTTATATAGTCTTCCTCCATGTTAACCGGCTGATCCGGTTTCTAACAACCTTCTGACAGCTCTGACAATTGTAGTAGACCAGTTGAAATGGCAGCTGTCAAGTCATCCAGTCACTTCTTGAAATCACTGTCTCTGTCTGAAAGTGTCGAGACTGATCTTCATTATGTGTCGACACAAATAGACTAAGTGTCGACACAAGTGAACTAAGTGTCGACACAAGCCTTGGTGGTGTCGACACAACTCCTTGTGTTGTTGTAACAGCTTCTCGACACTGCTTCTGTTGAATGTGTCGACACTGATTGAGTGTGTCGACACAAATACTTCTTCTTTAAAATTTAGTTGAATTCTGCTGTGTGTCGACACATCTCCTTTGTGTCGACACAACTTCTTTTGTTGTTGATACTTGTTGAGTGTCGACACATCTCCTTTATGTCGACACAAATACTTCTTTACTTTAACTTTATTGAAGCTTTCCTGTGTGTCGACACAAGTCCTATGTGTCGACACAGTTGATGTTGACAAATACTTCTGTGTGTCGACACTGCCTCTTGGTGTCGACACATTTGATGTCGACTAAGCTTCTCTGGGTGTCGACACTGCCTCTAAGTGTCGACACAATTTATGTTGACAATTCTTCACAGTGTGTCGACACTGCCTGTATGTGTCGACACATTTCTTCTAGTTTCGACTCTGCATTTCTTGGTGTCGACACAATTTACTCCAAGTGTCGACACAGTTTTTCTTCAGTGTTGACACAAGCCTTCATAAGTGTCAACACTGCTTCTCTAGGCGTCGACACATGGACTTAGAAATTTTTTGCATTTCCTGCAATTACTTAACCTGCACATATAAACTCAAAACACATCAAATACACCTTGATGTATATCATTGAGTAGGGTGAGGCTTCTTCAAATCTGGTACACATTTTCCAATGTACCTAACATATAGGTCCTCAGTTTATTAATGATCCTGAAAAATCTTTCATAGTAAGTAGTTATGTTCTCTTTCAGGTTTTCCTGAAAGCCTCATACTCCTGGTTGAGTGTGAACTTTCTATCACCTCTTACCTCTTTAGTACCCTCCATGTAGGCCACAAGGGTGTCCCACATCTTTTTGGAGGTCTGGTAGTGGACCAAGTTCTAAAAGGTTGAATCATCAATAACACTGACTATGATGTTCTGGACTCTCTTGTCTAAGGCAGCCAAGACGACCTCATCCTTGGTCATTTCTGAATAAGTCTTGGGAGTCTGGACATTTGCACCCAGAATAGAGATCTTCATAGGGATGAAGGGCCCCTCCTTTACTGTCATAAAGATCCTATGGTCATAGGCTTCCATAAATAGTCTAACCCTCTCTTTCCAGATTCCAAAATTCTCCTTTCTGCAGATGGGGAGTTTCATGGAACCTTGCTCCTTATGGATCTCTCTAGAACCCATAAGTACAGAGTTGTAGCTACCCTTGGAGATCACTCAGATTGTTAAATCCTTTTTGAGCAACCTCCCTTTGATACCACTTGAAAGTCTTTGTTTTCAAGGTAGCATGCAAACTAGAGGGGGGGTGAATTAGTTTGTTGGTATCTTGTGACTTTCTTTAAGTTTCTTCTTTAAGTGCTTGGTCTGTTAACAGTTATCAGCTTTCAAGAACCTATAATAAATAAACAATACGGAAAAGCACACATAATATATAGTGATTCTCCAGATTATGGGTACATCCACTATTCTCCCACCTTTCTAACTTTCAGTTAGACAAGGCACTTCTCCAAAACTCAACTCAAAGAGCTTACATCTCAGATCTCTCAGGATCTTGCAGTATCCTCCAAGACTTACAGCTCAGGCACTAAGCCCTACAACTCAGTGATCAACTGATCACCTACCTCGGGACAAAGGCCCTACTACTTAGGCTGGGAGGACAGCCCTACCTGAGAGCAAATTTGCTCCTACCTCAGAGAGAATGACTCTCCTAAAACTCATGCTCAAAGGCCCTACCTCAAATCCAAAGGATCCTACAGCTCAGGCACAAGTTCCCTACATCTCAGAGAGAATAACTGTCCTACCTCAGGATCAAAAGCCCTATAGCTCAATGATAAAAAGATTACTTACCTCAGATCCAAGCTAGATCCTACACTCAGAGAGTATCTCTCTCCTATAGCTCAGGAAAATTTGCCTTACCTCAGGCCAAAGACCCTACAGCTCAGATCCAAAAGGATTCTATAGAAAATAGTTGTTTTAATTAATTTGACATAGAGAAATTTCTTCGTGTCAATGCCTAGAGCTGAGTTATCTCAGCACTATATTTCTTCATAATAGCAGGTAGATATTCTTCAATAGAAGGCTGCCTCTACTCGAAGTAACTCAGAATGTAGTTTCTGAACTTGTTATAGAAGATTGAAGATCGGTTAGGTCTTGAGATCTTCAAACAGCTAACTGAACCTGCAGAAGGCTGAAGGCTCTCCACGCTTTCTTTATCAGAAGTATTTCTGATCTTGCTATAGTAAAAGAGAATGTTATAGCTAACTGAACTTTTTGTTATGCTGGAAGACTTCAAGCTTATTCTCGGCCGAAATGGCGAGGAAAATAAAGTCCAACTGCTTTTTTTCTTGTTGAGTAAAATCCTAAAAAGTTGCTTCAACATCCAGAAGTTGTCCCTTTTATCTTCCGCCAATTAACGGCTCCAGGAAGTTGTGGGGACCACCTACAACAGATAGTTGCATCTTGCTTTAATGGAAGAAGTCATACAGTAGACCTCCGACAGAGTTTGTCGTGTTCTATAGCTTTTTGGCACTTAATTTGAACTCAGTTGACTTGTTGATTTTGCTGACGACACTATTTGTGGACTTAGCCAAAAGCAAATATCTTTAGTATAGGCGTTGAGTGAGTAAGCTTCACTCAACGCCAAAACACTTAGACTGATTTCTGTCTATAGGTGTGAGAGTGTTGAGAGCGTTGAGCCCACTCAACGTTTTTTGCCTTAGAAAATATTCATGCTTCTCTGACGTTGAGAGCATTGAGTGTGTCTTCATTACTCAATGCTTTTGCCTTGGCCACTTTCTGTTACTAGGCGTTGAGTGAGCATTCATCACTTAACACCATATTACTTAGACAGATTTTGTCACTTGGCGTTGAGTGGGTAAGCTTCACTCAACACTAAACTACTTAACAGATATTCTTCTGTTATCTGGCATTGAGTGAGCAGTCTTCACTCAACGAATTTGGACTGCAGAACAAGCGGCTGTTGCGCGACCTAGGCGATCAGACCGGGGAGACCGCTGTAGCCGTGCGGCCTGAGCGGACAGAGAAGACTGTCCACCCATCCTAGAGGACAGGTCGCGACCTCTAGGGAGAGCCTATAGAAGACCGCGACTCGCGAGCTAGCTACCTTGGGAGGTATCGCCGATTTTTGGGTTAACATAACCCCGCACTTTTTTAAGTCCTTAAGGGAACTTTGAAAAAGTAGGAGACCCACGAAAATCATGATCCTCCCCTCGGAAAAGTAAGAGGTATGGAGAGATAGAACCTGATGTCTCTCCTCAGAAGAGGTTTGTCAATGCCTATCTTTTTTTTGCAAAGGAAAAGTTAATGCAGGCAAAAAGTGGTACATCTCATGTGTACCTGATTTGCTTTTGAAAGATGAAGAAGACGTGAATGTCTTCCATTGAGCTCTATAAAATAAAGATGAGAGGAAAGCATATAAGGATAACAACTTGCAAGTACCTGATGGAGGCTTGCATGCACCTGTTAATCTCTTCAAAGGGAAGAGTAAGTGGCAGATATGAAAGAAAACTAAGTTGCAAGTACCTGGATGGAATTTGAAAATATCTGCTAATCTCTGTAAAAGAAGAGTGAGCAGCAGATATAAAAGAAAACTAAGCGAAAAATCATTGTAACTGTAATGTATCCCCAGCGGGGCACAATAGAGCTAACACATGGGACCTCCCTTGATACCCGCTTTGTGTTAGATACCGGCCAGGATTCGAAGTCCTGAAGTTCACCTCATAAATTGAGCAACACCCACTGCACATACGCGAACACTCCCCGCTATATGTGGTCATCGTGGCATTAAGCCCGAGAACAATCTATGGAGGGAACAATAAGACTCTGCGATATCTCGGTGGTTCAGTGATCTCTTTGGCAAAGATAAAATAGAGGAGACACGAAAATGTGTCAATACGGGATCTCTGACATAAAATTTATTGAAATGAATGAAACACTTAGAAGTGTTTTTAAAGAGAAAATATTTGAAGAGTAAAGTAGAAACAACCGGTAAGAATTGCGATAAGCTTTTGGAACTGCAATGCCCCTTTCACTTCTGAATAGTCTCCCAAGGGCGCCCTCATCATCGACATCGATGCACTAATATTGAGGTTGGGGTAATTGTTTATTTGGCTCACTCCCTTTGAGCAGCAAGGAATGTATACTACTTCTTTATCATTTGAAGTTGATGGATCACAGTAACAATCGTTTGGGAACAGGTCATGCATCTTACCCTGCCTCAACATCTTTTGTACCAGTTGACGAAGTGCTCTGTAGTTTTCAGTTAAATGCTCGCATTCTTTGTAAACCTCACTGAACAGATCTGAATCTTTTGGTCTTTGATCTGCTGGTCGATAAGGCCTTTTGTAATTAGCCTTATCCTTCATGACTTGGCCTACTTCTTGCATGACCTCATCCAGTTCGGACTCCTGCAAGTCATCATCCTGCTGCTGATGAACTGAACCTGCTTACAGAGTTGGGGATTGTAATAGTAACAGTTGATCTCAGGCACGATCCTGGCCCGAGAAGGGGTGTCAATGACGTTGAAACTTTCTTCCCTTCCTTGAGTGAGATGGAAAATCTTTCCGAGGAGACCTCAGAGGTTGCTTGTAAGAAGAAGAATCTTTTTTTACTACGAGCCTAAAGACGAAGCTGGGATTGCTCTTCTCACCTCGAATGTATGAGTTGGCTAAGCCAATAAACTCTTGATATGTCCTTGGTGCTCGGACATTAGCCTCAAACTTGAGTGGTCCTTCACGCAAACCATATATTAGAGTCGTCTGATACATTTCTTGATCAACAATCTCAATGTACAAAATCTCTTTCTAGAAACGATCCACAAAGTGAGACCAGGTCTCATTCTCTCGTTGCCTGATCTCAAAGAGGGCTTCTGGACCGTCCTTTCTCTTTGTTGAAGTATAAAACCTGAGCAAAAACTCTCTTCGCAAATCAGCAAAGGAAGTGATGGACTAAGGACGCAGTTCATAGAACCAATCCCTCACTTGTCCATCAAAGGTTGTCACAAGGAGTTTGCATTTAGTAGCATCTGAGAGGGTCTTGAGAGCTACGATTGATTCAAAAGCTTGAAGGTGCTTCATTGGATCAGTCTCTCCAGTGTAAATTGGCAGTCGTGGATCTCTGAAGTTACTTGGAGTTGGTTCATGCCGAACATTCTCTGAAAATGGTGACGACTCTTCCTGCTCTCCTACAACATAAGGAAAGAAGGGAGCATAAGCTGTAGCTGTAAAAGGAGCAGGAGGAAAGAAGGGAAAAGCTGTTGTGGGAGGAGCAAAAGGAAAGAACTGATGAGTAGTGATGACTTCCCTAAAAGTTTAGAAATCTCTTTGAACTTCCTTGGGCAGCTTCCCAGAAGAAGTTTTTACGATCTATGAACTCATCATTTTGAGATAGCAAAGGGGCTGCAGGTCTTTACAGAAAGGTTGGCGTGTAAGCAGGAGGATAGACCGACGAATAGGTCGGAGGATAAGTTTGCGGATTCTCCAATGTTGGCGCTGTGTTAACTGGAGGAACTGGTGCTGTTGCAGATTACATCTCTAATCGCTGCATGATAGCAGCAAGAGTACGGTTGATTTCCGAAAATTACTGAGTGGTTTCCTGTCGTGATTGCTCCAAGGCTCCCCAGAGAGGATCTTCACTAGGACTTGAAGGAGCAAGGTTCTTGGCTGGTTGATGATCTATCATGAGTAACAACTGATTTTCATCATCTGTTCGAGATCTGAAGGCAGCGTGTTAACTGTTGATGCGCAGAAACGAAGAGGGGGTCGCGGGCACCAGCAAATAACGGGTGTTTGGTCTCACTGGCTAGGATGAGGTGAAGAGGTTGATGAGGATGCGGGGAAAGCTTCTGAATGCTCGAGAGTGGAGCTCTCTTGATCAAGGGGTGCAGGGATAATGGGAGGTTGATGTGGAACTGTCGAGCAGACCGCTAATTTGACGGTTAGGCTTTGATGGTTGATGCCGAGAGAGGAGTGAGCAGTTGAGAACAAGAGGGGGCCTCTAGAAGTGGCAATAACAGATTTCGCCTGCCGCGGCTTAAATGTCACTATTGCGATGAGCTTTCCTTTGATTATAATTCAGAGTTACAGCTTGAGTACAGTCCTTTACATGAGAAGAATAAAGGGTAAAAGGGGAAGCTGCCGGTTAAGGAAAGAAATTGCCAGAGGCCGCGCGGACTGACTAAAGAGGTCGGCAGACCGCGCGGACAGCTGATCCCGCAGCTCGCTGAACTAAGCCGAGCGGACTGCGCGATCAGGCAGAGAAGGCAGATGAGGTCGCGCAGACTGGGAAGTTGTGTCTGCAGGTTTTGATGCCTTGACCCTGTTGTTTGTTGTCCTCCGTGTGTCCTCCTGCAGAATGAGAGGTATGTGGTGTAACATCCCAATTCGAGCTATACCCCTCATGTGTGTATTGTGTCATCTTGGGTGACTTAGGCCGGTAGAAATTTGGGAGAGAAAATCCAAGGTCACAAGGTGGTAGGTAGGTCCGGGCGGTTGAGTAAACTTAATGAATTGTCGTATGTACTTGACGAATCATCGACTGAACTTAACAAACGGACGTGACAAAATTAGCTTATGAATCTATCGAGTGAGTTCCAGCGCGTGGATGGTATACCGCTGATGGTAGCATTCGCCTAGTAGGCCCATGTCATCTAGGAAGGCTGTGCTGCCTCGAAGGCAGTGTGACGCCTTGAAGAAATTATTGTGCGTGCACGAGCTCAAATAACGTGATTTGCAAATAATGTATTTATGCAAAACAGTGAAATCGAGCAAACGGTCATGGACATGATCTCAAATAATTTTATTAAATTCGTAATGATAATACATGTTCAACGGAGTCATCCGTTCAAGAATCCGACGTCATTTGAACAAATTTGAAGTTTAAGTAAATTGTCCGCAAACGCTCCGGGGAGCGTAAAATGAGCATATGAACTCGGATTGGATCGCGGATCATTCCGGCGAATGCGTGTCAGCGAGTCGGTCATAACGAGCCCGTTTGAGATAATTTCCGAGTTCTTTAGAGCGAGTTATTAGCATTTGAATGCAAAGATTAATAATAATACTACTAATAATAACTATTATTATTATTATGTTATATATATTATATCTATACTATCTATAAATAAAAAGTTGTCTTTGGTGCAACATATGCACTACCTAAATTATCTCTGTATTTTTCAAAAAAAGGAAGAGAGAAGAGAGAGAGAGGAGCTGTCAATTATTATAATATATATATATCTATATCTATATCTATACTATTTTATAAAGAAAAAATATGCTTTGGTGCAACATTCTTAATAATCATTTTATTCCTCATTTTTTAATTTAATGATTATTATTTCTTTTGTTCATTTCAAAAAAATTTAAAATTGAATACCCACATAAGTAATTTACTCAATCCCGCCAAAATAATTGATCTCCCGCCACCTACGCCCAACGTCGCCGCCCACAATAAATGTCGCCCCCCAGGATCATTGTAGCAGCCCACAGAAAAATGTCGCCGTTCACGACCAATATCTCACCCACGACCAATGTTCCACTCATGACCAATGTGCTGCCCCCGACAATTGTCGCCGCCCCACGACAAATGTCGCACCACCGACGAATGTCGCCCCCCGCCGAATATCGCATCCCGTCGAATGTCGTACCCCGCTGAATGTCGCACTCCGCCGATTGTCGCACCCCCGCCGAATGCCCTCATTGTCGCACTCCGCCGACGAGGGAAGCTCTGTCATTTGTATATACTTACAGATTAAAGATTAGGTTAAGAATACAGGCCCTGCCCTCTTCCTCTCAGCAGCCCGCCGTCAACACCCATGGCAGAGCTTCCCTCATCTCTATCCCTCTAGCTTTCTCCGGCGCCGTTCCTCACAACAAGTGCAGCTCCGGCAAGAGCTCTTCCTCCTCATTTAGGGTCGGCCTATTCGGCTACATTTCCGGCGAGCTATCTAGATCTGTCTCCTCCTTGGCCGGTGCTCCAAGCTTCCTCCATGACTGCCCTTCTACAAGGTCCGAGATCCAGCCTCCATCTTCTATGAGATTCACTCCGGCCATCTCCGCTCTAACGATGACAATCTCTCATGGCCGAAAACCATCATCATCTCCAAGCATTTCCCCTGTCTACAACCATGGACGGTCCAAGACCTAGCCACCCCGACTAACTCACCTCCTCCAGCGAAACCGAGCAACTCCCTCCATGCTAAGCTCCAGTCGGCGAGATCCCCTCCATCTGGGCTCCAAATCCACTGAATCGGCCAGATCTTGAGTTTAATTGCTGTTGTTTTCTATGCAATTAGAATCTGCACTTCTAATAAATTTTGGACAAATCATGTGGTATACAAGATCAGCAAGTTTGAGATCTATCCATTGCAAAGAGACTCACTCCCGAAGGCCGAATCCTTCGGCAACCGTTTGACGAGGTTCAGATCGGCGAGATATCATCCTGGCTGGGAACGATGGAGCAACGTGCAAATGTCGCATGCGCGGCTATTGGATAATATGCATGGACATCTGGTGAGCTTCCTACCCTCTCCCTTGGTGCTAGATCTATAGTTATTTGTAGGAGAGATGTCGACTCAACGGAGACGGGCTTGCGAGGCGAAGATCTCCTAGAAGGAGGCCAGCTAGGACTTGTGTCCTGTGGTAGAGTCTTCAACATTTACTCACTTCAAATGAAGTTTGTGGACTGCGATCGTGAAAATAAATGGCCTCATGAGGATGAATAAGGGTGGAGGAAAATTCGTGAGAAGTGTTCAAATAAATAATTAGAAGAAGAAGGTGAGTCGATGCCATTCGTCTCGCTTCAAGATGCGCGCAGAAATCTGTTTTCTGCGCGCAGCGAACTTCGAGACCATTTTCGGACATGATGTTGCCGGATCTGGATTGTGGGCTGAACATGAAAGTTGTAGCCCACGGAAATACCTTTCCAGCGAGGGGTTACACGCTTTCACTGGATTCCTGTAGTCTCCGGAATCTCCGGTCAAATTTGCTGTCCAGAAGGTGTCCTGCACTTAAAATTCTTGGGTTGGTGTAGAATCGGGTTTGCACTCGGTAGAGACATTGTAGCAAATTGACATTGAGGTTGAGTGAATTTTTTTTTATGTCTAACCGTGATAATTCAACGATTGATGAAATTTGTTGGATAGATTCTTAGCAAACAAATGGAGTAGTGAAACGTACTTGAATGAAAGGATTTGGTGGAGGTTAATGAGTGAATGTTTTGATGAATTTGGAATTATACCAATGACTTAACTATGAGAATTAATAAAGATGCGCTGGATAATAGCAATATGTCGGATATCATTTGGAAACGAATTGTATGATGCTAATTTATGACCATGTGAGATGTTGACTGATGGAATGAATTTAGTCGTCCACTGCTTAGAGTTGTACCCCTTACGCGTAGCGGTGTGAGAACGGCATGTAGCATAAGGTGGCTTACCATCTGTGAGAATAGTGAACCCTTGTGTGCTTGGATGCACGGAAATGCGGAAGAGGTTGATGCATGGTCATGAGGCTTGTCTAATAAGGAAGTTTAAAGTGGTCCACTGTCGTGAGGTGTGTTTCCTTACGGGTAACAGTGTTGATTGTATGTTGTATGAGGTGGTTCTCCACCTGTACTGATAATGAACCCATGAGTACTTTGGGGAACGAGGTTGTGAAAGGGTGTAGGTGCGGTGGTTTAACCGCACTGGTTTGGTAATGTTGATAAGAGACATAAGTGGACGGTTGGGCTTGGTCCTCGTTGTTCATTCCCGAGGCTCCTTCCGTGTCAAGTGGACGGTTGTGCTTGGTCCTCGTGCTTTTTCCGAGGCTCCTTCCGTGCCACGATGATGTGAAATTGCATGCGGTGTGAGTCGACACGCGGTGTCGTAATCCTGGGTTAAGAATAGTGTGGCAGGTCTACGGGCTCGCTAGTCGTCACACCGACGAGAGTTGACAGATAGACTTTGGGCGGTTGGGCTTGGTCCTCGGTGCTCATTCCCGGGGCTCCTTCCGTGCCAAGTGAACGGTTGGACTTGGTCCTCGTGCTTTTTCCGAGGCTCCTTCCGGGTCACAACATAGGCCAGTTCGGGGCTTGGTTCTCGGTCCACATCTACCCGAGACTCCCGCTGAGCCGTAGTACGCATGGGAGCTCCGCTGTTGTGCTCTTAGCGTTGAGGCGTACGGAGGCCTAGGTTTGGTAGTGTGGATGTCCGCCTAATAATGGAGAAGCCCGCTCTACTGTCACCGCCTGACCACGACGGTTGACGCCTGAGAGATTAGCTACCTGCTCGAAAAGTGGGAATTATAAGTCTGTGTCGACATAGCAGTTGCATGTGCATGATCATGGGTGAGTCATTGCATTGCATTCATATCATGACATACATTACATACACAAGATTCTCATCGTATAAATTTGTATGAGCAATACTATACGATGAGTTACTTTACTGTTAAGTCGATCATTAAATTATATGTTTGTATGGACATTCTTATAAGTTAAGTTACTTTCCTGTTGTACATCTATATGCTTAGATGGATTGATATAACTTGAGTAGAATTGCTAGAATAAAATACTGATAATATTGTTATACATTACTTCTATTGGTATTCATGACATGTATGCTTACTCCACCTACTTGTACTACTGTTTATATAAATATATTGTACCCTTATTCCTATCTCCGCCTGGTGCCGAGGAGTTGCCGGAGGAGCGGATGTGATAGTCACTTAGTCTTTTTGACTAACGGTTGCTACGTCTTCCTTTTTTGGAGGAAACCTCGCAGATAGAGCAACATGTTTTGCAGGAGGGCAGCCAGGCCATGACGACAGTGCCTGATGAGATGGTACCATCGTTGTCGTCGGTGACTGATGTGAGTTTTGAGAGACTCATGATGTAGCCCCTTTGGGCAAAGTTTGTTTTATATACTTTGATATTTTCAGGAGCCTTTGTGTAGCTTCCTATTGTTTGGACTTTTTACTTAATGTGGATCATGACTTCTGTGTTTTTTTTTATTGATGGGTTGGTAGTTTGATATTTGAGACTAACCGGCAGAATAAGCGTCTTGTGGTACAGGTTAGCCTGTGTGCTGACGCTACCGCAAGACGACTGTTCTGGGCATAAGACTCCACTCGGCCGTGTCTTGTATTCCGGGAGGGGGTCTTACATGTGGGGGCTATTTATAGGCCCGAGGAGGTAACTGTCTTGGTAACGTCACCCCTGGTATGTCGGTAAGTTGTGCGAGTAGACATGGACTCCGCTGAGTCCGCACCAGGTTAAGCAGTTATGTACTTATCTACTTGAACTGATCTGCTGTTGGCGGACTGGGACGAGTCCGCCTCTACTGCACTAAGCGAGCCTGTGTCGAGCTATGCGAGCTGAGGTGTAGTCCGCGTGGTGCTGGGAAGTGGCTGGAGGCTGGAAGATGGAGTGATGAGTGGCGGACTGCATAGTGTATCCGCCAAGTCCGCGACGGACAGGTAGAGTCCACCTCTGCTGCTGGAGGCTTTACCCCCCTGCTGGGTGACAAGAGGTTGGCGACGTGGCGGACTGAAGAGAGAGGGTCACGCTTGATGTTGGATGAAGCGAGGTTGTCACCCCCTGGCGGGTAGGAGCCGATCATCCTTGCTGGAGTGAGTGAGCTCGCCACCTTTTGGCGGGCTGGAGTCGAGTCCGCAATGTTATTGTGTGGTCTAGTGTAGAGTAGTTGGCCATGCTGCTAAGTCCCGTCTCAAACGGGCTGAGACCGAGTTCGCCACTTGCTGGCGGAATGAAGGGGCAGGCCACTCATGCTGGGGGGCGACCTGAAGTGGGGATGTCTGTTGGGCGGCCTGAGGCTTGTCGCGCACTGTTGGGCGACCTGGAGGCAGGTCGTCGGCGATGTGGCGGTTTGCCTTGCTTGTTGTGCGACCTGCAGGAGTGGGCTGAAGAAGAAGGCTGCGACTCCTGTCGATCATGTGGCTACATGACGGTCTGGGCGGATAGGAATGCGAGTCCGCCACTTTGTTGGGTAGTCTGCCTGTTGGAATAGAGAGAACCATTGTGCGGTTAGCTGGTCTAACTGTGCGGCCTGCAGGGGCGGACTGAGGAAGCAGTCCGCAGAGCCTCCAGAACAAGCAGCTGCTGCGCGACCTAGGCGATCAGACTGGGGAGACCGCCCTAGCTGTGCGGCCTGAGCGGACAGAGAAGTCTGTCCACCCATCCTAGAGGACAGGTCGCGACCTCCAGGGAGAACCTGAGGAAGGCCGCGACTTGTAAGCTAGCTACTTTGGGAGGGATCACCGATTTCTGGGTTAACACTGCTAGGCCTCTGGCGTTGAGTGAAGTGTGCTCACTCAATGCTTGTGGACTTAGGAAACTTTCTGTCTAATTATGGAATAGTAGACAACCTTAATATATTGAACTTGAACATACATCAAATACAAATATGTGTATACTATTGACTTGTGGGCCTTCTTCAAATCTGAGACATTGTGATCAATGAACCCAACAAAGTCAGACATTGGAAACTATCGCTAGGGGAACCTCACTATTGAGCAATTTTATTCCGGTTATATGAATTTATGGAGCGATTACTCTAGGTTGGTGCATTCTCCGGTTCCCAAAGAAGCTTTGACAGCACTACAAACACTTCAGTTTGAGAGCCAGCGGGATCAATTCTTGATGAAACATAGACCTGAGTTTGAAAGTGCACGAGCTGGGTTAATTAATCGCACACTTATCCCCTCTTTGGAGGCTTGCTTGGGTGAACTCTTGTGTGAAGAACAGTGTCTCGCCTCACAGTATGGCCATGATCAAAACACTGGTGGTTATAAGATGGTTAACATGGCATATACTGCTCAAGGCAGAGGACGATCCAAATCACCACCTCAATGTTATAGTTGCAAGTAAATTGGGCATATTGCCAAATGTTGCAGCAGAAAATTATGCAATTATTGCAAGAATGAGGGTCATATCTTAAGGATTGTCATGTATGCTCTCAGAATCGATCAGCGCCTGGTTTTCATATGACTGTTCAGCCTGCTTCTGTGCCTAGCCTCTCCCACTGCGCCCGCTTTTCCTAATTCCACTTCCAACATCACTCCCGAACAGGTTCAACAGATACTTATTTCTACCCTATCGACTCTTGGTCTCCAAGGTAAGACACATCTCACTTCTCCTTGGTTACTTGACTGTGCGGCTTCCAATCACATGACTGGCAGTTTGACAGCTTACAAGATGTTTGTAAGCATGATGGTCAGCAACATATTTAGATTGCAGATGGCAGTACTCTTCCCATTACTGCAGTGGGAAATCTGGGGTCTTCCTTTACTAATGTTTTTGTGTCTCCTGATTTGTCTGTCAATCACATTTCTGTTGGACAATTAGTAGAAAATAACTTCTCTATTCATTTTGATCATAATGGTTGTCGTGTGTAGGATCAAGCATCTGTACATGAGATAGCGAAGGGGCCTAAAGTGGGATGCCTTTTTTCTCTTCAATCGTTTTCCATTCCTCGTTCAATTTCTATTGGATGTTTTGTAATTGCTAATAATAATAGTCATATTTGGCATAAGAAATTGGGCCACTCGGGCGCACTCGGGTTGGCTCCTGGCATTGGTGTAGAGAAACTCCATGGTAAGGTTTAGTGCAAGGGAGTCAGGTTGGCTCCGGGCGTGAGTTCATGAGAGTTTCATGCACGATTTAAATGCGAGGGAGCCATGCGAACCGTTTGACCGGTCCTGCTAAAATAATATAAATGAATTGGTAGCGCCCTTCCTAACACTCTGTGATTTTGGGAGAGTTGGTAGACGTCATTCCTAACAGTGGTATCAGAGCCGGGGGAGGTCACGGGTTCGATCCCCATGGATGGCCTTCCAGGGGGAGTTTGTTGGGTGTGGCCCGCCATCCAGGTGTTGGATGGGGTGACTCCCGGGCGCACCCGGGTTGGCTCCTGGCATGAGTATAGAGAAACTTCATGGTATGGTTCAGTGCTAGGGAGTCGGGTTGACTCCGGGCATGAGTACATGGCAGTTTCAGGCACAGTTTAAATGCGAGGGAGCCATGCGAGCCGTTTGACCGGTCCTACTAAAATAATATAAAGGAATTGATATCGCCCTTCCTAACATTCTGGGATTTTGGGAGAGTTGATAGGCGTCATTTCTAACAAGCTTATGGAACATGGTTGTTTGAATAATACAAATGAGTTTTCTTCCTCTTTTGATTGTGCTCCTTGTAAATTAGAAAAATTAAATCTTTACCTCTTCCATTGCAAGGAAGTCATGCTTATACTTGTTTTGAAAATTTTCATTCTGATGTTTGGGGTATGAATCATGTTCTTTCTCATGCTCAATACAAATATTTTGTCACATTTATTGATGATTACAGTAGTTTCAAGTTGATCTATTTTCTTTGTTCTAAAGATGATGCGTGTTCAACCTTCAAAACTTTTGTTGCCTATGTCCAAACCCAATTTTCTACATGTATTAAGATCTTCTGCTCAAATTCTGGTGGAGAATGCATATCTCATGCTTTTTATTCTTTTCTTCAACAGATGTGTATTCTTTCTCAGCGATCGTGTCCTTACACCCCCCCCCCCCCAAACTAAATGGCTTCACCGAGTGTAAGAATAGACATTTTTTGGATGTTGTTCGATGCTTGAATCTGTTAAATTTTCTCAACGTGGTCAGCAAGATAGCCCAAACGCCAAATTAATATCTTCGGAACTACCCAGTTCGCACGCTGAACCTGCGGAAACCCAAGGACTAGAGGTTGCACCCAACAAAACAATGGAAGCACAAGAAGATCTTATTATGCATTCACTTCTTTACAATCCGAGGCATACATAGCGAGACATGATTTCGCTAGTATTACAGCTGTAAACAGAAAGAACCAAAAAACAAGCCGGGCGGACAGCACTCCAGTCCGCCGAGACCGCGAGGTCGCCGAGACCGCCGAGACCGCTGAGCTCGCCCAAGCTATGTTGCAATCCGCCGAATACCACGGAGTCCGCCGAGACCGCGAGGCCGCGCGGACAGACCGTTATTCGCCTCCTGCTGAACCCGAACTGAGGAACTCCCCTACCCGCCTGAAGCCGGCGGACAGGTTATTGAAGCTGGGAAAGTTGAAACAGAACTGACAAGCCGCAGAGCGACCTCCTGCTGAGTCCGCAGAGACCGCACACTTCCAAGCACTGACCGAAGTCACAGCCAAACTCCTGGCTCCTTGAAGTTATCCGCGCGACCTGCACACAGCAAACCGTCAGCCTGAAACAATTCGCGCGGACTGAAAAACACAGACCGCAGCACTCGCCCAACCCAAAATACTGTTCACTCACGTTACTTAGGTTACTGTAGATGTGCCAGGGGGGTCCTATTTATAGGTCAGGTGAGGAGTGTGATCACCGCCCATGAGATAGCGACACCGCCCCAGCCCGCGCGAACACAAAACGACTGTCCGCTCAGTCCGCGAGGACTTAGCCAGTCACCAAGGGAAACCGCCAGGAGCAAGGCAACCAATGACGAACCCTCTCCAGTCCGCCCAAGCTAAGCGGACAAGGCACCAGCCCGCAAGGCTCCAACTGCTTCAGGACAGCACCCTCTTCAATGGCAGTCCGCACCAACCCGAGGCAGTCCGCAAGACTCACACCTCAATCCGCCACAGGTCCACGACCAAAGGCAAACAGCAACAGTCCGCCCGGTCACAGCGGACTTGGCGGATACGGCGGACGCCATGAACTTGACACCAAGTGTGACCAAGTCCAAAACCATCAAGGGCCAGTGCGAGTATGGCGGACACAAAGTCCCGTCCGCCAAACACCCTAGCACAGACCGCAACCAGTCCGCGAGCTCCTCGCACTTGTCCAACGCAGCAGCACCAAGCCGGACTCCAAACATCAGTCCGCCAACCGGTCTCCACAGCAAGACCTGCTGTAACACCTGTGCTCGACAAGGCCTCAGCCAAGCTCAAGACTCAGTCCGCAACAGCCCAAACCGCGGACACACCAACCCGCCAACAGCGCAAACTTGCACCCGCGACCACTGAGCAAAGCACCAGTCCGCAAGCCTCTCTATCCGCAGATACGAGGCCGCACCAAACCGCGGACACCATGCAACAACCCGCTCAGAACACAGCCGGCTTCCACCAGACTTCTCACCAGGCCGCAACCCACAGTCCGCCCAGTCCGCCCAATCCGCCAAAGCTGTCCGCACAGGCCGCGCGGCCTGTCCCGTCACCCACTTTCACTTCACAAATTTCAACACTCCCCCTTGAAGTGAGAAGTGGTGACCAAGCCCAGCAAGCTGCGCAAGCGTTCAAAGGGCCCCTTCGACAGCGGCTTCGTGAAGATGTCAGCAAGATTATCTTCACTCCGAACATGCCCGACCAGCAGAGACCCCTCCAACACCTTCTCCCTGATGAAGTGGTGATCAATCTCTATATGCTTGGTCCTGGCGTGACACACTGGATTGTTTACCAGTTTGAGAGCACTCTCATTGTCACCCCGGAGTAAAGTAGGCCCTTGCACTTCTTCATGAACATCCTCTATGAGTCTCCTCAACCAAACGGCTTCCCGAGCAGCCAAGGCCGAAGCCTTATACTCCGCCTCCGTGGTTGAAACCGACACCGAGTCCTGCTTCTTGCTACACCACGAGATGCTAGCTGAACCGCAAGTGAACACATAACCCGAAGTAGACCTTCGATCATCCGAATCACCGCCATAGTCAGCATCCGTGTACCCGAGCAACGCAAACTCCGCATCCCTTCCATAGAGGAGTCCCATCTCAGAAGTCACCTTGACATACTTCAGAATTCCCTTCGCCGCCACTAGATGAGAATGCCTAGGTTCAGCCATATACCGACTTACTCGGCCAACAGCATAAGCTATATCCGGCCTTGTAATCGTCAGATAGATCAAGCTCCCAACAAGAGCCCTGAACACCAAGGGATCATTAAGCACCCTTCCCTCATCTCGTCGAAGCTTCAGCCCAGATTCCAGTGGAGTAGAGCACTTCTTCCCTTCGCCCATGCCAAACCGCTTCACAATGCGATCAGCATACCCTTTCTGGCTAATGAGAATCCCACACTCCTTCCTCTCCACTTCCAGACCAAGAAAGTGATGCAACTCTCCCAAGTCTTTCATCTCGAAGCGTATAGCAAGCTCTCCCCTGAGCCTTGCTACTTCCTCCTCCGAGTTCCCTGTGATGATCATATCATCCACATACAGCAGGACCAAGACTCTTAGCTCTCCCTTCTTCTTGACGAACAAGCTTGAATCCGAGTTAGAAGCCAGGTATCCACAGAACTGCAGGTACTCTGCAATCTTCCCATACCACGCTCGAGGAGCTTGCTTCAACCCATAGAGAGCCTTCCTGAGTTTGCAGACATAGTCCGGATGTTTCTCAGAGACGAAACCAAGCGGCTGATCCATGAAGATGTCCTTGTCAATCTCTCCGTAAAGAAAGGCATTCTTCACATCGAGTTGCCACAACCTCCATCCCTTGCAGGCAGCCAAGGCGATCACCACTCTTACAGACGTCATCTTCGCAACTGGACTGAATGTCTCCTCATAGTCTTCTCCATACTGCTGTGAGAATCCTCTAGCGACCAGGCGAGCCTTGAACCGATCAATGCTCCCATCAGCCTTCTTCTTCAACTTATACACCCACTTGCAAGTAACCGGAGTAACGCCATCAACCTTGGGCACAAGGTCCCAGGTTTCATTCTTTTTCAGAGCATCAATCTCTTCCTTCATGGCACCTTCCCACTCCTTCACTCCAGTGGCCTCGTTGAAGTTTGCAGGCTCTCGCTCATCCAGAGGACCAGCAAAGAAACAGGAGACAAAGCTCACTGCATTCCCATCACAGTACCGAGCCGGTGGCTTAACCACCCTCTTCGATCTCCGAAGACACGGCTCCTTGCTCACGGCTTCCGTTGCTTCTTCAGGCTCCACTCCTACCTGGGGCAAGCATTGAGCAGTGCTCCCTCTGCTTCCTGAGCCAGAAGGCTCAGCCTCGGAGTTCGAAGCAACAGGAGCTGCTGGTGAAACAGCAAGCTCCTCTTCCAAGCTTTCAGCAGCCTCCACCGGTGCTTCCTCAACTTTGCTACTTCCGGTAGGCTCCACCGAGCCACCTCCATATGACGTCAGCTCGTCAAAGACAACGTCTCTTGACACCACGAACTTCTTCGTCACAGGGTCCATGCACTTCCATCCCTTCTTCCGCTCATCATAGCCAACAAAGACAAGTTTCCTTGCCTTCGCATCCAGCTTTGTCCGTGAAGCATCCGGGACATGCACGTAGCAAGTTGAACCGAACACCCGAAGGTGTCCAACACTCGGCTTCTCCTCCAGCAACAGCTCAATAGGAGTCTTCATGTTGATAGGGCTGAGTGGCATCCGGTTGATAACATATGCAGCACAAGACATTCCCTCCGCCCAAAAAGACCTCGGGATATCTTTCGCATGCAGCCAGCATTTGCAGGTTTCCGTCAAATGACGGATCTTCCGCTCCGCTACCCCATTTTGTTGTGGAGTGTGAGCACATGTAAGCTCCCGTTGGATCCCGTGCTTCCTGCAGAAGTTAGAAAACTCGGAAGAGACAAACTCCCCCCCGTTATCAGTTCTAAACTTCTTAATCCGCAAGCCAAGCCGGCCTTCTACCAACTCCTTGAACTCCACGAACAAACGGAAGGCATCCGACTTCTCCTTTAAGAAGTACACCCAAGTATACCTTGAGTAGTCATCAACCAAGACAAGCATGTATTTGCTTCCACCAAGGCTGGCAGTAACAGTCGGTCCCATCAGGTCGCCATGAATACACTCCAATGGTTTCTTGCTCCTTGTTTGAGATTTATCAAACGGAAGGCGATGTGCCTTACCGTATTGACAGCCCGCACAAACATGCCCATCACCAAAGGAGGACAACATCGGCAACCCCCTCACCAGACTTCTACTCGCCATTGCCTTTAGCTTGTCCATGCCAACATGCCCCAGCCTCTCATGCCAGATAGCCGCACTATCATTGACTCTCATCCTATCAACATAGGCACTGGTGGAAAGAACAAACAAGTTCTTCACCCTCCTCCCAACATGAGCAACATCAGCCTTTACCGCTGATACGTTGCGAAGGAACCTCACGTCTGTTGGCCCAAACAGAACGTGATACCCAGCGTCCACCGCGTTGGTCACCGAGAAGAGGTTCTTCTTCATGCCCGGCACGTGATACACATTCCTTAACGTGAGTGGCCCCTGATCACTACCCAAAGACACGACCCCCTCCTTCTCTACTGCATAAACAGTATTATCAGCAGTGATAATAGCTTCATTACCTGAGTAAGCCTGCATGGAGGTGAACTTCGACTTGTCTCCGGTGAGGTGATGACCACACCCGGAGTCGACGATCCACTCGCTGTTGAAGTCCTCAGCAGATAAAGCCCGGACACAAGTGCCCGTCATGAAAGCACCTCCCCATTCTGCTTCTTCACTTCGCGAGCAAGCTTCCTCCTTTCCCGCAGCATGCCCAGGCTGCAGTTTGACCTTGCAGTCCCGCTTGAAGTGCCCTCGCTGATGACACCGGTAGCACTTCAGATTCTTCTTCCAGTCCTTAGGAGCATTGCTCCTCTCCGGCGGATATGAAGTTGAAGTCTCCTTCTCAACAGCGGCCTGCACCTTCTTCTTCTTCTTCCCTTCCCATCCCTTCTTCTTGCCTGAGAAGAGAGCCTCGCTGCCTTCCTGATTCAGATTCACTCCAGCCATCTGCCTTGCTAAGCTCTCCTGCGTGGCAAGCAGATTCTCCAGCTCCAGCAGAGACGGCTGAGTAGCCCACCCTTGAACAGACGTAACAAAGGCCACATACTCCTTCCGCAAGCCGCGGAAAATGTGCCTTTTCATCTTTGCCTCAGAGATAGGCTCATCAGGATCCAGCGCCGACAGCTCAGCACACAAGCTCTTCATCTTTAAGAAGTACCTGGAGATGGAAAGGTCTCCCTGAGTTGCCCTGGCCAACTCATTCTCCAGGAACTGAAGCCGCGCCACATTCTTCCTATTGAACAACTCATCAATGGTCGTCCAAATATCAGCAGCCGACTCACATCCAATGATGTGATCAAACAGTTCCGGAGAGACAGCTCTTTTCAGAACGAACTCTGCCTTAGCATTAGTTCTTCTCCAGAGCCTCACCTGTTCAGCAGTACCGAAAGCAGCAGTAACTTCCTGTCTGTCGTCTCCACCGACAACTTCCCACAGCTCCTCGCCTAGAAGATAACTCTTCATGCACGACTTCCACTTTTTATAGTTAGTCGGCGTTAAGAGTTCAATGCCCAGACCTCTTGCTAAGCTTCCTTCCATTGCAACCACCTGTTGGTACCCTTCAGCAGCTCCGAGCAACAACACAGGTTGAACACCACTCAATCACTGAGTAACAACACTGGCTGACCTCCGCTCACGCAACTGAACCTCCGCAACCTCAGGAACCTCGCTTTGATACCATGTTAAATTTTCTCAACGTGGTCAGCAAGATAGCCCAAACGCCAAATTAATATCTTCGGAACTACCCAGTTCGCACGCTGAACCTGCGGAAACCCAAGGACTAGAGGTTGCACCCAACAAAACAATGGAAGCACAAGAAGATCTTATTATGCATTCACTTCTTTACAATCCGAGGCATACATAGCGAGACATGATTTCGCTAGTATTACAGCTGTAAACAGAAAGAACCAAAAAACAAGCCGGGCGGACAGCACTCCAGTCCGCCGAGACCGCGAGGTCGCCGAGACCGCCGAGACCGCTGAGCTCGCCCAAGCTATGTTGCAATCCGCCGAATACCACGGAGTCCGCCGAGACCGCGAGGCCGCGCGGACAGACCGTTATTCGCCTCCTGCTGAACCCGAACTGAGGAACTCCCCTACCCGCCTGAAGCCGGCGGACAGGTTATTGAAGCTGGGAAAGTTGAAACAGAACTGACAAGCCGCAGAGCGACCTCCTGCTGAGTCCGCAGAGACCGCACACTTCCAAGCACTGACCGAAGTCACAGCCAAACTCCTGGCTCCTTGAAGTTATCCGCGCGACCTGCACACAGCAAACCGTCAGCCTGAAACAATCCGCGCGGACTGAAAAACACAGACCGCAGCACTCGCCCAACCCAAAATACTGTTCACTCACGTTACTTAGGTTACTGTAGATGTGCCAGGGGGGTCCTATTTATAGGTCAGGTGAGGAGTGTGGTCACCGCCCATGAGATAGCGACACCGCCCCAGCCCGCGCGAACACAAAACGACTGTCCGCTCAGTCTGCGAGGACTTAGCCAGTCACCAAGGGAAACCGCCAGGAGCAAGGCAACCAATGACGAACCCTCTCCAGTCCGCCCAAGCTAAGCGGACAAGGCACCAGCCCGCAAGGCTCCAACTGCTTCAGGACAGCACCCTCTTCAATGGCAGTCCGCACCAACCCGAGGCAGTCCGCAAGACTCACACCTCAATCCGCCACAGGTCCACGACCAAAGGCAAACAGCAACAGTCCGCCCGGTCACAGCGGACTTGGCGGATACGGCGGACGCCATGAACTTGACACCAAGTGTGACCAAGTCCAAAACCATCAAGGGCCAGTGCGAGCATGGCGGACACAAAGTCCCGTCCGCCAAACACCCTAGCACAGACCGCAACCAGTCCGCGAGCTCCTCGCACTTGTCCAACGCAGCAGCACCAAGCCGGACTCCAAACATCAGTCCGCTAACCGGTCTCCACAGCAAGACCTGCTGTAACACCTGTGCTCGACAAGGCCTCAGCCAAGCTCAAGACTCAGTCCGCAACAGCCCAAACCGCGGACACACCAACCCGCCAACAGCGCAAACTTGCACCCGCGACCACTGGGCAAAGCACCAGTCCGCAAGCCTCTCTATCCGCAGATACGAGGCCGCACCAAACCGCGGACACCATGCAACAACCCGCTCAGAACACAGCCGGCTTCCACCAGACTTCTCACCAGGCCGCAACCCACAGTCCGCCCAGTCCGCCAAAGCTGTCCGCACAGGCCGCGCGGCCTGTCCCGTCACCCACTTTCACTTCACAAATTTCAACAGAATCTTCTGTCCATCCTAGATTTTGGGTAGAAACATTATCTAAAGCTGTATATTTGATTAATCGACTGCCTTCTCCTACCTTGCATCTTGTTGTTTGATGCTTGAATCTTCTGTCCATTCTTCATATTCTTATTTATTTGGTGTTCCTCCTAATTATAATTCTTTGCATGTTTTTGTTTGTGTTTGCTTTGTTCACTTACCTCTCATTGAATGACACGAACTTGTTGCACTATCCGTTTAATGTGCTTTTATTGGCAATAGTAACTCCCATAAAGGATTTGTGTGATGCTAACATGCTTCGTATTTCTCATAATGTGGTTTTTTTGAACATCAATATTTCTTTCCGTCTCATACTAATCATGTTTCTTTATTTCACTTCCTGCTTTTGATGTCATGTCTAGTACTCTTCCATTCAAGCTCGGTCTTGTGTATTTGCAATGTCACCCACTGCCTCTTCCTTCCTCTGAACCGCCACCTGACTCATGTTTTCCATGAGTCATGCCGGTCTACCAGGGTTTCCCGGCCCCATATTGGTATGGTTTTTCTTCAACCGCTTTTCTAAATACTCTTGATACTACTTTTGTGCCAAATTCTTATTCCCAGGCTTGTACTTTGTTGGGTTCGGGTTCCCTCCTAGATGGATAAAACCCGCGGCGACGAATATCGAGTGGTTTGTAATGATTTGGATTGAGTCGTGGCGAATATTAGGCACGATCGGATTGTTTGGGAAAATCATGGGACGTTCAATATCCTTTGGTATTATATATATTATAATTATTATATTATGATATATAATATATATATATATATATATATATAAGATATGAATAAAAGAAAAAGAAGTCTATTCCTAAATCTACCCCTCCCGTACAGACCGTCTATATATAAAAGAATAAAAAGCCTAAAGTGTTGTAGCTCTCCCCGTGAAGAAGAAACAGGAGGCCGCCTATTCCTCTTTCTTACAAGCCGCCTGTGCAAAGGCACACCTCCACCTCTTCTTCCTTCTTCGGATCGAGGTTTTCTCGTCGGCGATCTTGGACGGTGCCGGAGCCGAAGCAAGCAGCGGTGGTCGGAGGTCGTGAGGCCGCGTGGAGCCCGGTGTGAGTTTTGACGGCGACGTTTGTCGCGAGGGCGGAGACACCGGTGACTCTTTGTAGGAGGGCTGATTTTGGAGGCGGTGTTGACGTCGTGTTTGTGTAGCGGGGCGGCGGTGCACGTGTGCGAGGGAGCGGCGTTGGCGGAGGCCGATTTGGGCAGAGCCGGAGCGGCGTAGGAGGAGGCCGATTTGTGCGGAGCCGGAGCGGCGTAGGCGGAGGCCGATTTGGGCGGAGCCGGAGCGGCGTTGGCAGAGGCCAATTTCTGAGCGCATCTTGGCGCAAAGGACGGCGGAGTGCGACCACCGTATTTACTAGGACGAGTATATTGGGGTCGCATCTGCGGCTAGCGGCGGTCAGCGCGAGAAGGCATCTTAGCCTCAAGTGGACTTTGGCGGCGAGACATCTGTGCCTCTAGCGGGGCAACTTACTGACGAGTTACAGACTGATCGGAGTGCGCCAGCGACGTCGTGTGTCGACGTAGGCGGACAGCTAGACACAATATTGGAAGTACTTGGAAGAATGCAGAGGATTCAGATAACCAGTTTGGAGCGAGTCTCTCTGACTCGGACTTGGTCGTCTTTGTCGGTATACCTGTATTTGTCTCTTGTCTTTATTTTGTGCTAATTGTAGGATTCATCTGAGAATCGCGGTGGAAAATCCATTGTATTGTTTAACATTATTTTGTGATGGCTTTCCGGGTTGGTCTCTGATCGTCCCGTGGTTTTTACCCTGATTTGGGAGTTTTCCACGTATATACCTGTGTGTCTGTGATTGTGTTTGTTCTTGCGTATTTCACAGACGTTTTGCAGGTATCTCAGCTCGCGTCCTCGTGTGCACTCAGGTCCGTGAGAACGTGTTTCTCACAACAAGTGGTATCAGAGGGAGGTTCAGTCGAGTCGATTGGATATTTCGGGTTTGTGAGTAGGTGCGGTAGGTGATGACCATTGGTCTACTCCCTATCCTCTCTAGTCACATCCTTTGAAATAGTCGGCTCTAAGATCAGAGGTCAGAGTTGACAGTGGACTGAGTGCAGATGGATTCGAGGTTTGAGACGGGTATGATGTTGAATGAGGCCAACTATCATGAGTGACACATGATGATGGAGGACTTGATTTATGTCAAGGGTTGGCACTCGCCTATCTTTGAGGAGATGCTCAAAGATATGGATCCTGTAAAATGGACGATTGAACACTGTAAGGTGTGTGACTTTATCAGGCGATTAGTGGAGCGCAATGTGTACAATCATGTGGCGAGTATTGTTGATGTCAAGGAGCTATGAAAGACATTGGAGTCTCTGTATGCGAAGAGAACGGGTCTGAATAAATTTTTGTTGCTGATAAAGATTAGTGAGTGCAAGTATCAGGAGGCACACCTATACTTGATCATGTAAATGAGTTCCAAGGAGTGTTGGATCAGTTATCTGCAATGAAGGTGACCTTTGTTGATGAAGTCCATGCTCTGTGGTTACTGAAGTCTCTCACTGCCTCTTGCGAAATGGTTCAAATTTCACTGATTAACTTGTCTTAAGGAGGTGTTCTGACTATGGAGGTTGCAAAAAGTGGGATTCTGAATGAGGAGGTGAGAAGGAAATCTCATGGTGATTCATATGAGAGTATGCCCTCTACCCACTTAGGTGCTTTGTACATCGAGTCTAGGGGGAGAGATAAATGTAGAGATGACAGAGAGACTAACTGGAGCAATTCCAGGCCGCGGAAAGATATTTAGTGCTTTCATTGTGTCAAGAAGGGATACATCAAGAGAAAGTGCAATGCCTGAAAGAAATTACAGATGAAGGAATCAGGGAATCAGGATGAGCCCACAACATCAGTAGTGACAGCCTATGATGATGATATATCACTCTTTGCGAGTGATGAGGTGGCGGCTGACCTCGCTCGTAGAGATGGTTTGTGGTTGGTGGATTCAGGGGCTTCGGCACACGTTTCGTGCGATAGAGCACAGTTTGCTAGCTACATCTCACGTGATTGCGGGATATTGAGGATAGGCAACGAGACAGTTTGCAAAGCTATCGGCATCGGTGATGTGCACCTGAAGATGAGCACATATTCTGTTTTAGTGCTCAAAGACGTTTGCCATGTACCTGACATCCGATTCAGTTTGTTGTCTGTTGGTCGATTGTATGCAAATGGTTATGCTAGTAAATTTGACGACGGACGATGGATATTGACCAGAGGTTCTTTGGTCATAGGCCGTGGTAGCATGTTGTCCGGTCTTTATTGTTTGGAGGCTAGAGCTGCAGGTGCTGGGGAGCACAAGGTCATAGGTGACAGGGCCAACGGTATGTGGCGCGTGCAGCGTGGATTTTTCAGCAGGAAGAAATGCTACAGGCAGGTGAGACATCAGTATCAAAGTCAACGGTGATAGGACAGGCGAGCGGTTCTCATATTGTTGCTATCCAACGATGGCGGGTGACTTTTGATAGTCACGATCCTACATCGAGTTCGACAGTTTGCGCAGGACAGATGCATAGTTGCAGTGATGGTTCTCGCGGGGAGGTCACCAATTTGGTGAGCTCTTCCTCCTAGTCGGGAAGGGGGAGAATTGTTGGGTTCGGGTTCCCTCCTAGATGGATAAAATCCGCGACGACGAACGTCGAGAGGTTCGTAATGATTTGGATTGAGTCGTGGCGAACATTGGGCACGATCAGATTGTTTGGCGAAATCATGAGACGTTCAATATCCTTTAGTATTATATATATTATAATTATTATATTATGATATATAATATATATATATATATAAGATATGAATAAAAGAAAAAGAATTCTATTCCGAACTCTACCCCTCCCGTACAGCCCGCCTATATATAAAAGAAAAAAAAACCTAAAGTGCTGTAGCTCTCCCCGTGAAGAAGAAACAGGAGGCCGCCTATTCCTCTTTCTTCCAAGCCTCCTGTGCAAAGGCACACCTCCACCTCTTCTTCTTTCTTCGGATCGAGAATTTCTCGTCGGCGATCTTGGACGGTGTCGGAGTCGAAGCAAGCAGTGGTGGTCGGAGGTCGTGAGTCCGTGTGGAGTCTGGTTTGAGTTTTGACAGCGACGTTTGTCGCGAGGGCGGAGACACCGACGACTCTTTGTACGAGGGCTGATTTTGGAGGCGGTTTTGGCGCCGTGCTAGTGTAGAGGGGTGGCAGTGCACGTGTGCGGGGGAGCAGCATTGGCGGATGCCGATTTGGGTGGAGTCGGAGCGGCGTTGGCGGAGGCCGATTTGGGCGGAGCCAGAGCGGCGTAGGCGAAGGCCGATTAGGGCGGAGCCGGAGCGGCGTTGGCGGAGGCCAATTTCTGAGTGCGCATCTTGGCGCAAAGGACGGCAGTGTGCAACCGCCGTATTTACTTGAACGAGTATATTGGGGTCGCATCTGCGGCTAGCGGCGGTTAGCACGAGGAGGCATCTTAACATTAAGTGGACTTTGGCGGCAAAACATCTGTGCCTCGAGCGGGGCAACCTACTGACATGTTGCAGACTGATCGGAGTGCGCCAACGACGTCGTGTGTTGACGTAGGCAGACAGTTAGACACAATATTGGAAGACCTTGGAAGACTGCAGAGGATTCAGAGAACCAGTTTGGAGCGAGTCTATCTGACTCGGATTTTGTCGCCTTTGTCGGTATACCTGTATTTGTCTCTTGTCTTTATTTTGTGCTAGTTGTAGGATCCATCTGAGGACCGCGGTGAGAAAGTCATTGTATTGTTGAACATTATTTAGTGACGGCTTTACAGGTTGAACTCCGATTGTCCCGTGATTTTTACCCTGGTTTGGGGGTTTTCCACGTATATACCTGCGTGTCTGTGATTGTGTTTGTTCTTGCGTATTTCACTGACAGTTTTGCAGGTATCTCAGCTCGCATCCTCCCGTGCACTCAGGTCCGTGAGAACGTGTTTCTCACAACATACTCAAGAGTGTTGGCGCCAAACTATGAAAGACGAAATTCAGGCTCTTCGTGACAACCACAATTAGGGCTTTGTTTCTTGTCTTCCTGGAGTTAAGCCTATTGGGTGCAAATGAGTTTACATCATCAAGCTACGTGATGATGGCACGCTCAAATTAAAAAGATGGTCTGGTGCACTTGGGAATCAGAAGGAGTATGAGCTTGATTATGAGGAAACATTCGCTCATATGGCCAAAATGACTACTGTCCGCATTGTTATGACCATTGCTGTTTCGAAAGGATGCATACGTGATGGCAGGAAATTTACTTTAGCTGGCCAACACTATAATACGACATTTATTCGATATAATCTACTTCTATATAACAATATATATTGTATAAGTGCAGTGCATTTAATAGGCGTTGAATGGTCTGGTGTAAGTGTCAATATTGTATAGTTGTAGAGCATTTAATAGGCATTGGAATAGTCCTGTGTAAGAGCGGATTTCCTGACTTATTCTATATAAAGGAAGCCGTTCTCACAAGGAAAGGGGAGTTTTTTTGAGAACAAAAGCTAATTTTGACAGCGGTAGCGCTCATTCGAACAACCTGTTGCCAATGACCAATCAAGAGGGCTTGGCGAGACTAAAAAGACTAATATGGAATAGCATATCGCGAGGCGGCAGAGTGTTGAATTTTCTCAAAGTAGTCAACAAGATAATCTAACGCCCAATTAATATCCTCAGAATTATCAAGATCACACCTTGATCATGCGGAAATCAGGAAAGCAAACTCAACAATCAAATGCAATCACAGGGGCAAGTAGATCATATATTATTTCTTTTTTACAAAGCGAGGTATATATGACGAGACATGATTTCGCCAGTATAAAGAAATAGACAAAAATTACAAGTAAAATAATTCGAGCGGACAGAACTGGAGACCGCCGAGGCCGCTCGAACTGCTGCTGCTGCTAGATTACGAATAGAACACGGAGTCCGTCGAGACCGCGAGGTCGCGCGGACGCACCGTTATTCGCTGACTGCTACAAGCTGCTGCTGAACTGAAGAACAGACCGCCTACCCGCCCAAGACCGACAGACAGGTTATTGAACTTGGAAAAGCTGAAGCAGAGAAAACTGTCAAGCCGCAGAAACGACCTGCTGAGACCGCCGATTGTAACCGCAAACTTCACTGATGCTGACCGCAGTCAAGGCCAAACTCCTGGCTCCTCAGTGTTAGTTGCACAACCAGCAAACAACAAACAGTCAACTCTACTCAACCCGAACGGACAGGAAAATTCAGACCGCAACAATTAACCAAGTCCTCACTTACTGTTCACTCAGTTACTGTATATGTGCCGGAGGGTCTATTTATAGGTAAGGTGAGTAGTGTGGTCACCACCCTAATGAATAGAGTCACCACCCCAGCCCGCGTGCTAACACAATCCAGTCCGCCAAGTCCGCAAGGACTTGGCCAGACCAATCCTCCAGGCGTCAGGGCAAAAGCCAGTCCGCCACCAAGCGGACAACAATGCCAGCCCGCACAACACAAGCGCAGCGCCAGTTCGCCCAACGCAATCATAGCGCCAGTCCGCTACTCAACATAGCATGCAGATACACTCGCAACTCATGCTGCAGCAGTTCGCAATACAACACAGCATGCAGACACAACCACAACTCATGATGCATCAGTCTTCACACTGTACGTAGACAACGTGGCAGTCCGCACAGCTCGACAACAATGCCACAGCCCGCCACGAGTCCACGACCAACAGGCAGTCCGCCCGGTCAACAGCGGACTCTGCGGACACCATGGACTTGTCATAAAAAATGACCAAGTTCAGCAGCCCATAAAGCAACTGGAGCGAGCACGGCAGACACAGAAGACTCAGACCGCCAATCAGCAGGACAGTCCGCCACAAGGATGTGAAAGAACCATCGCAACATGGAGAGCTCGGCAAGAACAAAAACCCAACTCCAAAGCCAGTCAACAAATGTGGACTCCGCAGATGCAAAAGACAAGTCCGCTAACACATCGCGGAAATAACTTCCAATCCACCCGGTTACCACAAGAGCTGGCCAACTGCAAGGCCGCACACCAACAGACCGCACACCAGTCCGCCAAGGCCGCACACCAGGCCGCCCAAGCCGCTCCTCAAGAATAGCCAAGCCACCAAATCCAACCAGGCCGGGTCACTCAGGCCGCAACCATCAGTCCGCCCAGGCCGCGGACTCAGACCGCTCGGCCTGCTCCATAACCCACTTTCACTTCGTAAATTTCAACACTCTCCCTTGAAGTGAGAAGTGGTGATCAAGCCCAGCAAGACTCGTAACCGTTGAAATGGCCCCTTCGACAACGGCTTCGTGAAGATGCCAGCAAGATTATCTTCACTCCAAACATGCCCGACCAGAAGAGATCCCTCCAACACCTTCTCCCTTATGAAGTGGTGCTCGATCTCAATATGCTTGGTGTTTGCGTGACACACTGGATTGTTCACCTTCTGCTCTTCATCCAGAGGACCACGTCTCTTGATACAACAAATTTCTTCGTCGCGGGATCCATGCATTTCCATCTCTTCTTCCGCTCATCATAGCCAACAAAGACAAGCTTTCTTGCCTTTGCATCAAACTTTGTCTTTGAAACATCCGGGACATACACATAGCAAGTTGATCCAAACACCCGAAGGTGTTCCACACTTGGCTTCTCCTTCAGCAACATCTCAAAAGGAGACTTCATGTTGATCGGGCTAAGCGACATCCGATTGATGACGTAAGAAGCACAAGACATCCCCTCTGCCCATAAGGACCTTGGAATATCTTTCGCATGAAGCCAACACTTGCAGGTTTCCGTCAGATGACAGATCTTCCGCTCCGCTACTCCGTTTTGTTGTGGAGTATGAGCAAAAGTAAGTTTTCTCTGGATCCCGTGCTTCCTGCAGAAGTTAGAAAACTCGGAGGAGACAAACTCACCACCATTGTCTGTTCTAAGCTTCTTGATCCGCAAGCCAAGCCGGCCCTCCAATAGCTCCTTGAACTCCACAAACACCTGGAAAGCTTCTGACTTCTCTTTCAAGAAATAAACCCAAGTATATATTGAGGAGTCATCAATCAACACAAGCATGTATCTGCTCCCACCAAGGCTAGCACTGACGGTTGGTCCCATCAAGTCACCATGGATACACTCCAATGGTCTTTTACTCTTCGTTTGTGATTTATCAAACGGAAGGCGATGAATCTTACCGTACTGACATCCCGCGCAAACGTGACCGTCACCAAAGGAAGACAGCTTAGGCAAGACTGTCACAAAGCTCCTCTTTGTCATAGCTTTCAATTTATCCATTCCTACATGCCCCAGCCTCTCATGTCATATAGCAGCGCTATCGTTTGCTCTCATCCGATCAACATAAGAGTTTGTTGTAAGAACAAACAAGTTCTTAACTCTTCTCCCAACATGAGCAACATCAGCCTTTACCGCTGATACGTTGCGAAAAAACTTCACTTCTATTGGCCCAAACTGAACGTGATAACCCGCGTCTACCGCATAGGTCACAGAGAAGAGGTTATTCTTCATGCCCGACACATGATACACACTCCTTAACGTGAGTGGTCCCTTATCACTACCCAAGGACACGACCCCCCTTCTCTACTGCATAAACAGTATTATCGGCAGTTATGATAGCTTCGTTACCTGAGTAAGCTTGCAGTGAAGAGAACTTCGACTTGTCTCCGGTGAGGTGATGACCACACCTGGAGTCCACGATCTACTCATCGTTGAAGTCGACAATGGACAAAGCACAGACACAAGTGCCAGTCATGAAGGCTCCGCCCCATCCAGCTTCTTCAGTACTCAAACAAGCTTCCTCCTTGCCTGCAGCATGCCCAGGCTGCAGTTTGACCTCGCAGTCACGCTTGAAGTGTACCCGCTGATGACACCTGTAGCACTTCAAGTTCTTCTTCCAATCCTTCTTAGGAGCATCACTCCTCTCTGACTGATTCGAAGTTGAAGGCTCTTTTTCTAGCAGCATTGTTCTTCTTCCCTTCCCATCTCTTCTTCTTCTTGCCCGTGAACAACGCTTCACTACCTCCTATAGAGATAGTCACTCCTGCCATCTGTCTTGCCAAACTTTCCTGCGAAGCGAGCAGGTTCTCAAGCTCCAGCAGAGATAGCTGAGTAACCCAGCCTTGAACAGAGGTTACAAAGGCAACATAATCCTTCCGCAAGTCGCGGATAATGTGTCTCTTCAACTTGGCCTCAAAGATAGGCTCATCAGGATCAAACGCTGATATCTTAGCATACAGCCTCTTCATCTTCAGAAAGAACTTCGAGATGGTTAGCTCTCCTTGAGTTGTCCTAGCCAACTCATTCTCCAGGAACTGTAGGCTTGCTACATTTTTCATGTTGAACAACACATCAATAGTTGTCCAAATATCAGCAGCCGACTCATATCCAATGATGCGATCAAACAACTCCGGTGAAACAGCCCTCTTGAGAGTAAACTCCGCCTTTGCGTTACTTTTCCTCCACCTTCAACTGCTCAGCAGTCCCAAAAGCAGCAGTAACCTCCTGCCTGTCGTCACCACCGACGACCTCACATAGCTCCTCGCCAAGAAGAAAACTCTTCATGCACGACTTCCACTTTTTAAAGTTAGTCGTGGTCAAGAGTTCAATACCCAGACCTCTTGCATAGTTCTATTCCATTGCAGCAACTTTGGTAAAGCCTTCAGAAGCACAGAGCAACAACACCAGTTGATCCCTCCTCAAGCAACTGAACTTGACTCTGATACCATGTTGAATTTTCTCAAAGTGGTCAACAAGATAGTCTAACACCAAATTAATATCCTTAGAACTATCAGAATCACACCTTGATCATGCGGAAACCAGGGAAGAAAGCTCAACAACCAAATGCAATCACAGGGACAAGCAGATCATATATTATTTCTTCTTTACAGAGCGAGGTATACATGACGAGACATGATTTCACCAGTACAAAGGAACAAACAAAAATAACAAGTAAAACAATTCGAGCGGACAGAACTGGAGACCTCCGAGACTGTTCAGTCCGCCAAAGTCGCTGAGGCCGCATGAACTGTTGTTGCTGCTAGATGACGAATAGAACACGGAATTCGCCGAGACAGAGAGGTCGCGCGGACACACCATTATTCGCTGACTGCTACAAGCTGCTGCTGAACTGAAGAACAGACCGCCTACCCGCCCAAGACCGGCGACAGGTGAACTTGGAAAAGCTGAAGCAGAGAAAACTATCAAGCCGCAGAAGCGACCTGCTGAGACCGCTGATTGTAACCGCAAACTTCACTGATGCTGACCACAATCAAAGCCAAACTCCTGGCTCCTCAGTGTTAGCCGCGCAACCTGCAAACAACAAACTGTCAACTATACTCAACTCGCGCGGACAGGAAAATCCAGACCGCAACAATTAACCAAGTCCCCACTTACTGTTCACTCAGTTACTGTAGATGTGTCAGGGGGGGTCTATTTATAGGTGAGGTGAGGAGTGTGATCACCACCCTAGTGAATAGAGTCACCACCCCAGCCCGCGCGCTAACAACCCAGTCCGCCAAGTCCGCAAGGACTTGGGCAAACCAATACTCCAGGCGCCAAGTCAAAAGCCAGTCCGCCACCAAGCGGACAACAATGCCAGCCCGCACAACACAAGCGCAGTGCCAGTTCGCCCAACGCAATCATAGCGCCAGTCCGCTACTCAACATAGCATGCAGATACACTCGCAACTCATGCTGCAGTAGTCCGCAATACAACACAGCATGTAAACACAACTGCAACTCATGTTGCATCAGTCTGCACACTGTACGTAGACAAAGTGGCAGTCCACACATCTCAACAATAATGCCACAGCCCGCCACGAGTCCACGACCAACAAGCAGTTTGCCCGATCAACAGCGGACTCTGCAGACTCTGCGGACACCATGGACTTGTCACAGAAAATGACCAAGTCCAGCAGCCTATAAAGCAACTGGCGCGAGTACGACGGACACATAAGACCCAGACTTCCAATCAGCAGGACAGTCCGCCACAAGGATGTGAAACATCCATCGCAACATGGAGAGCTCGGCAAGAACAAAAACCCAACTCCAAAGCCAGTCCACAAATGCGGACTCCGCGGACGCAAAAGACAAGTCCGCCAACACACCGCGGATACAACTTCCAATCCGCCTGGTTACCACAAGAACTGGCCAACTGCAAGGACGCAGATCAAGCTGAGCACCGCCAACAGACCGCCAACACAATTCGCTCAGGCCGCTCCACTCGATGCCCAAGTTGCAAGACTTCCTTGGCCATACACCATCCAGGCCGCACACCAGTCCGCCCAGGCCGCACACCAGTCCGCCCAGGCCGCACACCAGGCAGCACAGGCCGCTCCTCAAGAACAACCGAGCAACCAAGTCCAACCAGGCAAGGTCACCAAGGCCGCAACCATCAGTCCGCCCAGGCCACGGACTCAGACCGCTCAGACCGCTCGACCTGATTCATCACCCACTTTCACTTCACAAATTTCAACAGAGTCAACTTTGGGCGGCAGAGTTATTTCCGACGATCACGTTAAGGCAACTCAATCTGAGAGACAACTTAGCAAAGTGATCTTTTGGTGCAAAGATATATCAAGGTACCGCTCGACACTAGCCTTACTGTATCTGTAACACCCCCATCCGTCACATGACATATACCACAGATAGTCAGAAGGGTTACATAAGAATATCCAAACATCCCAATTAAGACTACTCGTCCTACACAGTGCATTCTAGCGGAAGCTTTTCAAAGTAGAAAGAACCCAAAACTTAAATCCATTAGTCATGAATGTCCACAAGCACACCACTGGAATTAAAACCAAATACACTGAAAGGGTACATGGCCTTATGGCCTTACAAATGTTCACTTAACAAAATAGTGTCTTACATACATCGGCTCGCAGACCGACCACACATGACAAAATAAAAACAACTATTCTTTATGACCTTCGAGGGCCAGCACAGCAACATGGGTTTTAGCCCGCTATCTAGCACTCTGCTCCGCAGCACCTGCAAGCAACATTCCACCGTACGGTGGCAAACAAAGCAACGGTCAGCCAAAACCGACCAAATTATAACGACTCCGCCCCTTACTCGGGACGGCGGTGCTCTTTCCCTGCATATCATTAGCCCAATAAAACAATAAAGCGCAATTATACTACGCCACAGGTGTAGGCTCGCACGGCCAAACACCCCGTGCAGTCAGGGCACATTAACGGTGAATCCTGATATTTCAGCGTCTTCATCACCATCCCAAAGATGACAACCATGTGAGCATTTAGCCTTTCTGAGCACCGTCTAAGGCTCCCGACTATGCCAACGGCCAGTCCCCTTTTCGGGTCTCTCGCACCGAACCACATAGCCTAGGTCCGATTCCACTTGCCCGTTGCTCACGCCGCCTAGTCAATTTAAGTCCTACGCGCGTGCCAAGCTTCTCTAGGATCCCAAAATTTTCCAAACAATTACATAACCCAGTTATGTTCAAAGTCGGTTCCCTGACCGCCAAGTTTGCAGAACGACGATTTCGCTCAGTTTTCCGGGTTCGCCTTGGAGCTAACCTCCAAGGATCCCTGTTGCAATCTACCGCGTAGAGACCCGAAAAACCCAAAGCACGGAGTCTTCTCCGGCAAAACATAACAAATGCAACATCACCGATCTAGACCAACATGTTCGGGTAGGCTTCACACACAATGCCTATACCCGTACTTCGATTCTGGACTCTATATGCAACAAAAGGGGGACTATTCACATCAACCCCAAGGAACACCACGCACTCACCGCACACTCGCGCGAGCAGGATTCCCTATGCAGAAAGAAAGAGTTTCACATGCTCAAGTAGAGAATCGTTACCCTTGTAGTCCGCTTTTGCGCCATGGAAAAACTACACGGATAGTAGTCTTCGCGACGGAATTTCTTCCACGGATTCGCTCTCGGTTCTCCAAACGGTGCTCCGATGCTCCGCCGGCGGCCGGAATCCTCCTTCTTCTTCCTCCTCTCTCTAACACTTTGGAGAGAGAAAACTTGGAGAGAAATGAAGGATTAACTCCCCTGTTCCCGGCCTTAACAGAGCAGGAAACCATCTGGGCCGTTGGATCTTATTTAAAGAAAACGAATGGCTCAGATCCGCTCAAAAATCCCCAAACCTGGGCCGAACACGGCTTGGCACACGGCCGTGTCCCAGGCCGTGTGCCTTGATCCAGGCACGATTGTCGAACACAGAGATTCACACGGGCTACGACACGCCCGTGTCTCATGTGACACGCCCGTGTCGGACCCTCGACATGCCCGTGACCAGGGGCGTGTCACAAATAACCGCCACGACAACGGACACGACCCAACTGAACACGGGTAGGGACACGGGTATGAACACGCCCGTGTCACCCGAAAATCGTCGAGCAACTATCGTCGATCGTCGAACGCAGAACACGGACACAGACATGGTTAGGAACACGCCCGTGTCAAATGACACGCCCGTGTCATTTAGCCGTGTTACTAGCCGTGTCTTTCTCGGGATGAAAACGGCTAAAACACCAGCCAAACATGGCCTTGGACACGCCCGTGTCCTAGGCCGTGTACCCCAATACCGACACCAAAAATCCCTTTTTACGCGACCAACTCAAATACAACTTTCGGGGCGTTACAAATCTCCCCCACTTAAGGAATTTCGTCCCGAAATTAAGTAAATGTACACAAATCTAAATAATACTTGAGTGGAATAACTCGGGGTACTCCTCCAACATAGCTTGCTCTCGCTCCCAAGAAAGCTCCTCACGTCCGCAATTATCCCATCGGACTTTAACCATTCGGACCTCCTTGTTGCGGAGTCGTTTGACTGCAACGTCTTTAACACTTACTGGCTTGACCGTTGTTGTCAACTCATAATCAACCGGTACTTGATTGTTCGCAATGATCTGCGAAGGATCTTGCACCGCCTTACGCAACACCGACACGTGGAACACGTCATGTAGCCCACTCAATTCCGCCGACAACTTCAATCTATACGCCGCCTCGCCAACACGCTCCAGGATTTCAAATGGTCCAAGGTATCTTGGACTCAACTTCTTCAAGCGTCGAACCCGCGAGACACCCTTGAACGGCTTAATTTTTAAGTACACCCAGTCGCCAACATTGAACTCCACATTCCTATGTTTGGCGTTATAGTACTTTGACTGTCTATCCTGAGCGATCTTCAACCGTTCTTGAATTGTCCGTATCACTGAGGTGGCATCTTCCACTGCTTGACGTTTGTAAAGCTTTGACTCGCCCGTCTCCAACCAAGACAACGACGTGCGACACTTTCTCCCGTACAAGGCCTCGAAAGGCGCCATTCCAATACTTGCCTGAAAGCTGTTGTTATAAACAAACTCCACCATGTACAGGTGATCTTCCCACTGTTTTCCAAAATCTAGGACGCACATGCGAAGAATGTCCTCCATCGTCCGGTTGACCCTCTCGGTTTGGCCATCCGTTTGCGGATGAAAGGTTGTACTGAACTTTAGCTTAGTACCCAACAAACTATGCACCAACCTCCAGTCATTCGACGTGAAGCGTCCATCTCGATCACTAACAATACTACGGGACACACCATGCAATCGTACAATATTCTCTACATAGAGTTTGACTAACTTTTCCACCGGATCTTCCTTCCTGACCGGGATAAAGTGTGACACCTTTGTCAACCTATCTACGACCACCCAAATGGCGTCGTTTCCCTTCTGTGACTTCGGCAAACCATGCACAAAATCCATAGATATGTCATCGAATTTCCATTCTGGGATAGGTAGGGGCTTCAAGAAACCTCCGGGCTTCTGGCATTCCACCTTCACCAATGCACAAGTACGGCACTTGGCCACATAAAGTGCTACATCCTTATTCAATCCTGGCCACCAGAATAATTTCTTCATGTCTCTATACATCTTCGTGCTTCCCGGGTGGATTGAGTACTTGGTATGATGAGCCTCATACATCAACTCCTCCCGAAGATTATCCGCACTAGGAACTCATAGACGACCGTCCTTCCTTAGCAACCCATCCTCAACAGCAAACTGGGAATTTGACCCATCTAATGATTCATCCAAGATCTGCTTCATGCTGTTATCCTGAACCAAAGCCCGCCGAACTCTATCAGCTTGGTCACACTGCACCTCTGTCCAAAATAGTTTCGCCTCAGCACTAGACTGCTTGTAGACACAAGATATCTCCAAAGCCTCCAACTCATGGACCAATCTCTCATCACGTACCGATAATCAGTTGGCCTGCGCCGGAGTCCTGCGACTCAACGCATCCGTCACTGCATTTCCCTTCCCAGGCACATAATGAATCTTGAAAGTGTAGTCTCCTAAGAACTCCATCCACCTACGCTGCCTCATGTTCAGATCCTTTTGATCCAACATGTACTTCAAGCTCTTATGATCGGTGTAAATATCGATCTTCACACCATACAGGTAATGCCTCCAAAGCTTTAGAGCAAATAGCACGGCCGCTAACTCTAAGTCGTGAACCGGATAATTCCTCTCATGAACCTTCAGTTGTCGTGAACCATAGGCTATCACTCTCCCATGATGTAGCAGAACACAGCCCAAACCACTACCCAAAGCATCACTATAGATCTCGAACCCTTCGGTTCCAACTGGCGAACATAAAATAGGCGCCGTGGTCAACCGCCTCTTCAACTCTTCAAAAGCCTGTTCGCACTCCGAAGACCACACAAACTTCTGATCCTTCCTAGTCAACGTCGTGAGTGGTAGCGCTATCCGCGAGAAGTTCTCTACGAAGCGCCTGTAGTAGCCAGCAAGCCCCAGAAAACTCCGGACCTCTACCACTGTAGTCAAAGCAGGCCACTCTCGTATCGCCACTATCTTCGCCAGATCCACAACTATCCCTTCTCCACTGACAACATGACCAAGGAACGCTATCGAGGATAACCAGAATTCACACTTGGAGAACTTAGCATACAACTGATTCCACCTCGACGTCTCCAACACCATGTGTAGATGATTGTAGTGATCCTCCTCGCACTGCGAGTACACCAGGATATCATCGATAAATACTATCACGAAACGATCCAGGTACTCTCTGAACGTCCTGTTCATCAGATCCATAAACACGGATGGTGCATTGGTTAAACCAAACGGCATGACCGTGAACTCGTAATGCCCAAACCGCGTACTGAATGCTGTCTTTGGGATGTCACTCTCCCTTATCCTCAACTGGTAGTATCCGGATTTCAGATCTAACTTCGAATATACCGTTGACCCAACCAACTGATCAAACAGATCGTCAGTCCTGGGGATCAGATATTTGTTCTTCTCCGTAAGCTTGTTCAATTCCCGATAGTCAATGCAGAGTCGTAAGCTCCCATCCTTCTTCTTAACAAAGAGAACTAGTGCGCTCCAAGGCGACGAACTTGGACGCACATAACCTTGCTCTAACAACTCCTGCAGTTGCACCTTCAACTCTGCCATCTCTCGCGGCGTTATACGATATGGAGAGAGCGACACCGGTTTGGCACCCGGTACCAACTCAATGGTAAAATCAATCTCCCGCTGAGGAGGGGCTCCTGGGAGATCATCTGGGAACACATCAGGATACCCGGACACAACTGGGATACTGCCAAGACTTGGCTTAGGCGTCGAAGTCTGCACTAGAGAGACAAAAAGCTCTGCCCCAGACCGAACTGCCTTGAACACCTGAAGGGCTGACATCAAAATCTTACCCGACCCCTTCATGCCCGCAAAAGTAGTCTCCCGATCAGTGTTCAGACCCAACTTAACTTCCTTACGGTTGCAATCAATGCATGCACCCTGCTCCGAGAGCCAATCCATAACGAAGATTACGTCGTACTCCGCTAACGGCAAAAGCGACGCTCGCAAATCAAACTCCTGGTCTCCAATCCGAATCTTCACTACGCAGACCCTATCCGCTCGCATTGAGCACCAATTGGGCAACAACACATCCAACTTATTTTTTGCCACCGACGATGGAACCCCGATGCGCGATATGAATTTTTCGGACAAGAAGGAATGCGATGCTCCCATATCAAACAGGGCTTTTGCCGGAAACTCAAAGATCAACACAAAGCATATCACCAACAAAAGTAAGCTAACAAATACAAAGGTAACAACTATAAAAGTTAAACTACTGTAATTTAACTCATACCTGTCACCACGTCCGCCTGCTTTATGGCCTCTTGCAGACCAGGGTTGTAGACTCTAGGCTGGGCTGGAGCATGGTGGGACGCGGTTGACTCCACCGCCTTCCCTTTCTCCTCATAAGTTGCTCTAGACTTCCTCTCGTACTTTGAACGTCCGCTCCAACACTCACGAGCAAAATGCTCCGTCTTCACACAGTTGTAGCAAGCTCCTAGGACTCGACTTGTGATTGCCCCTGACGCACCAGCCGAAGGGGCTGAGTTCGAAGTCCTCTGTTTCTTATTCCACCTGCGGAAACTTGACTTGGTATTTGACGTCTTGAATTCAGACTTCTTTTCTCCTGTGTCCTTCTCTTGAACTTTCTTCACAACCTTCTCCAATGACCGGGCCGAATTGACCAAGGCTAGGAAGCCCTGCGCCTTAGGCCCAATAAGTAGTAGTTGTAGATCGTCGCGCAGACCCTCATAAAATCGGTTGGTCTTCCATTCTTCTTCCATAAACGTAGCACCAACATAACGACCCAACTGTGTGAACTCATGTAGATACTCGTTCACGCTTCTGGATCCCTGTGTCAACCAAAGAAATTGGTTCTCCATCTCAAGTTTCTGAGCGGTGGGTACAAATCTGGTTAGGAACAATCTTGAAAATTACTCCATAGACACATCAGCAAGCTGCCTACCCACTAAGAGATGAAACTCCAACTCATCCCACCACAGCCTCGCTTCACCCACCAAAAGAAAAGTCGCTATGTTGGTCTTCTGCCACTCCTCAGTTAATGTGGCTGTCAAGACCCTCTTCATCGAAGAGAGCCAGTCCTCAGCTTGAGCTGGCGTTCCAACCCCATCGAACCTCGGAGGATTAAAGCCCATTACATGCTTAAGCTGCTTCTCCGTAGCTCTCCTCGGCTCTACCAGATCAACTGCTGTGCGCTCCACCACTCTCGGCTCTGCCGCCCTAACCGGTTCTTGCTCATTCGCAGGAGGTGCGCGATGCATTTGCCTTGCAGGTTGGGCATTTATCATTGCAAATACGGCTTCAGCCACCATCCTGATGGTTTCCGCTGAAGGAGGTGTTGTAGGCACGTCCCTTGGTGCACTACTTTCCGCTGATTGCGGACGCTATGACTGACCAGCACCGCTCCTAGCTGCCTATAGTAGCAAAGACACGCGATTAGACGACAAACAAATTGCTAAAAGCAATCATTGGGACACTCAGATTCCACAAAACAAGTGTATTTTTCATTCTTAAGTGGACATTCATGTGTTCTTTTTGATGTTATAACGATGACGCACACATGTGCTCACCACCCCTTAAAAGAATTCGCCCACGAATTCAGTTAAGCCTGACCGTAACCAGAAGTCTGATACCAAATTGTAACACCCACATCCGTCGCATGACATATAACAGAAGGTCCAGCTGGAACCCGACGCCATATACCACAGACAGTCGAAAGGGTTACATAAGAATATCCAAACATCCCAATTAAGACTACTCGTCCTACACAGAGCATTCTAGCGGAAGCTTTTAAAAGTAGAAAGAACCCAAAACTTAAATCCATTAATCATGAATGTCCACAAGCACACCACTGGAATGAAAACCAAATACACTGAAAGGGTACATGGACTTATGACCTTATAAATGTTCACTTAACAAAATAGTGTCTTACATACATCGGCTCGCAGGCCAGCCACACATGACAAAATAAAAACAACTATTCTTTACGGCCTTCGAGGGCCAGCACAACAACATGGGCTCCAGTCCGCTATCTAGCACTCGACTCCGCAGCACCTGCAAGCAACATTCCACCGTACGGTGGCAAACAAAGCAACGGTCAGCCAAAGCCGACCAAATTATAACGACCCCGCCCCTTACTCGGGATGGCGGTGCTCTTTCTCTGCATATCATTAGCCCAATAAAACAATAAAGTGCAATTATACTACGCCACAGGTGTAGGCTCGCACGGCCAAACACCCCGTGCACTCAGAGCACATTAACGGTGAATCCTGACATTTTAGCGTCTTCACCACCATCCCAAAGATGATAACCACGTGAGCATTTAGCCTTTCTGACCACCGTCTAAGGCTCCCGACTATGTCAACGGCCAGTCCCCTTTTCGGGTCTCTCGCACCGAACCACATAGCCTAGGTCCGATTCCACTTGCCTGTTGCTCACGCCGCCTAGTCAATTTAAATCCTACGCGCGGGCCAAGCTTCTCTCAGATCCCAAAATTTACAATTACATAACCCAGTTATGTTCAAGGCCGGTTCCCTGACCGCCAAGTTAGCAGAACGATGATTCCGCTCAGTTTTTCGGGTGCGCCTTGGAGCCAACCTCCAAGGATCCCTGTTGCAATCTACCGCGTAGAAACCCAAAAAACCCAAAGCACGGAGTCTTCTCCAGCAAAACATAACAAATGCAACATCACTGATCCAGACCAACATATTCGGGTAGGCTTCACACACAATGCCTATGTCCGTACTTCGATTCCGGACTCTATATGCAACACAAGGGGGACTATTCACATCAACCCCAAGGAACACCACGCACTCACCGCACACTCGCGGGAGCGGGATTCCCTATCCAGAAAGGAAGAGCTTCACATGCTCAAGTAGAGAATCGTTACCCTTGTAGTCCGCTTTTGCGCCATGGAAAAACTACACGGATAAAAGTCTTCGCAACGGAATTTCTTCCACGGATCCGCTCTCGGTTCTCCAAACGGTGCTCCGATGCTCCGCCGGCGGTCTGAATCCTCCTTCTTCTTCCTCCTCTCTCTAACACTTTGGAGAGAGAAAACTTGGAGAGAAATGAAGGATTAACTCCCTTGTTCCCGGCCTTAACAGAGCAGAAAACCATCTGTGCCGTTGGATCTTATTTAAAGAAAACGAATGGCTCAGATCCGCTCAAAAATCCCCAAACCCGGGCTGAACACGGCTTGGCACACGGCCGTGTCTCAGGTCGTGTGCCTTGATCCAGGCACGATTGTCGAACACAGAGACTCACACGGGCTACGACACGCCCGTGTCTCATGTGACACGCCCGTGTCGGACCCTCAACACGCCCGTGACCAGGGGCGTGTCACAGATAACCGCCACGACAACGAACACGACCCAACTGAACACGGGTAGGGACACGGGTATGAACACGCCCGTGTCACCCGAAAATCGTCGAGCAACTATCGTTGATCGTCGAACGCAGAACACGGGCACAGACACGGTTAGGAACACGCCCGTGTCAAATGACACGCCCGTGTCATTTAGCCGTGTTACTAGCTGTGTCCTTCTCGGGATGAAAACGACTAAAACACCAGCAAGACACGGCCTTGGACACGCCTGTGTCCTAGGCCGTGTACCCCAATACCGGCACCAAAAATCTTTTTTTACGCGACCAACTAAATACAACTTTCGGGGCGTTACAGTATCACACTATTTGTTGTCTAAGGTTCTGTTTGGCGCGGCTGCAGCAACTGAAGACGCAGCGGTGGAAAACAGTGACAGAATAATCAGCTGTTTTGCAGAGTGATGACAGAATCTGTGAATCTGTTTGGAAGAACAGCTGTTTTGAACCAAAACTTTTTAAAAATAAATCAAAAAATTCTTTTACAATAATTTATGTAACTTATATTATTTTAACATTTATTAATTGTTATAAATTATAATATAAATTATAATATAAAATATAATATAAAATATAATATAAAATATAATATAATATAAAATATAATAAAATAATAATATATATAAAAGGGGGGGGGGGGCAGCAGCTATGCAGCCAAGGCTGCAGCGCTGCTGCTGTTTTTGAGTCGCGGAAACTTTCCGTGACTCAAAAATAGCGACCTTAAAATTTGTTTGGTGGGTTTGTGGGAAAATCTGCGGCACCCCACTCTCAAAATGTCCCGCCAAAGAAAGCCTAAGATGACCGCACGGCCTCCCAAATTAAGAACATTCGATTTATGGAAGAAGAAATGATTGGATACTTCACGATATGTGGCAGTATCCTTTCAAAAAACAAATTTAAATCATGCTTTCTACAATGACTACGTTACTATATTCTGAGACATCCTTCGAATGAGAGCCCATAGTTCACCTTGTGTGAGGACAAGAACAATATACATCATGAGACAAATGTACCCAATGAAATTGATGTAGACTTTGTCAAAAGACGAGGAGCTAATGTAACGAGAATCTTAAAAGATCAAATACTCAATCAGATATATAACGTTGTCGCGTACTTTCAGAATTTATTTAAATTTGAGAATAATCATTAATTTTTACTAATGTTTTTTTTGTTATTTCAAATTTTAGGTGAAGCTCTTGAGTGGAGGGGTTGATGATTTGAAGTTATTTAATGCTACTTATTTCTAAAAAAAGTGATTGTTATCCGTAAAGCATTATTAGTTATCGGCACTCTGTTTTAGATGTTTTTTTTTCAGTTAAAAGTTAGATAATCGTAAAACAGTTTTGACTATCCCCATTATTTTTTTTCTCCCCTTATATTATTTTTGAGAGGCATGTTCAATTTTAACTGAGATCAAATGAGAGTTATATTTGATGAGATCTCTCTTAAGCTAGCCGCACCTTATGCATGAGTTAAGGTTATCCAAAGAGCCCTCACTAACTCCGTACCATCCGAGGTGTAATCGCCCAACCGCCGTCATCACCGCCGCCATTGCTGCCATCGCCGACATCACCTCCACCATCGTCGTCGTTGCCGTCATCGCTGTCATCACCGCCGCCGTCGTCGTCATTGTTGCCGTCATCGCCGAGGCAACCACATCCATCACCGCCGCCATCGCCGTCATCGTCGCTGTCATCGCCGTCATCGTCGCCTCCATCACCGTCATCATCGTCGCCGCCGCTACTAGAGATTTGAGCAGTTGTGGTTGCAATGTTGAATATGTTCTAAACTCATGTGGGCATGACTCTTTGTGGAAATATATTATTTTGGGCTGATAAATGATCTTTTTATGATGACATTTTACCTTAGCTAGTACAACATATGTTACAAATGTTTGTATGGATAAGAATGTTGTATCCAATGACTGTGTTTTCTCTTTGTTATTCGATGAAGTTGTTGTGAATGACCGGCGAAAACAAAATTCGAAGTGTATCAATTTGCGGTTATCAAAAATTTGATTTGCGGATAACAATTTGATTTGCGGATATAATTTTAACAAAACTGTTCTGTGAATATCAAAATATACGGATAGTCAAAACTACAGTGCGGATAACAATCACTTAAAATAATTATGTGAAATATTTTTGGTAAATTCATTTGAACATTTTAGTACTTTTATTGGGATATTTTAATATTTAAGATGATACTGTTATCTTTGAGAACTACAATTTCATTATATAAATTTTTTCACTCCAAGTTTCCAACAACTACTGTAATTTTGTGTTATCAAACAAATAAAACTACGTTCACATTAATGATATCACGGAAAACATATTTTTTTAACCAACTCAACTGTACTTATGAACACAGTTATAAAACAACTATATTTTTTTGGCAATTGTTAATCGCAATTTATTATTGGCTAGTCGCACCCCAAAATCTTCTAATTTTCGTGTCTTTTTAAAATACACCATGTACATGCAATTTCAGGAAAAATGCTCAACACGAAAGTTGTAGATCTCGTCGAGATCTACAATTTTAGTGTTGAGCACTTTTCCTAAAATTGCATGTATAAGGAGTATTTCGAAAAGGCGCGAAAAGTTATGAGATTTTGGGGTGCGACCAATAACGGGTTGCGGTTAACAATCGCCTATTTTTTATCAGTTTTCAACCATTGCTTTCATAGCCTCCATGACAACCACAAAAAGATCCAATGCTATTTACTCGAAGTAGTCGTTGTTGTGGATCGCTCGAGGTTCCGGTAGACCGGACTAAATTGAACAGTGTTAACCCGTGAGCGGTCGAGCACGCGAACAGTCACAGAAAGTGGGAAAGTTGACAAGATAATTTTTTATTGTGGAAAACCCCGAAAATGGGTGAAAAACAATGTGGTCGGAAGCTGTGTCGACCACTTCCACTAGTTGCTAGTTGTTGTACAGAGCTGTTTTGAAGAATTCGAGGGCGCCAGACCGCCTCTCGTTACAGGTTGGAGGAGAGAGAACTCTGAGCTCGAAAGGTGACAGACCACTTCTCACGAAGTCATGAACTTCTTGTGCGGCGAGGGACGAACTTATTGTTCTTTGAAGTCTTCTGTTGAAGCTCAAAAGTAGGAGTGACCCGCTTTGCTCGTCTAGATTCTTGTGTCTTGGAAGTTTGTACGTCGCGGTTCGCGCGCCTTATCCTTTGTGGTTTGTCTCATGTTGTGTTGAGAGGAGCCTGGGATGGTTGTCCCGTCAATCGTTGAAGAAGTTATCATTGAGCACGCAGAGCGCTTGCTGGTGGAGAGCCCACAGAGCGCTTGCTGACGGAGAGAGTGCGGAGCGCTTGCTGGCAGAGAGCGTATGGAGCGTTTGCTGGACGAGAGCGTGTGCAGTCCTTGCTGACGGAGAGCGCGCGTAGCTCATGCTGGAGGAGAGTGCGTGTAGCGCTTGCTGGCGGAGAGCGCGAAGAGCGCTTGCTGGCGGAGAGCGCGCGAAGCGCTTGCTGGACGAGAGCGCGTCGAGCGCTTGCTGGGGTAGAGCGCGCGGAGCGCTTGTTGGATGAGAGCGCGCAGAGCGCTTGTAGTGGCCTTGAAGGCGGAATGCACGAGGGCGAGCTCGAACGGTCTTGGCGGAGCGCACAGAGGCGACGTGTCTAGATGATGTTGTGTACATTGGAATATATGTACCTGATTTGAAAATGCCTCACCCTACTCAATGATATACATCAAGGTGTATTTGATGTGCTTTGAGTTTATTTGTGCAGGTTAAGTAACTGCATGTTTGCAGGAAAAGTTTCTAAGTCCATGTGTCGACACCCAGAAGAAAAGTGTCGACACTTAAGAAGGCTTGTGTCGACACCTAGAGAAGCAGTGTCGACACTTGGAGTAATTGTGTCGACACCAGGAAGGCAGAGTCGACACCAGAAGAAAAGTGTCGACACATACAGGTTGTGTCGACACACAGTGAAGAATTGTCAACATTATCAGTGTCGACACACAGAGAAACTTTGTCGACAGCAAAAGTGTCGACACTAGGAGGCTGTGTCGACACTCAGCAAACTTCAACAGAGTTTAAGTACAAGTGTCGACACAAAGGAGATGTGTCGACACTCAACAAAGTCTCAATACATGAAGAATGTGTCGACACAAAGGAGATGTGTCGACACTCAGCAAAAGTTTCAACACAGAAGGCATGTGTCGACACAAAGAAGATGTGTCGACACTTAGCAAGTTTCAACACAAGAGGACGTGTCGACATAAAGGAGTTGTGTCGACACTTAGCAGAAATCAACTAAGTTTTGAAGAAGAAGGACTTGTGTCGACACACAGGATCAGTGTCGACACATTCTGAAGAAGCAGTGTCGAGAAGCAGTTTCTACAACACAAGGAGTTGTGTCGACACCATGAAGGCTAGTGTCGACACTTAGTCTACTTGTGTCGACACTTGGTCTATTTGTGTCGACACATAAAGTCTATCTGTCTCAACACTTTCAGACAGTGATAGAGATTTCAAGAAGTGACTGGATGACTTGACAGCTGCCATTTCAACCGGTCAACTGCTACTGTCAGAACTGTCAGAAGGTTGTTAGAAACTGGATCAGCCAGTCACCATGAAGAAAGCTTATATAAAGGCTTATTCCTTCAACAGAAATGAAGAATCAATGAAGTGAAAAACAACACAACAAGAAGAAGACCTTCAAGAGAAGATCTAAGAAGTTGGAGAGAGAGAGCTCCTTCTAAGAAGACCAGCTGTTGAACCAGGCTGATAAGTAAGATTCAGATTGAAATCAGAATCTCAAGACAGCAGTTGATTGAAGATCATCTGCATAGAGATACAACCCTACTGTGTTCTAATTCAAGAAGCTTTGAAGAAAGCCAAGGGAGGTTGATCTCTGCCAAGTTCTTCCAAGAACTGCTCAAGAAGCCAGTCAACTCATCTCTCTCTATTAGAGTTGTGGTCATATACTTTGTATTTTCTAATTTCTGTAGGATCTTGTATAGATCTGAGTTGTAAGCCTAAATCTATAAAGGCTGAGGTAGGGCCTGTGAGCCTGAGGGTAGGAGAATCATTTCTCTGAGTGTAGGCCTTGTTGAAGGCTGAGGTAGGGCTGTTGTGCCTGAGTGTAGGTCTTGTTGAAGACTGAGTGGTAGGGCTTTTGTGCCTGAGTTGTAGGAGTGGGATCACTCTGAGTTGTAGGAACCTGTTTGGGGTTCTGAGTTTGTTAGAAAGTAGAGACAAGAAGCGAAAAGTAGAGAACAAGCGAACAAACTTTTGAATAATTGAAATTTTATTATCCAAAAAAGATATCATTTACAAAGGTATGACCTACCTTATATAGAATGGAGGAGATAAGAAAGAGAGTATACAAACAATGTGGGACTAAACATTTACAGTACTGAGCGGCTAGAATAATGGAGACCGCATAGGCCGCGCGGTTAGACAGATGGGCTAACCGCTCGGCAACTCCATCAGGACAGAACAGGCCGCAGAGGTAGACCGATAGACCGCCCGGTCTACAAACCGCTGCATCAGACCGCTAAGCCGCCCGGTCTACAAACCGCTGGATCAGACCGCTAAGCCGCCCGGTCTAATACTTCAACACTCCCCCTCAAGCTGGAGCATAGATATCAATCATGCCCAGCTTGTCACAAATGCGGAAGAAGGAAGTAGAAACCGGCTTGGTGAAGATATCTGCCAACTCCTTGTCAGAGGTGACAAAAGGAGTACAAATCTGTTTCTTCAAAATCTCCTCCCGAATGAAGTGACAGTCAACCTCTATATGCTTCGTTCTCTCATGGAAGACCGGATTTCTGGATATGTGTATAGCGGCCTTGTTGTCACAGAACATAGGAGAGGACAATCATATACCTCGCCCAGGTCAAGCATGAGAGCCCGCAACCACTTTAACTCACACGTAGTTGACGCCATACTCCGGTATTCTGCTTCGGCACTAGATCTGGAAACAACAGACTGTTTCTTGCTCTTCCAACTCACGAGATTACCGCCAACAAAGGTACAAAAACCTGACGTGGATTTACGATCGCCTTTGTCATCCGCGTAACTTGAGTCTGAGTAGGCCTCAACCCTCAGATGGCCATTCTTCTGGAAGAGTAACCCTCTGCCCGGTGCTGCTTTGATATACTCTAAAATCTTCAGGGCGGACTGAAGATGACACTCCCTGGGAGCTTGCATAAACTGACTGACCTTTCCTACAGCATAGGCGATGTCGGGTCTAGTCACCGTGAGATAGATGAGTTTCCCTACCAAACGTCTGTACCGTGTGACATCAGATAGAGGAGGTGATTCATCCGTCCACGTTTTGTCTTCTCCAACAGCCATGGGAAGATGAGCTAGTTTGGCACCTGTCAAGCCTGCTTCTCGAAGAAGATCAAGGGCATACTTCCGTTGAGAGAGAACCAAGTAGTCAGGTTTCCGAGAGATTTCTATCCCCAAAAAGTATTTTGGGGAGCCCATATCCTTCGTGACCAAGTGCTGACGGAGGTGCTTCTTCGTCAAGTCCACCCCATCTCGGTCATCACCAGTAAGGAGGATATCATCCACATATACGGCCAAAACCACCAGTCCCGAGGCCGTTTTGCGAATGAATAAGGAGTGATCGGCCGAACTCCTTTGAAAGCCGATGGTTGCCACAATACCACTGAATTTTTCGAACCATGCCCGAGGGCTCTGCTTTAGGCCATAAATGGCCTTCTTCAAATGACAGACACGTGTCTCCCCCTGAGCAACATACCCAGGAGGTTGCTCCATATAGACGTCCTCCTGAAGATCGCCATAGAGAAATGCATTCTTCACATCAAGCTGGGAAATAGCCCAAGCCCGGTTAACAGCCACAGAAAAGAGAACCCGGATGGTGCTGAGGCGAGCAACCGGAGAGAAGGTATCAAAGTAATCAACACCATAAGTCTGAGTAAAGCCCTTGGCCACCAGCCGGGCCTTGTAGCGATCCACAGTGCCGTCGGGCGAAACTTCACAACAAAGACCCAACGACAGCCAACCACATCAGTGCCCACTGGAGGAGGAACCAGGGTCCAGGTACCCCGTTCAGTGAGAGTAGCCATCTCCTCATCCATGGCAGACTTCCAATGAGGGAGAGCGAGAGCCTCCTGGTAGGTACGGGGAGTAGAAGTAGCAGAGATAGCCAAGGCAAAACACCTGCGAGAAGGAGAAAGCTGATCATAAGAAACAACAGCCGTGAGCGGGTGTTGAGTACACGCCCGCACCCCTTTGCGAAGGGCAATGGGAACATCCAGATCATCGGGAGCGTCGGCGACGGGAGCGTCAGCGACCGGAGCGTCCGTGGCGGAGAAGGCTGGCCCGGGACTAGAGAGAGACGGCAGCGGAGAGGAGGGTGGAGGGGTGGGTGGGGAGATGGACTGGGAAGGAGTGGGTGGAGGAGGAGACGAAGGTGGGAAAACGTGGAGAGGTGTGGAAGGAACGGAGATATTAGAAGGAAGAGAAGAGGAAGGAGAGAAGTAGGAAGCATTTTCGAAAAAAGTCACATCTGCGGAGACAAATTGCTTGCGGAGAAGGGGGTCAAAGCAGCAATAGCCTTTTTGAGTGGTAGAGTACCCCAAAAAGGCACACTTGGTGGAACGGGGGGAAAGCTTATCGCGGGTAGCGGAGGGAGCGTGAACAAAGGCCGTACAGCCAAAGACACGGAGAGGAAGAGGAAAAGGTTCCTGGTGGGGGTAGAGAAGGGAGAAGGGAGTCCGGCCGTGGAGAACCGTGGAGGGAATGCGATTAATGAGATAGCAAGCGAGGAGCACAGCGTAGCCCCAGTAGGAGCGAGGGACGTGCATCTGCGTCATGAGAGTACGCGCAACATCAAGCAGGTGACGGTTTTTACGTTCCGCCACCCCATTCTGTTGGGAGGTGTAAACGCAAGTCGTTTGATGAATGAGGCCGTGTTGGTGAAAGAACGCGGAGAACTCATGAGACAGATATTCCTTGGCATTATCAGAACGTAAGACTTTAATAGAAATAGCAAATTGAGTCTTAATCATAAAGTAAAAAGATTGCCAAACAGAAAATAGTTCAGAGCGATCCTTTAAGAGATACACCCAGGTACATCGAGTAAAATCATCGATAAAAGTGACAAAATAGGAACTGCCCCGACCAACTGTGAGGGTAGGAGCAGGACCCCATACATCAGAATGAATAAGATCAAAAATGCGAGAGGAGCCACGGCCTTGCTTCGGTGGGAAGGAGGAGCGATGATGTTTGCCAAGCTGACACGCATCACAGTTGAGCGGAGAACTGGTGAGAGGTAAGTGGGGCAGAAGCTGACGAATAAGACGAGGAGGAGGATGTCCAAGACGAAGATGCCACTGAAGGAGATCGGTGGAGGAGGAGTAGGCAGAAAGAGCTGAAACATCGTCGAGGAAGTAGAGGCCGCCGCTCTCAGTCCCAGTAGCAATCGTCCGCTGGGTCCTCGGGTCCTGAAAAGAACAAGTAGTGAGAGTGAATAAAACGGAGCACTGAAGTTGCCGGCATAAAGTAGTAACGGATAACAAATTGCACGGGAACTTCGGGACATAGAGGGTATCCTCCAAGCAAAGCGATGGAGTGAGTTGAACCATGCCCGTCCCATGAACCGGAGACGGGGAACCATCCGCCACACGAACTGGGGGTAAGCGGTCATGGGTCTCAAGACGGGAGAAGCAATGAGGGTTGCCCGTCATATGATTGGTGGCACCGGAGTCAATCAGCCATTTACCTTGGGTAACGACGTGGGCACTACCTGACGTCGTGGCCACAGAGGCAGACAGCCTAGAAGAGGCGGAGGCCGAAGGAGCATCACCGGAAGGGCGAAGATGAGGATGTTTCTGCCAGCAGCGGTCAACAGTATGGCCAGTACGACCACAGTGAGATCAGAAGAACTGGGAGGAACCCCGTCCGCCAGAGGAGCCACGGCCACTCGGGCCCCCCCGCTGAGCTTGGTGAGCAAAGGAGTCCTGGGAGGGGGGGAGGCCAACAGAGGCCGCTGGAGGAGCGAAGTAACGGCGGCAATGCGAGCCGCAGTGGCATCCAAAGTAGGAGATTCCGCCTCACCCAAGATTTGCTGGCGGATCATATCATAAGAGTCGGGAAGACGAAGAAGATAACAAACAACCAGGAGTTCCTGGAAGTGTTTGTGCTGGTCGGCCAAGTCCGCGGAGAAGGGGCGATTCTGGAGGATTTCAGCCCCAAGAGCCTGAACCTGCTGATAAGCCGCAGCTGGGGACATGGAAGGGCGGGCGAAGAGGTCCGCATAGAGAGTATAAATGCGGGACGTCTGTCCCCCTTAGAATAGAGAGCAGCGAGGTGAAGCCATGCGGCCTTGACCGTCTCATCATGGCGAATGACGGGAAGGCACTCATCAGAAAGGCTGTTGGCCAGCCAGGTGCGAACAAGAGCATCACTCGCATCCCAGTCATCAAACTCAGGAGAGGTGCGAGGAGGAGGGTCATCGGTGAGGTGATGACGCTTGCGTTGAGAACGAAGGAGAAAGGTGAAAGAGACGCTCCAATCGGGATAGTTGGAGCCCACAAGCTTGGAAAGGGTGCCAAGGTTGCCCGAAGGAGGAGGAGGAGAAGGAGCTGCAGGAGTAGTGGTGAGACCGGAGGTAGTCATAGAACCCGGAAGCAGAAGAAGCCGCACGAACAGGAGCGGTTAGAAAATAGAGGAGGCCGCGCGAACAGGAGCGGCTAGAAAGAGGCACGGCGGGGAAGAGGTCGCGCGGACTGAAAAGGCCGAGCGAACAGAAGAGAGGAGAAGAGCAGGTGACCGCGACCAAGATGCGGGTAAGAAAGAGACAACCCGCACGGTCAGGCAGATCACAACAGCGGCTAGAAGGCGGTCAAAGGCACGAAAGAACAAGCAGCGCGGCGACAACGAAACAGGTCGCTGCGACAAAGAGAAGTAGGAGAAGAGAACCAAGAAGGGGAAAGCCGCGAATCAAGTCGCAGAGCGCGGAGAAGAAGTCGCGAACAACAGAGGGCGCACAGAATCAAGAGGAAATGACCGTGTCCTCTGATACCATGTTAGAAAGTAGAGACAAGAAGCGAAAAGTAGAGAACAAGCGAACAAACTTTTGAATAATTGAAATTTTATTATCCAAAAAAGATATCATTTACAAAGGTATGGCCTCCCTTATATAGAATGGAGGAGATAAGAAAGAGAGTATACAAACAATGTGGGACTAAACATTTACAGTACTGAGCGGCTAGAATAATGGAGACCGCATAGGCCGCACGGTTAGACAGATGGGCTAACCGCTCGGCAACTCCATCAGGACAGAACAGGCCGCAGAGGTAGACCGATAGACCGCCCGGTCTACAAACCGCTGCATCAGACCGCTAAGCCGCCCGGTCTACAAACCGCTGGATCAGACCGCTAAGCCGCCCGGTCTAATACTTCAACAGAGTTGTAAGATCTGAGGATCTGAGGAGAAGTGGAGAAGTTAGGCCGAATCTAGTACACTACTAGATAGGCGAAGGGGGAAAGTGGATGTACCTAGACCTTGGGGAACCACTATAAATCCTGTGTGCTCTCTGTAAATGTATGCTTGTATGGTTGCTGTGCTGTGATACTTGTAGAATTGCAATTATTGTACTGTCTTTCTGCCTTTAAAGTTAAAACGATATAGGTCACCTATTCACCCCCCCTCTAGGTGATTAGGCACTGTTTCTTTCAAGTGGTATCAGAGGCAGGTTCCTCAAAAAGGACATAACAGTCTAAGTAAAGATCCTGTAGGCAGAATCAGAATAATCAAGAATCAAGAAAATGGGTTCTAGTGAGAATCACAAAGAGCCGGGGTCCATGAAATTGCCAATCTGCAGAAAAGAGATTTTTGGCATATGGAAAGAGAGGGTTAGACTTTTTATGGAAGCCTCTGACCCAAGAATTTACATTACAGTCAAATAAGGGCCATATGTGCCAATGAAAGTATCTGTTCTAGATGCAAATCAGAGAACTCCCAAAGACTATTCAGAAATGACTAAAGATGAGATTATTCTGGCCACTATGGACAAGAGGGCCCAGAATATTATTGTAAGTGCAATTGATGATGCCACATTTCAGAACCTAATACATTGTAAAACCTCAAAAGAAATGTGGGACACACTAATAGTTTACATGAAGGGATCTGAAGAAGTGAGACAAGATAGGAAGTCCTTGTTAAATCAAGAGTATGAAAGCTTCAGACAAGGAAAGTCTGATAGCATTACTGAGTGTTATAAGAAATTCTATAGGATAGTCAATGAATTAATGTCCTATGGAAGAGAATTTAGCAATTATGAGCTGAATGATAAGTTCTTAAGATCCCTAACTAAGGACTGAGATACCAAGATTTGTGCCATAAGGGAAATGACCAAACTAGCTGATATACCTCCTCCAACATTGTTTGGAAAACTGTTATCATATGAGATGCAACTAATGGTTAGGAAGGAGGAAGAGAAGACTACAAGAATGGAGCACAAGGAAAGAGCTGTGACCTTCAAGACTGAAGCCACTAAGAAATATAGTAGCAAGTCTCCATCTCCACCATAAATAGTTGCTGAGACAGTATCAGAAAATTCAGATAGTAAAAATTCAGAAAGCAGTAAAAGTGATGAGGATTTTGCTGCCTTTACAAGGCAGTTTCAAAAGTTTCTGAAGAGGAAGCAGTGGAGGTCTAAGCCATCCACTTCACAGTCTAAAGATGACTACTATCAGAACATGAAGTCCTCAAGAAATGACAAAAGAAAGTCCAAGCCTAGTAAAAATACATCCTTAAGAATAGTATGTTATTGTTGCAATAAACAAGGACATATAGTAGCTGACTGTCCAGAAAAGAGGAAAGAGTCAACTGACAAGAAGAAGACTCAGTTCAAGGGCAAAAAGGAAAGATCCTTTGTTGCCAAGAAGGATAAGAGTTTGACTGATCAGTCATCTTCAGAAACAGATTCAGAAGCTGAAGCCTATATTGGACTGTTTGCTGAAGAGGAGGAAGATGAGTTCATGCAGCTAATGAACTCAATTTATGAGCATGAGGACATTCAGTACAATGGACTGATGGCCTTAACAGAAGGAGACAAGATCCAGGATCAGCCTGGACCAAGTAAGGTACAATATCTTTCAGATTATAGTACTGATTCAGAATCAGATACATCTGCATCAGGTGATGTGGGTGGGTCTGAATCTGAGGGTGATATTCATTAGTTGATGGATGAATATAGAGATGTATTACAGGCACTTAAGAAGAGAAAAAATCTGGTCAAAACACTGACTAAGGAAATTGCTAGTCTTAAGTTTGCAGCTGCTGATTCAGATAAAGTGTTAGATCAAAAACTGAATGAGATTGCCAAGTTGAAAAACATTACTGTCATTCAATTGGGCACAATCACATTTAAGAATGATCAAATTAAAAATCTGGAGGCTAGACTTCAGAAGGAGAGAGAGATTATTGCATGTTTTTCTAAACTAAAATCAGTTTTACCTTTGATAGATGAGTTTATTCCTCAAAAGGGTAAGACTGGATTGGGGTTTACAAAACATGCCAGGACAGTTAGGTCCAAGTCTAAGGGCAAAGCCCCAGCACTAAACATAAAGCCTGCTGTAGATAAAATAGCCAGGGTTGTACCTAAACAAAGGTACAACAGGTTTGAGTGCTGGTGTTGTGGCAAGTTAGGTCACTTTGCCATAGACTGTTGGCACAATTCAAGTGTAAAGGAGAGTATCAAATTGCCTGCTAGAAGATCTACAGGTAGTTTTGTTAAAAGTCAAACTAACCTGCACAAAAGACCCAAGAATTATTTAGGTTCTAAGGTTAAGTAATCTGTTTTGCAGGTGAGTCCAAGTGACCATGCCCCTATATGGTACTTGGACAGTGGATGTTCCAGGCACATGACTGGAATTAGGGGGTTGCTGAAGGATTATACATCTATCAAAGATGGGCCTAAGGTTACCTTTGGTGGTTCAGAAAAAAGGATCATCAAAGGCTTTGGTAATATTTCTTGTAACCAAATTACAATTACTCAAGTGGCTTATGTAAAGGGTTTGAAACATAACCTCATTAGCATAAGTCAGCTGAGTCATTTAGGATATGACATCTCATTTGTCAAAAATGGTTGTCATATCAAGAGGTCAAATGATCAAATGATCATTCTGACAGGATATAGGAATAGAAATGTCTATTGTCTAGACATTATGTGTGAGAACAATGCTTCTCCTATTTGTCTCGTAGTTGATGAAAGAGTCTCACATTGTGTTAAATGGCACAAGAGGCTGGCTCATCTTAACTATAAGACAATTGGCCAACTCTTTAGCAAAGAGTTAGTGAGGAATAGTCCTCAGGTTAAGTGTATAAAGGATGAGATATGCTCAGCTTGTCAAAAGGGCAAGCAGACCAAATCCACCTTTCATAGCGTTGAGAACAAAGATGCTGTGAGGTGTCTATACCTCTTACATATGGATCTTTTTGGTCCTATGCCAGTTCACAACCTAGGTAGGAAGGTCTATACATTTGTGGTAGTTGATGACTACTCAAGGTATTCCTGCGTGTTCTTCCTAAGGCAAAAGTCTGAAACTCCAAGTATCTTGTACAGGTTTGTTAAACAAATTCAGAATGAATTAGATAGTACAGTGGTCAAAATCAGAAGTGACCATGGTACTGAATTTCAGTCTGAAAGTATGACAAAATTGTGTGAAGAGTTTGGAATTTTTCAGGAATTTTCCTCACCAAGAACACCTAAGCAAAATGGTATTGCTGAGAGGAAAAATAGAACCTTGATAGAAGCTGGTAGAACACTGTTGAGTGACACATCTCTCCCAAAATATTTCTGGGCTGAGGCAGTTAATACTGCATGTCATGTAATCAATAGGGCTACTATCACCAAGAGCCACAAGAAGACCCCCTATGAGATTGTGAAGGGCAGAAAACCAAATCTATCCTATTTTAGGATCTTTCATTGCAAGTGCTATATCCTTAACAATGGTAAGTCTTATCTAAACAAGTTTGCTGCCAAATCCCAAGAGGGAATCTTTGTTGCGTACAACAACAACAGTAAGGCTTATAGGGTCTACAACTTGATTACTCAAGTTGTAGAAGAGTCAGTACATGTAGTGTTTGATGAAGCTAGACTCATTAACAATGAATTGCCTAGAAGTGTTTGCAGCTCCACAGGTGTAACTGAGAAGATGGACAAGCTTACTATTACAGAAGGTCCTACTATAAGTCAGCAAGTGGTGGATGGTGGCTGCTGTCCAGGGGGAGTACAAGATACTCCTGTTCTTGAAGAAGACCAAGAGGAGCAGTTGAATGAAGAAGCTGAAGGTGTACAACCAGAAGACAGGCTGCCTCCAGCAAATAGGCATTTAAAAGATCATCCTGCCAATCAAATTATTGGAGATCTCAGACAAGGGGTACAAACAAAGAGTAGGAATCTAAGTTTAGTTCTCTACTCCAGCTTTCTATCCCAAGTAGAGCCAAAGAAATTTGAAAAAGCAATCCTAGACCCTCATTGGATTGAGGCCATGCAAGAGGAGTTGAACTAGTTCAAAAGATGCAAGGTCTGGGAGCTTGTTCCTAAACCAAAGGGCCACAACATAATTGGAACTAAGTGGATTTTTAGGAACAAGTTGGATGAGAATGAAATTATTATAAAGAATAAAGCTAGACTTGTTGCAAAAGGATATATGCAGGAAGAATGTATTGATTTTGATCAAACCTTTGCTCCAGTAGCAAGACTGGATGCAATAAGGATGTTCCTTGCCTATGCAACATATCAAGGATTTAAGGTATATCAAATGGATGTTAAGTCAGCTTTTCTGAATGGAAATCTGAAGGAAGAAGTCTATGTAGAGAAGCCATCAGGTTTTGTAGATTCTCTTAAACTTGATTATGTATATAGACTTAGGAAGGCTTTGTATGGGTTAAAACAAGCCCCTAAGGCTTGGTATGAAACCCTGTCTAGTTTCCTCATTGAGAATAAATTCACAAGGGGGAAAATAGACAAGACTCTATTCCTTAGGGAATCCAGAAGCAAGATTATCTTAGTCCAAATATATGTAGATGACATCATATTTGGGTCTACAGAAAGTAGTCTTTGCAAAAAGTTTGCAAAACTAATACAAGGACAATTTGAAATGAGCAGTATGAGGGAACTTAAGTTTTTCTTGGGTCTCCAAGTTAGACAGTCTGAGGATGGTTTATCCATATGCCAGTCTAAGTTTACCCTAGAATTGATAAGGAAGTATGGTATGGAATCATCCACTACCATGAAATCTCCTATGAGGTCAACAATGTCTCTAAGCAAAGATGATGCAGGGAAACCTGTAAATGAAACTTTGTATAGAGGGATAGTTGGCTCCCTACTGTATCTGACTGCTAGTAGACCAGATATCATGTATGCTACATATGTCTGTGCTAGGTACCAAGCTTGCCCTAAAGAATCTCATTTGACAGCAGTCAAAAGAATTTTGAGATATCTTAAGGGCACTCCTTATCTAGGCCTTTGGTACCCTAGGAATGGAGATTTTGAACTGACAGGTTATTCAGATGCAGACTTTGCAGGCTGCAAGAAAGATAGAACGAGTACCATAGGAACCTGTCAATTTCTAGGTGGAAGGCTGGTGTCTTGGAGTAGAAAGAAGCAGACCAGTGTGGCTATCTCCACAGCTGAGTCAGAGTATGTTGCTGCAGGAAGCCGCTGTGCACAACTACTATGGATACAACGCCAGCTAGAAGATTATGGTATTCAAGTAAGTAAAACACCTTTATTTTGTAATTCTACTAGTGCCATTTCTATTACAAATAATCCTGTCTCTCATAGTAGGACTAAACACATAGAAATAAAATACCATTTTCTAAGAGAACATGTGGAAAAAGAAGATATTTCCCTAGAGTATGTTAAGACAGAAAATCATTTAGCTGATATGTATACTAAGGACTTAGATGAAACCAAATTCAATAAATTTAACATTGAATTAGGGATGATAAACTTAGAATAGTTTACAAAAATTGGATAAGTAAAATGGTGTCGACACACAGAGTTATCTGTGTCGACACATAGAAGTGGTGTCGACATTTCAGAGAAATGGTGTCGACACATCTAGGAAGTCTGTGTCGACACATCTAGGAAGTCTGTGTCAACTGTCAGAAGGTTGTTAGAAACCGGATCAGCCAGTCACCATGAAGAAAGCTTATATAAAGGCTTATTCCTTCAACAGAAATGAAGAATCAATGAAGTGAAAAACAACACAATAAGAAGAAGACCTTCAAGAGAAGATATAAGAAGTTGGAGAGAGAGAGAGAGAGCTCCTTCTAAGAAGACCAGCTGTTGAACCAGGCTGATAAGTCAGATTCAGATTGAAATCAGAATCTCAAGACAGTAGTTGATTGAAGATCATCTGCATAGAGATACAAACATACTGTGTTCTAATTCAAGAAGCTTTGAAGAAAGCCAAGGGAGGTTGATCTCTGTCAAGTTCTTCCAAGAACTCATCAAGAAGCCAGTCAACTCATCTCTCTCTATTAGAGTTGTGGTCATATATTTTGTATTTTCTAATTTCTGTAGGATCTTGTATAGATCTGAGTTGTAAGACTAAATCTATAAAGGCTGAGGTAGGGCCTGTGAGCCTGAGGGTAGGAGAATCATTTCTCTGAGTGTAGGCCTTGTTGAAGGCTGAGGTAGGGCTGTTGTGCCTGAGTGTAGGTCTTGTTGAAGACTGAGTGGTAGGGCTTTTGTGCCTGAGTTGTAGGAGTGGGATCACTCTGAGTTGTAGGAACCTGTTTGACGTTCTGAGTTGTAAGATCTGAGGATCTGAGGAGAAGTGGAGTAGTTAGGCCGAATCTAGTATACTACTAGATAGGCAAAGGGGGAAAGTGGATGTACCCAGACCTTGGGGAACCACTATAAATCCTGTGTGCTCTCTGTAAATGTATGCTTGTATGGTTGCTGTGCTGTGATACTTGTAGAATTGCAATTATTGTACTGTTTTTCTGCCTTTAAAGTTAAAAAGATATAGGTCACCTATTCACTCCCCCCTCTAGGTGATTAGGCACTGTTTCTTTCAGATGACGTGCGCACAAGGAGGGATGCACACACAAAGAGGAATGTGCACACAGAGGGGCATGCACACAAGGATTGAAAATGGAAGAGAGAGAGAAAGTCACACAAGGAGGGAGAGAGAAAATCCGTAGGAGGAAGAGAGAAGAGAGGAAATTCATAGGAGAATTTTCCGGCCGAAGAACATATGAAAATGAATAGGAAGATGGTCTATTTATAGATCTCAAGAGGGGAAAGATGGTAATTTCCCCCATAAGCGCCAGCCAGACGAATAGGATTGCTCCGTTTAGAGCACACAGATCACCATATTTACGCAGAAGACAAGACTGCCCCGGTTGAAAAAATAACCACCCTTTATGAATAATAACGACTCCTCCTGCGAGAGAGGAGTGGTCGGCAAGGGCGACAACAGGAGAGGGCCGCCTGACCTAGGTGAAGAGAAGGCCCAATGGGGGCGAAGGTGGGAAACAAGCGGCCGGATGGCCGCCCATTTTCGGTGGAAGGGAGACCGCCCCTTAATGGGAGAGGCGGCAGGAAACAGGCGTGCCTCCCTTTCACGGCGACGGAGAAGTGAGACCGGAGAGGGGCGGTCAGAGAGGAGCTGCGACGATAATGGCGGGGAAGACGACGACGGTTGTCGTGGCGATGACATTTAAGGCGAGGAAGACGATGGTGGTCACCTCAGCAATGGCGGTTATGGAGAGGAAGACGAAGGCGGTCGGCGCGACGACAACAGTTGTCGCGACGGTTTTAGCGGTAGTGAGGTTGACTTGGTCAGCACCACTTCCTCCATCAAAGGAGGTGGGTGGCTTTGCTAGCCACAAACCTGATCATATTAAGGGGACTGTATCATTTGACCCCCCAAGTCCCCACAGCTCAGAGCCGAAGCGAATGGAAGGCGGAGACTTTTTCCTATGTCGCGTGCGTGATAATTTACGGTGATCATGTTTGTGTTACCATTGTGATCTAGAAGTGATCAAACATGTGGCCTCACTGCCAATCAGTATGAGCCCATCAGGGTCTCACATAAGATTGTGGAGAAATTGGGAGATTGGATCTGTATGGTATAGCTCATATGATGAGTTGAAAAGGACTTAAATATTCTAAGGCAAAAGAGTCGAGTGTGTCGAGACCACTCAACGCCTTCGTCGAGTTAAGAGTTGACTCGTCGAATGATGGCGTTGAGTGTATTCAACGATTCGTCGAGTCAAGGAGTTGATTCGTCGAGTATTACACTTAAGCGTTGAGTACATTCAACAATTCGTCGAGTAAAAGTGTTGACTTGACGGATCTGAGTCTTAGGCATTGAGTGCTTTGAGTTCACTCAACGCCATTCGACAAATTTGGTCTTAGGCGTTGAGTTCTTTGAGTTCACTCAATGCCATTCGACGAATTTGGCTTTAGGCATTGATTGCATTGAGTGCACTCAACGCCATGGCGCATAGAACGTTGACAGCGTTGAGTCCATTCGACGCCTTCGTTGATGTCAAGTGTTGATTAGACTGAAGGTAGGAGTTGAGTTCGTCATGTATCTTATGGATACTCGACGATTCGTCGAGTATATGATGATACTCGACGATTCGTCGTGTATGCTGTAGATACTCGACGATTCGTCGAGGCAAGGGTTGTCTGGCCAAATTTCTGGATTCCAAGTTTTTGGGTCTGCGGATAGCGGCAAAGCTGTTCTATTTATTTGTTAGAGAATACATAGATGTTTTAGGGTTTCTAGGCTAGATGCAATATTCTGTCTAAGCACACGTGCAGTTACTGTGCGAAAGAATGAAACCCTAAAAAGCCGACGGAAGCCATTCTGCCATCACCGTCGCCGATCCAGATCCCGACGAGTGTTGAAAGTCTTGTTTTCAAGGCTAGCTAAATACGTAGATGGGGGTGTGTGAATAGGTTTTTCTCACCTTTTGATTTTTCTAATTTGTTTGCAGATTTTTGTGGTTGGTGATTAGGTTAGTTTTTGCTTTCAAGATCAATCACAGATGACAACAATTTATAGTGATTACTCAATCTTGGGTACATCCACTGTCCCTCTGCGCCTATCTAACAGTGTGTTAGATTCGGTTCTCCCTCCAGAACTCAGCTCCTTAAGAGCTTACAACATAGATCTCGCAGGACCACATCGGTCATACAGACCTACAACTTAAGCACTAAGCCAAATCCAGGTCACAAAGATCTTTCACCCGGCACAAAGCCAAACACAGGTCACTAGGACCTCAGCCTTATAATACAGACTTACAACTCCAAATTCACCAAGAATCTTTACAAAAGAATAAATAAAGAGAGAGATGATTTAGACACCAGAGCAAGATCTCCATGTCTTTTTCTTCCTGGACTGAGCAGATACAGTTCAAGCGTTTGCCATTGAAGACAATAAGTGGGCAGTAGAATTTTCTTCAACCAGCTTTCTTTTCTCTACAGAACTTGTAGATCTGCTTCCTCAGAATAGCTTCTGATCCTGTTGTTGCAAATGGTGATTGCTTCAGCTATCTCTTTCTCCAGCAAGGTTCTCTGTGCAGAACAAATTCTTCAGGCTCGACGAAAATGACGAGGAAGAAGATGAAGTTTGGTCGCACTTTTCGCTTTTCAGAAAACCTAGACAAGGAATCGATTAATTTGCTCTGGCCAATTTGCTTCTTTTTATTCTTTGAATGCTAATTGAGCAATGGGCCCCAACACCAGGATTGATGGCTGAGATTGAGCCATTCAGCGCATACTTTCTATTTAATCTTGATTCAACGGCTCTTTGTTGTGTGTGGGCCCCAACACTTAATGTTGAAAATATTCCTTGGAAAGTGCAGAAGATGATAACAGTTGGCCGCCAACGTTTCTGGCAGCATTTCCGCAACATTTGAATTTTGGTTGACTTTGCTGATGTCAGCATGACTCGGCATCTCTGGACTTAGACAAAATTCAATCATTAGAACTAAAGGCATTGAGTGAGGAGGTATCACTCAACGCCACAACACTTAGACAAAATTTTGTTTGTCTAGGTATTGATCTCGACAAATGCTGAGGTCCGTTCGACGAACGACAAACTCAGCTCGACGAAAGCATAAGTTCAGTTCGGCGAACTGTAAACTTAGTTCGACGAAAGGATAAATTCAGTTCGACGAACTTTAGGCTCAGTTCGACGAACGCTTAGCTCAGTTCGACGAAGCTAAGCTCGACGAAAGCCAAGCAATCCATGCATTTGGACTTGGCCAAATTTCTGCTTCAAGGCGTTAAAAGCGTCGAGAGCGTTGAGTGAGCTTGACTCACTCAATGCTATTTTCCTTAGTAAATATTTCTGCGCCTTGATGTTGAGAGAGTAAGCTCCACTCAATGCTAAACTACTTAACAGAATTTTTCTCTTATCTGGCGTTGAGTGAATAAGCTTCACTCAACGCCTGTGTACTTGGTGAAAATTTTGCCCAACTTTTCTGTGAGTTTACTGGCATAGCAACACTCAATGATAAAATCTATATGACGTTGAGTGAGTAGACCACACTCAACGCCTGTGGATTTGACCACATTTTCAGCCAATTTCTCCAGGCTTAGACACACTCAGCCTGACTCACAGCCTTTTTGCTGTATGGCATTGAGTGAGTAGACTACACTCAATGTTTTTGTACTTAGCCAAATTTTTGGCTATCTTTCAATTAGGCTGAGATAGACTCAACGCTATATGTTATATGGCATTGAGTGAGCTGTCCTCACTCAACGCCTATGGACTTATACAAATTTCTACTAGACAATATTGAATCCATACCTCTGCCGTTGAATGAGCTTGCTCCACTCAATGCCTGGGGACTTAGTCGATTTTTGCTATGTCCTGCAACCACTTATTGTGTCCACATGTCCAATCAATGTGATATGGACAACCTGAACTCAAGACCTCAAATGCACATCAAATACGATTGATGTGCGCGACATTGACCTGTTTGACTTCTCACAAATTAGGGCCATTCAGAACAATGGACCAAACAATCACCCCTTATTTGAAAAAGTCAAAACCTTATCAAAAATATTTTATTTCCTTGGTCAATGACACACACAACCTATACAGCAAAATAAATATTGAAATTTTGATAAGCTATAAGTAAATGTACCTCATTTCCTGTCTGTATGGTGAGCATCACTTATTCCCCCTATTTTGTTGCAAGGTGTTTGTTCTTACTTGAGTGTCACATGTCTTTCTTTCCCCTTTGTCATCTCTCCCACTTGTAATGTCTCCCCCTTGCTAGGACTTTCTCTCTTCTCTCCCCCTTTTTGACTTCTATAAAATAGGCAAATGGGGGCTGCCCCTTCTATGGGCTGGCCTTCTATCTTCTCTCCAGAGTAACTTACTCCCCCTGAAGATTGTAATCCTGAAGATGATGTTGGATCCACAGTAGCTGAGCACAACAACTGCCTGCTGATATAGATTCTGACTTAGCAGTGGATATAGTCACACTAGTTTGCTTCTTGCTGCTCCAATCCAGAACTGGTCCTTGATTGCAACTTCAAACTTCTTTGGCTCTTATTGAGACAGGAAGCTTGAGTAGAGAGTTGTATTCATGCTCCTGCTTCTAGTCTGGACTCCATGATTTGCATCACTAATGATTTGGTGTAATGGATGGTCCCTTAGATGCCTGGTAGCTGGAGGCAATCTAGCTACAGCCTGCTGATCTTCAAGGTTTTCAGCTAGCCGGTCTTCATTTTCTTCAGGTATGTTTTCCCGTTCTCTTGAAATAGGCCATCCATCATCATTTTCTTGGACTGTGGGGGTAGCTTCCTTGATGGTCAGCTTGTCCATCATCTGCACTATACCTGCAATACTATAAGAGGAGAAGCTTGGTAGCTCGCAGTTAACCATGTTGGATTCATCAAAAACAACATGCATTGATTCTTATACAACTTTGGTAGTTAAGTTGTAGATTATATATGCCTTACTATGAGTGTTGTACCCAACAAAGATCCCTTCATGGGACTTGACAACAAACTTAGTTAAATGGACTTTTCCATTGTTGAGCACATAGCACTTGAAACCAAAGATTCTGAAATAGCTCGGGTTTGGTTTTCTGCCCTTCAAGATCTCATAGGGAGTCTTCTTGTGGATCTTGGTGATAGAAGCCCTATTAAGGACATAACATGCAGTGTTGACTGCCTCAGCCCAGAAGTATTCTGGGAGGGATGTGTCACTTAGTAAGGTTCTACTAGCCTCTATAAGAGTCCTATTTTTCCTCTCAGCAATTCCATTTTGTTGGGGTGTTCTAGGAGAGAAAAATTCTTGATGAATCCCTAGCTCTTCACAGAATCTTGTCATGCACTCAGACTAACACTCAGTGTCATGGTCACTTTTGATTTTGACCACAGTACTGTTGAATTCATTCTGAATTTGCTTGACAAATTTCTGAAAAATATCAGGGGTTTCAGATTTCTTCCTTAGAAAGAACACCCATGCAAATCTGGAAAAGTCATCAACAACCACAAGGGTGTAGACTTTCCTACCTATACTTTGAATTGGCATAGGACCAAACAGATCCATATGCAAGAGGTATAAGCACCTTACTGAGTCTATGGTGTCAATGCTCATGAAGGAGGTCTTAGTCTGTTTGCCCTTTTGGCATGCAGAGCAGATGCCCTCCTTAGTGCATATACACTTAGACCCATTCCTAACCAGCTCATTATTGAACAACTTGCCTATGGTCCTATAATTTAGATGGGCTAGCCTCTTGTGCCACTGGACACAGGAAGAGGGTTGCTCATCTGCAACTAGGCATACAGGTGAGTCTTTGCTACAACATAGGAAATCTAAACAGTACACATTTCCACTCCTAGTGTCTGTTAAGATGACCTCTTGGTCACTTATCCTCCTAATTTGGCACTCATCCTTGTGGAATGCTATATCATAGCCAAGATCACATAGTTGTCTAATGCTTATGAGGTTGTGTTCCAAACCTTCCGCATAGGCTACTCTAGTGATAGTGATTATACGAGTAGAGATCTTACCATAACCTCTAGTCACCCCTTTTTTGACCCACCAAAGATAACCTTTGGTCCATTATTTATTGGAGCATAATCCTTCAGCATGCTCCTTGTTCCAGTCATGTGCCTGGAACATCCACTGTCCAAGTACCATATAGGGGTATGGGCACTTGGACTAACCTGCAAAACACAAATCAGTTAATCTTAGGACCCCAAATTTTATTGGGTCCTTGGTGCATGTTAGGCTGAAAATAATTCTGCCTGCCTGTAGCTTTTCTGACAGGCAAGCTGACATTTGCTCTCTACATACTATGATTGTGCCAGCAATCAATAACAAAGTGACCTACCTTGCCACAACACCAATAATCATGGTTGTTGTACCTTCTTTTTGGAGCAGGTCTAGTGGTTGTGTTAACAACAGCTCTGGGTCTAGAAGGAGTAGCAACAGTCTTGTTCCATAGTTTTCCAGCCTCAGTCTGACAAGTGGTGGGTCTGGCAGTAGAAGTGCTTAGGATATCTTGAGCCCTTCTAACAGCAGCTTTCTTTTCAGAAAGCATACTCTTGATGGCCTCAGAGATGCCTAGGTCTAGTCTACTAACATCCTTATCCTTTGTCTTAGAGTGGGCTGGAGCAATTGGAGAATAGTCAGCAACTTTACCCTTGATTGAAGGGGCTATTGCACCAAACACAAATGGTCCAGGATGAGCCATTTGTATTTTCTCATAGGCACTTGCACCTTTGCTGTAACTACCACCATACTGTGGAACATCTTTGTTCACACAAGATGGTCTAGCGTGATTCTAGTGACCATAAATATTCTCATGGTCATGGCTGTTAGAAGGAAATTGCACTCTATTAAATTTCATAGGAGGCTTAGAGGCTAGTGGCTCCACTTGAGATTTGCCCTTTCCCTTGGGATTAGCAGCTATGGTCCTTCCCTTGAATCCCAACCATTTCTTTACCTTTTGGGAGGAGAATGAGTCTATCAAAGACAATATTGTGCTAGGCTTGGAGTAGCTAGCTGCTAGTTCCCTCTCATTTTGGAGCTTTCCTTCAAGATTCCTGATATGTTTATTCTTGAAGGTTATGGTGTTCATCTGAAGGATTGTTACGTTCTTTATTTTTCTAACTTCTTGAGTCTTCTGATCCAGCAATTTTGCTGATTCTAAAGCAGCAAGCTTTAAAGAGACAATTTCCTGATCCTAATGTTTAGCCAAAAGCTTGCTTTTCTTTAGAGCATGCAGAAGTGCACCATAATTATTAATCAATTGAATGATGTATCCCTTATATTATGAGCTATCATCATCACTTGATGCAGAAGCACAAGAATCTGAAACTGATTCATAATCAGAACAAGTAGAGCTAGTAACAGAAATTACCTTGCTTGGACTAGGCTAATCCTGGATGAGTTCTACATCTGACCTAGCCATCAGCCCAAGGCAGCAGCTGTCTTCTTCAGAATCCACCTTTGAATCACCATCAGACTGTGATAGAGGGGCCCTATCTTCAATCCTGACAGCAGGATGAACCTTCTCAACTTCTTCTTCTAAAGCAGTCAGCCTTTTGATGCAGTCAGCTTCAACGACTCCTTATTTAGTAGAGTACAACACAATGTAGGCTTCTTCTTCTTCTGACTCTGATGAGGAGGAGTCAGTCCAGCTTCTTTGCTTCTTGGCAAAGAGGGATTTCTCCTTCTTGCCTTTTTTTGGTGGTCTTTTTTCTCACCATGTTCCTTTTTTTTACTGGGCAGTCGACTATCACATGCCTAGGTTTTCTACAATGATAACAAGTCGTGTTAGAGGAAACCTATTTACCAGTTTTTGAACCATAGCTGTCCTCCTTAGAAGATTTTCTCTTGCCCTTATAGTAGTAATCCTTGGGATGTGAGGAGGAGGAAGGTCTGCCTCTCCAGTGCTTCTTCTTTAAGAACTTCTGGATTTGCCTGGTGAAGGCAGCAAAATCTTTATCAGACCATTGACAGTCTGATGTGCTTTTCTCTGATTTTCCAGAATCAGATTCAACATCTCTCCTTGGTGGAGAGGGAGACTTTCTTCTACCTTTTCTGGATCCTACAGCTTTGAATGCTACAGACATGTCTCTTTCCTGAGACTTGTTCTAGTTCTCCTCTTCTTTCCTTGCAGCCAGCTGCATTTCATATGATAACAGCTTCCCAAAGAGGGTGTGAGAAACTGTCTCTCCCAGCCTTGCCACTTCTCTGATGGCACAGATTTTAGTTTCCCACTCTCTAGAGAGATCTATGGAACTTGTCATTCAGTTTATAGTGACTGAATACTCTTCCATAAGTCTTCAGATCATTCATAATCCTAAAGAACATTTCATAACAGATGGTTATGTTGTCACCCTTGGATTGCCTGAAAGCCTCATACTCTTAGTTGAGCATGGACTTCCTATCATCTCTAACCTCATATGTCCCCTCCATGTAGATCACAAGTGTTTCCCACATTTCCTTTGCAGTTGAGCAATGGATCAGGTTCTGAAGAGTAGAGTCATCAACAACACTCATAATTATGTTTTTTGCTCTCTTGTCAATTGAGGCCAAGGCCAACTCATCCTTGGTCATCTCATCATATGTCTTGGTGGTCTTGACATTAGCATCCAGTGCCGACACCTTCATTGGGATGTATGGTCCCTCTTCAACTGTAATATACATCCTAGGGTCAGCAGCTTCCATGAACTGCCTCACCCTTGCTTTCCAGATGCCAAAATCTTTCTTCCTACAGATTGGAAGTCTCACAGCACTCAACTCCCTATTAACTTTTCCTAAACCCATAGAGACAGACTTCTAGCTAACCTTGGAGATCTACTCAGACTGTTAAGCTTTTAAAGAGTAACCTCCCTCTGATACCACTTGAAAATCTTGTTTTCAAGTCTAGCTAAACACGTAGAGGGGGGGGGGGGGGTCAATAGGTTTCTGTCTCTATTTGATTTTTCTAACTTATTTGCAGATTTCTGTGGTTGGTGATTAGGTTAGTTTTTACTTTCAAGATCAATAACAGACGACACAATAATTTATAGTGGTTCCCCAATCTTGGGTACATCCACTATCCCTCCGCGCTTATCTAATAGTGTGTTAGACTCGGCTCTCCCGCCAGAACTCAGCTCCTCAAGAGCTTACAACATAGATCCCGTAGGACCACACAGGTCACACAGACCTACAACTTAGGCACTAAGCCAAACCCAGGTCACAAAGACCTTTCACCCTGCAAAAAGCCAAACACAGGTCACTAAGATCTCAGCCTTTATAATACAGGCTTACAACTCCAGATTCACCAAGAATCTTTATAGAAGAAGAAATAAAGAGAGATGATTAGACACCAGAGCAAGATCTCTGTGTCTTCTTCTTCCTGTACTGAGTAGATATCAGTTCAAGTTTTTGTTGTTGAAGACAATAAGTAGGCAGTAGAATTTTTTTCAACCGACTTTCTTTTCTCTGCAGAACTTGTATATCTGCTTCCTAAGAATAGATTCTGATCCTGTTGCTGCAGATGATGATTTCTTTAGCTATCTCTTTCCCCAGCAAGGTTCTATGTACAGAACAACTTCTTCAGGCTCGACGAAAATGGCGAGGAGGAGATGAAGTTCGGCCGCACTATTTGTTTTTCAGAAAACCTAGACAAGGAATCGATTAATTTGCTCTGGCTGATTTGCTTCTTTTTATTCTCTGAATGCCAATTGAGCAGTGGGCCCCATCACCAGGATTGATGGCTGAGATTGAGCCATTAAGCGCATGCTTTCCATTTAATCTTGATTCAACGTCTCTTTGTTGTGTGTGGGCCCCAACACTTTATGTTGAAAATGTTCCTTGGAAAGTGCAGAAGATGATAACAGCTGGCCACCAACATCTCGGCAGTATTTCCGCAACATTTGAATTTTGGTTGACTTTTTGACTTTGCTGACGTCAGCATGACTCAGCATCTCTGGACTTAGACAAAATTCAATCATTAAAACTAAAGGTGTTGAGTGAGTAGGTATCTTTCAACGTCACAACACTTAGACAAAATTCTGTCTGTCTAGGTATTGAGCTCGACGAATGGTGAGCTCCATTCGACGAACAACAAGCTCAGCTCGACGAAAGCATAAGTTCAGTTCGACAAACTGTAGACTTAGTTCGATGAAAGACTAAATTCAGTTCGACAAACTCCAAGCTCAGTTCGACGAACGGTGAGCTCAGTTCAACGAAGCTGAGCTCGATGAAAGCCAAGCAATCCATGCATTTGGACTTAGCCAAATTTCTGCTTCAAGGCGTTGAGACCGCCGAGAGCATTGAGTGAGCTTGCCTCACTCAACGCTATTTGCCTTAGCAAATATTTCTGCACCTTGACATTGAGTGAGTAAGCTCCACTCAACGCCAAACTACTTAACAAAATTTTGTTGTTATTTGACGTTGAGTGAGTAAGCTACACCCAACACATGTGGATTTGGTGAAAATTTTGCCCAACTTTTCTGTGAGTTGACTGGCATAGCAACACTCAACGCTAAAAGCTGTATGGCGTTAAGTTAGTGGACCATAATCAATGCATGTGAATTTAGGCACATTTTCAGCCAATTTATCTAGGCTTAGACTGACTAAGCCTAACTCACAATCTTTTGTTGTATGGCATTGAGTGAGTAGACTACACTCAACGCTTTTGTACATAGCCAAATTTTTAGCTATATTTTAGTTAGGCTGAGATAGACTCAACACTATATGTTATATAGCATTGAGTAAGCTATCCTCACTCAACGTCTCTGGACAAAGGCAAATTTCTACTAGACAATATTGAATCCATACCTCTGGCATTGAGTGAGCTTGCTCCACTCAACGCTTGTGGACTTAGTCGATTTTTGCTATGTCCAGCAACCACTTATTATGTCTGCATGTTCAATCAATGTGATATGGACAACCTGTACTCAACACCTCAAATGCACATCAAATACAGTTGATGTGTGTGACATTGACCTGTTTGACTTCTCATAAATCAAGAACATTGGGAACAATGGACCCAACAAGTGTTGTCGTTGCCTCTCCTCTAATAGATCTAGTAGTATGTGGAGATGCTGAATGTCCTCTCGCGACCTAGTGCTTGTTCGACAAGTTGTTGGGGTTCTCCCGATCGTGTGGTCTATCTGTAGAGGCATTGAAAGTTGTTTAACTCAAGGTTAGCTAATCACTTAGAGAGGGGGGGGGGGTGAATAAGTCTTTAAATTTTTATCAGTTCTTTTGTTGTTTTCAAATTAGACTATCTATAGCTTGTCCTTAAATCCTGCAATAAGAAATAAAACAAGCAACACAACAAACACAAAGATTTATAGTGGTTCCCAAATTGGGTACATCCACTTTCCCCCACACATATCCAAGTGATTTGTTGGACTAGGCACAAACTCCACCAATATGCTCCTTAGAGCTTACACCTCAAGCCCTCAACCTATAACACAGATTCTTCACAGAATCCAAACTCAGAATAAAAGGGTTCCTACCTTAGAGACATACATGGCTCATACAGCTTAGTGATCCACTGATCACCTACCTCAGCCTTATTTCTAAGGCCTACAACTCAGGCTCTTCAGCCCTACAGCTTCAGGCACACAGCCCTACTCTCAGAGTGCTACAGCACTCCTACAACTCAGTACCCTTACATGTACCTATAGCTCAACCACCTTTAAGATCTACAACTCAGTGACACACTTGTCACCTACAGCTCAGTGACTCTCTAGTAACCTACCTTAGGCGCAAGGCCCTACACTCAGGCTGAGAGGACATCCCTACCTTAGATCCACACTAGGATCCTACCTCAGAGAGCAACACTCTCCTACCTCAGGCAATTAAGCCCTACATCTCAGATCCACACTTGGATCCTACCTAAGTACCCCCAACAGGGCACCTACCTCAGTGACTAATTAGTCACCTACCTCAGTCACAAAGTGTTATACACTCAGATTCAGATAAACTGAATCCTACAAGAAAAGAGTACAGAATAATTATGAAAATAAACATCTGACTCAGATATAAATCTCTGATTATACCTTGCTGGACTGAGTAGATATCAGTCTAGCACACTTAGTGTACAAGGAATTAGTCCTCTTCTACAGCTAACTCTTTTCTATTGCACAGATGAGTAGCTACTGGCTTGCTGAATGGAAGAATCAGCTTCTTTGTTCTGGAAAGAACTATCTTGCTGAGCTTGAAGAGCTTCAACTAACTTCCTTTGCGTTTGCGGCTATCTCTGTTGGACTTTAGCTTTCAAGCTTGGTGGAGAAGATGATGTTCAACCGTCTCTAGATTTCTTTTTGTATTTTCTGCGTTTGTTCCTTTTTTTGTTTGATCTCTTTCGTTCGCTTTTTCGTTGCCCTAATCCCTTATCTTTTTCCTTTTTATATGCGTTGTTTTGAATCAACAACACACTTGTATGTGGGCCCAGGCAAGGTGCGGTGAGACCCACCTTCTTTAGAAAAGGACAAGGCAGCTTTCAGCGCCACTGCAGCTTTCCTGCAACGGCTACATGTAAGTTGACTTTGATGACATTAGCAATGGTCATCACCATCTGGACTTAGAAAATATTCCAGAAATCCATGAAGAGTTGAGTGATGTTAAGTCACTCAACTCCGTCTGTCTTGTCACTCAATGCTTCTGGACTTAGAGAAATCCAGCTAGTCAGCTGTCTCAGCGTTATCAACGCCTTATTCTCAGCTATCTTAGCTGTCTTAGCATTTTTTGCAAAAGTTAATTTTTCTGGCTTTAGCTTAACAAGTGTTGAGCTGAGTTCGACGATTTGTAAGCTGAGCTCGATGAATTGCAACATGAGCTCGATGAAATTTAAGGTGAGCTCAATGAACTTTGAAACCTGAGATCTTGAGCTTATCCCAAGGAATGTTGAACTGAGCTCGACGTCCAGCAAGCTGAGCTCGACGAACTGCGAGCTGAGCTCGACGAACTGCAAGCTGAGCTCGACGAAATTTGAGTTTACTACCAAACTGTTGGGTACATTGGAATATATGTACCTGATTTGAAGAAGCCTCACCCTACTCAATGATATACATCAAGGTGTATTTGATGTGCTTTGAGTTTATATGTGCAGGTTAAGTAATTGCAGGAAATGTAGAAAAGTTTCTAAGTCCATGTGTCGACACCTAGAGGTGAAGTGTCGACACTTATGAAGGCTAGTGTCGACACCTAGAGAAGCTGTGTCGACACTTGTAGTAATTGTGTCGACACCAGGAAAGGCAGAGTCGACACCAGAAGAAAAGTGTCGACACATACAGTTAGTGTCGACACACAGTGAAGAATTGTCAACATAATCTGTGTCGACACTTAGAGGCAGTGTCGACACTCAAAGAAACTTTGTCGACATCAAAAGTGTCGACACCAGGAGGCTGTGTCGACACTCAGCAAGCTTCAACAAAGAAGAAGTACTTGTGTCGACACAAAGGAGATGTGTCGACACTCAGCAAGTTTCAACACATGAAGGCATGTGTCGACACAAAGGAGATGTGTCGACACTCAGCAAGTTTCAACACATGAAGGCATGTGTCGACACAAAGGAGATGTGTCGACACTCAGCAAGTTTCAACACATGAAGGCATGTGTCAAAACAAAGGAGATGTGTCGACACTCAGCAAGTTTTAACACATGAAGGCATGTGTCGACACAAAGGAGATGTGTCGACACTCGGCAAGTTTCAACACAAGAAGATGTGTCGACACAAAGGAGTTGTGTCGACATACAACAGAATTCAACTAAGTATTAAAGAAGAAGTACTTGTGTCGACACACTCAACTAGTGTTGACACATTCAACAAAAGGCTTGTATCGACACACAGAATCAGTGTCGACACATTCTGAAGAAGCAGCTCGAGAAGCTGTTACAACAACACAAAAAGTTGTGTCGACACCATCAAGGCTAGTGTCGACACTTAGTCTACTTGTTTCGACACTTAGTCTATTTGTGTCGACACATAATGACTATCTGTCTCGACACTTTCAGACAGTGACAGTGATTTCAAGAAGTGACTGGATGACTTGACAGCTGTCATTCCAACCGGTCAACTGCAACTATCAGAGCTGTCAGGAGTTGTTAGAAACCGGATCAGCCGGTTACCTTGGAGGAAGAATATATAAAAACCTTTCTCCTTCAACGGGTGTGAGAGATTACAGATTGATCACAATTAATCAAGAGATCTAACAACACAAAAGAAGAAGACCTTCAACAGAAGATCTAAGAAGTTGGAGAGAGAGAGCTCCTTCTAAGAAGAGTAGTTGCTGAACCAGACTGCAAAGTAAGATTTAGATTGAGATCTGAATCTCAAGACAGAAGTTGATTGAAGATCATCTTCACAGGAGATTCAATCCTACTGTGTTCTAATTCAAGAAGCTTTGAAGAAAGCCAAGGGAGGTTGATCTCTGCCAAGTTCTTCCAAGAACTCATCAAGAAGCCAGTCAACTCATCTCTCTCTTTCAGAGTTGTGGTTAATTACTTTGTATAATCAAAATTTCTGTAGGATCTTGTATAGATCTGATCTATAAGCATATTTTATAAAGGCTGAGTGTAGGAGACTGTGTGCTCTGAGTGTAGGTCTTGTAGAAGACTGAGGTAGGGACTTGTGCCTGAGTTGTAGGAGACTTTGTTCTCTGAGTGTAGGTCTTGTTGAAGGCTGAGTGGTAGGGCCTTGTGCCTGAGTTGTAGGAGTGGGGACACTCTGAGTTATAGGAACCTGTTTGAGGTTCTGAGCTGTAAGATTTGAGGATCTGAGGAGAAGTGCTAAAGTTAGGCCAAATTTAGTACACTACTAGATAGGCGAAGGGGGAAAGTGGATGTACCCAGACCTTGGGGAATCACTATAAATACTGCGTGCACTCTATGTATGTTTGTTTATATGATTGCTGTGTTGTTATAGTTGTAGAATTGCATTTGCTGTACAGAATTTCTGCCTTAAATATAAAAAGATAAAGTTCACCTATTCACCCCCCTCTAGGTGGTTAGGCACTATTTCTTTCAAGTGGTATCAGAGCCAGGTTACTCAAAAAGGACATAACAGTCTGAGTAAGATCATGTAGGCATAATTAGAATAAACAAGAATCAAGAAAATGGGTTCTAGTGAGAATCACAAAGAGCTGGGGTCCATGAAATTGCCAATCTGTAGAAAAGAGATTTTTGGCATATGGAAAGAGAGGGTTAGACTCTTTATGGAAGCATCTGACCCAAGAATATACATTACAGTCAAAGAAGGGCCATATGTGCCAATGAAGGTATCTATTCTGGATGCAAATCAGAAAACTCCCAAGGATTATTCAGAAATGACCAAGGATGAAATAATCTTGGCAACTATGGATAAGAGGGCTCAGAACATCATGGTGAGTGCCATTGATGATTCTACCTTTCAGAATTTGATTCATTGCAAGACTTCAAAGGAAATGTGGGATACTTTGATAGTCTATATGGAAGGGTCTGAAGAATTAAGACAAGACAGGAAGTCCTTATTAAATCAGGAATATGAAAGCTTCAGACAAGGAAAGTCTGATAATATTACTGAATGCTACAAGAAGTTCTATAGGATAGTAAATGAATTGATGTCCTATGAAAGAGAATTCAGCAACTATGAGATGAATGACAAGTTTTTAAGATCCCTGACTAAGGACTGGGACACCAAGATTTGTGCCATTAGGGAAGTGGCCAAACTAGCTGATATACCTTGAAAGTGCAGCTAGATCTGATATACTCTAGAGGGGGGGGGGGTGAATAGAGTATGGTGCTTAAAAACTTTTTACAATAGTTGTTGTAATCTGAGTGAACATGGAAGCAATTATTAAATCTAATCACAGAAACTATCTAATCACAAAGTAACCTACAAAAGAAATTAATCACAAATCCTAACTAATCACAGATCAAACACAGCCATAAACAAAAATAAAGACAAGCAAGACATAAGACACAAGGAGCTATAGTGGTTCCCCTAAACTTGGGTACATCCACTCTTCTACCACCCTAGGTAGGAATCTACTGCAGGATGAGTTGAACAGGTGTCCTGGGCACCAATGAACTTTTGATAAGGTGCTCAAAAACCAAATCAGATTTTTTGATCAGGTGTCCTGCCACCAATGAGCTTTTGATAAGGTGCTCAAAAACCAAGCACAAACTTTTGAAGGGAGTTTGAAAAACCCTTTACAGAGATGGGGATGAGAGAGTGATGGCAGTCTTCTCTTTCTCAAAGCAGCTGAGAAGACTAAGTGGATTTTGATGTTGTCAAAGCTCCCCCTGAGTTCTTGAGATGTTCAGGAAATGAAGCTTTGCTGTAGGGTGATAGGCCTTCAGAAGTTTGATCTCCAGCAATTGATGATTTTAGCAACAACTGAAATGTTAGGTGTCTGGAGTCTTGAATGAAGATGGCCTTGAACAAGCTCTTTCTCGTGTGAACAGTTGGTGTTCAGAAAGATGTTATCCAGAGAATGTTGTAGCAGAGAATGTTTTGTTCTTCTTCTTCTTATTCTGCTTATATGTGCTGTGTGTGTTAGAGAGATTCAAAAAACTTGTGTTTTATTCCCTGGTTGTGAATAAAAATGATCCTCTGTCAAGAATAGCCGTTAGCCTATCATTAATTACATCCTTAATTGCAATTGTCTTCTGGGGGAAAGTCCAAAGAAACATTCCTTGATAATCCCTTGAAACTTGGTCCAGAATAAATGAAAACGGCTAGAAAATCTTCTGAATTAATTGCTGAGAATAACTCCTTAACTGTCCTGAATTTGAATCTTGAAAATCATTCAACTCTTCAGAAAATCGTCGAACTGAGCTCCACTATCGTCGAACTGAGCTCAGCGATTTGGACTTATACAGCAACAGAGATCGTCGATCTGAGCTCAACTATCGTCGAACTGAGCTCAGAGATAGAGAATCAAAACTGGAGTCAAGATCGTCGAACTGAGCTCGCAGATCGTCGAATGGAGTTCGACGATTTGTTTAAGATGAGCTCAGCGATCGTCAAATGGAGTTCGATGATCCGTCGAAGTTGAGCTAGACGATCGTCGATTGGAGTTCGACGATTCGTCGTACTGAGCTCGACGATATGACTTAGTCTCCAAACTGAAAATCCTTGGTCTTGAGGGCAGCTTCCAAACTTAACTACTAACCCTTAGACTCAATTCTAATTGACCTTTAGATCTATACATGAGGTCAAAAATAGGTTTCCTAAAGACATAGTGATCCTGAGCCATAATATGGTGTTCCAACAATCTCCCCCTATTTGGGTTAGGATTACTATTTACAGAAATTTGCAGAAATTAAAGAACAACATACAAAGCAACAATAAACAACAATAAGCACAATCGCAGATATATTATCCCAGACAGAAATCAAAAATCAGAATAATTGTCACCTTATATAATTATTCTTTCTCCTTGCTCTTAATAAGTTTGATTTCTCTATTAGGATCAATAGCTTCTTTCTTTGACCTTCTGCCATCTGCTGCACCTAGAGGAGTTTGCTGTTTGGGCCTTGGTACCACAGCTTCTGGATGCAGCTCCATATATCTATCAGAATCAAAGAATTTGCTTGAGGCATATCTTTCCAGTTCTTTCTTTCTTTGTTCAGACAATATAGTAATGTTGGAGGAATCTCTGCCTTGCTCTTTAGCTTTCTTAATTTGATCCAGGGCAGCTAGCTCTTTCATCCTGGCAGTCCATACAGTAGGGTTATTTTCAGGATCCTCAAAGGGCACTGGAGGCTCATATCTGTTAGATGGATTATCTTGAGGAGCTCTGGAGGAGACTACTTCTTTTAACTTATAGGGAAAAGGGCCTGAAGTTGTATCTGATGAAGCTTGTCCTTCCTTAGAGTAAGGATGTTGTCTAGAATAGCCTTTGGAGTAGACTTGGAATTCCATTTGGCTTCCTCTATAGCTTCCTCTTCTTGATTGAGAACCTCTGGACTGGCTTCCCCTATAATAAGATCTTGCATGAGGCTGATAGGGGGTTTGGCTTTTAGCAGAAGGTTGAGCAGCTGAACTTCCATCTGCACCTTCATCAGGAGGAGGTGGTGGAGGAGGATGTGGATGATGAAACTGAGAAGATCCTTTCTCATACTTCCTCTTCTTCTTCATAGCTTTTAGTTGGTTCTTGGAATACTGCATCCAATGCTCAGTAATGGGGCAGTCATGAAGAATGTAATAAGGAATATCATTAGTATCCTTTACTTTGGCTGGAGGCACCCTTTTCATAGCTTTGCTCCTTGCCTTCCTTTTCCTGGCTATAGTGGCAGAAGAATCATCAGAATCAGTCTTAAATTCATCACTCTCAGAACTTTGCTCATCATATAAAACATCAATCTTTTTCATATATTCTTTCTGAAGTTGAGTTGGAGCAGATGAAACAACAGTGGTTGTAGCAGCAGCAGATACAATACTAGTAACAACAGAAGTTGTAGCAGCAGTAGTAGTAACAACAGGCACATAAGTTGCAGATACAAAAACATCAGCAGTTTCAAATATACTACTTTCAGAGACAATAGGTTCAGCATTAACAGGGGGTGCAGCAGTAATGACAGCAGCAGCTGGAATAGCAACATATTCAGATAAAACAGTTTCAGAAACACTAACATCAGCACTAGCAGTAGGCTCAAATTCATATGCCTCTGTCTGCATATCCTCAGGAACTAGAACAACAGCAGCATCAGAATAAACAGCAGCAGCAACAGAAACAACAACAATATCTTCAGCAGGAGGAGCAGCAGCATCACTGGAACCAGAAGGCTTAGCAGTATATATGGAGGATATATAGGAGCTAACTAAGCTAGAATCACAGCTGGAGAATGGCACAATGGCCTTGGAAAGATCCTCTGAGGGCTGGACTGCAACTCTCTTTGGAAGACAACTAAAATAAATTGAATCAAAATCTGAGAGCAGGGACCTGAGGTCTACTGAAAAGACAGCAACTTGAGGTGGAACTGGAGCTTGAGTTGGGGAAACAGCAGCAGCAGCAGGAACTAAAGAAATGGCAGCAGGCAATCTCACCACTTCATTAGGCATCTCCCCCTGCCTGGATTCAGAGAAGGCTGGATCAAGGCACACTGATGAAGGGATTGCCTGAGGAAGGAGAGAAGATAGCCTGGCAGAAAGTTCTGCAACTGACTTGAATAGTGGAGCCAAGGAGGTCTCCAATTGAAGTGAAAGCCTGGGAGCTATCAGTTCATACAGCTGGTCAGCTAGGGCTGGAATATCTACTTGCTCAGCAGGGACTGGAGCAGAGGTAGAGAGGGATGGTGGAGCAACTGGTGATGATAGTGGAGAGCTGGTGGATGGTAGAAGGGAAGGTTGAGGTGTGGGTATAGTGGAGATGGAAGACAGTGGTATGGAGATAGAGGGTGTGAAGGAGGGTTGATCCAGAATGTCTTGTAGAAGCTGTTGGTATGATGTTGATGAGGAGGGTAGCTTAGGAGGAGATGAGGGTGAATCATCCATGAAGGAATCATCAAGAAGATTGAATGAGGGAATGGTGGATGATGCGTCAATGTCTGGTTGTGGGTAGTGGTGTAATTGATGGAATACTTCTTTTGTTATAGGAAGAGTTGGGATTGGAGATGAAATAGATGTTGGAGATGGGCTGGAAATGATGATGGTGGATGGGGTTTGAATGGTGGATGGAACTGGAGCAGATGGAATAGGAAGAGGAGGAGAAGCAGCAGCAGGCAAGTCTTCTGCAGGGGCAGAGACTTGAGGGGAAGTGACTGTTACAGTCCTTGTGCCTGAAGTTGTGCTTGCAGAGGGCCTGCTGGGCTTGGTTATCTGCCTGTCCCATTTGCCAAATAGGGCACATGACAGCCTCTTTGAAGTATTAATATGTATCCCAGAAGATACAAGCAGAGCAGGGCATCTGTTCTGAAGGAAGAGCCCTATGATCCTCCCAAAATTTACAAAGTTCTTATTGATTTTCTTCTTAATCAGGTCAAAGAAGACCTCTCCCCAGTTCAATTGCTTCTTATCCACAATGGCTCCCATCAAGCACAACTGAAACCTAGAGATAGTATCATGTGCTGAATGCTTGGCCAGCAGAACCTTTCCTACTACATCAGCCAAAAATCTATATTCCACAGCTAGGTTCTTCTTCAGCAGCTTGCTAGGGTTAGCATCAGAGTGACCCATTCTTGCAAGCAGATCATCAAATTCCTCTCCAGACAACTCAGCAGAGTCTCTTCCAGAACTTAACTCAAAAACCTCTGTCAGAATGGCTGGAGTCAAGGGTACCTGGGTTTCAGAAATTGAGCCGACTACTGTATTTTGGTCCTGGTTGTGGGCAGTGTAGACCCACTCCTTAATCTCATCAGCAGCCAGTTTAATTCTGATGGTCATAATGTTGACAAGCTTCTGCTCCTTGAACAATTCCAGAATGTCCTGAAACTCCTGATCAGTGGTGCTGAAGGACTCCATGTCTATATCAAATCGTACATCAAATTTCATTGCGGCAAGAACAGCAACAGAGACGACCATTGTTACCTGCAAAAAATCAACAAACAAAACGACCAAGTGTAGAGATGTTTGGAGGGAAAGAGAATTTTTGCAGAGAGATCGAAAGCGCAAAAGGAGAACGACGGAGAAAAATGAATTTTATATTAGGGTTCGACGCAGAAAAGGAAAGATCGTTGAACTCAGTTCGACGATCGGGGCCTCTAAAGGAACCTGAAAGGTCTTCAATATCATCGATCTCCGTTCGACGATATTGGAGAGCGTCGAGCTCTGTTCGACGATAGTTCAGAGAACAAAATCGTCGAGCGCCGTTCGACGATCGTTGACCAGAAGAGATAGTTGAACACTATCTGAGAAGCGCTGAACTCAGGTCGACGATTTTGGAAATTGTCGATCTCCGTTCGACGATCTGGGGGAAAATCGTCGAGCGCAGTTCAGAGACCAGAAATACACTCTAGACACTAAGAAAAAAAAAATCAAGATGTTTGCCTAGTCTTGGTCAATTTTTAAGCTTTTAAAATCTTGGATATTATTTTAGACTTCCTTCATCTAACATTCCTAACTGATTTAGTAAGAAGGTGTGTTTCTTTTCATCCAAGAGTTTGGTGAAAATATCTCCCCTTTGCAAATCAGTTGGGATATATTGAAGTTCAATTTTATTCTTCTCAACATTATCCCTTAAAAAGTGATGCCTAATTTCTATGTGTTTTGTCCTACTATGGAGGACTGGATTTTGAGCTATAGAAATAGCACTGGTGTTATCATAAAAGATTTTAGACTTCTCTAAGTTGTAGCCATAGTCTAGGAGTTGGTTTAGAATCCACAAGATTTGTGAACAACAACTGCCTGTAGCCATATATTCAGCTTCAGCAGTTGAAGTTGACACAGAAGTTTGTTTCTTACAAAACCAAGAGACAAGTCTGTCACCAAGAAACTGACAAGTTCCACTGGTGCTTTTCCTGTCAATTCTGCATCCAGCATAATCAGCATCAGAAAATCCAATTAAATCAAATGCTGAATCTTTTGGATACCAGAGACCTAGATTTGGACAACTTTTAACATACCTGAGAATCCTTTTAACTAATGTTAGGTGTGACTCTCTAGGGCTTACTTGGAATCTAGCACATATGCATGTAGCAAACATTATATCAGGTCTACTAGCTGTAAGGTACAGTAAGGAGCCAATCATTGCTCTATATGTTGTCTGATCAACAGGTCTCCCATGTTCATCAGCATCCAGTACAACATTGGTAGGCATGGGTGTTTTCATACAGGATGCTTCAGACATACCAAATTTCTTGACCAATTCATTTGCATACTTGGTTTGAGAAATAAAGATGCCTCAGCATGTTGTTTGACTTGCAATCTAGAAAGAAGGATAGCTCACCCATGCTACTCATTTCAAATTTAGAATGCATTAGGTTGGAAAACCTTCTGCACAAATATGAATCAGTAGAACCAAAAATAATATCATCTACATAAATCTGTACTAGTAGGGTATGAGACTTATGGGTTCTAATGAAAAGAGTTTGGTCTACTCTGCCCCTTATAAATCCATTTTCCAGAAGCAAGCATGCTAGGGTCTCATACCATGCTCTAGGAGCTTGCTTGAGACCATATAATGCTTTGTTCAACTTAAAAACATAATCAGGATAGGTTGGAGAGATAAAACCTGGAGGTTGTCTAACATAGACTTCTTCTTTGATGTCTCCATTGAGAAATGCACTTTTTACATCCATCTGATATACCTTGAAGCCTTTATGTGCTGCATAAGCTAAGAAGATTCTGATGGCTTCCAATCTTGCAACTGGTGCAACAGTCTGGTCATAGTCTATTCCTTCTTCTTGAGAGTATCCTTGAGCAACTAGCCTTGCCTTGTTCCTTACAATTACTCCTTGATCATCCAATTTGTTTCTGAACACCCACTTTGTTCCAACAATAGAGTGATCCTTAGGCTTTGGCACTAGTTCCCAAACTTTGTTCCTTTCAAATTGATGCAACTCTTCTTACATTGCAATGATCCAGTGTGGATCTTGCTCAGCATCTTGAATGGACTGAGGTTCAATTTGAGATAGGAAGCAAGTGAGCAACAGGTTTTGGTTGACCTGATTTCTGGTTTGCACACCAGCTGAGATGTCTCCAATTACTTGAGAAATTGGATGGTCTCTTGATGTTACTAAATCAACAGGGGGTGTTGATTGTTCACCAACCCGTGTTGTTGTTTCCTTTTGTGGTACAACAACTGGCTCTTCAAGTTGCTTTTCTTCAATATGTTGAATGCTTTCTTCATCTTCACTGCTTTCCTATTTTTGAGTAACCTGTAACTTGTTCAAATCTTCAATAAGACAATGTACCTGTAAGGGTTCTATGGTAGAAGTATTCTTCTCCTTGAAAGACATGTTAGATTCATCAAATGATATGTGAACAGATTCCTCAATTTTAAGAGATGATTTATTATAAACCCTATAAGGCTTATTGATCATGGAGTATCCCAGAAGCACTCCTTCATCAGCTTTAGCTTGAAATTTTGTTAGATATCTCTTGTCATTATTATGTATATAACAAATACAACCAAAAATTCTAAAATAATCAACTTTAGGTTTCTTCCCTTTGAGTAATTCATAGGGAGTCTTTCCCTTTAGTTTATGTATTAAACTTCTATTCAGCACATAGTTGGAGGTGTTCACTGCCTCTGCCCAAAAAGATAGAGGAAGGTGAGCATCTGACAACAATGTAGTGGCAGATTCAATAAGGGTTCTATTTTTCCTTTCAGCTACCCCATTTTGTTGAGGAGTTCTAGGAGCTGAGAAAGTATGCCTGATCCCTTCACTCTGACAGAACTCTTGCATAAGAAGAGAATCAAACTCTGTCCCATGATCACTTCTGATCAGGGCAATGTGAGTATTGAACTCAATCTGTATGCATTTGAGAAACTCTGTCAAACACTTAAAGTTATCAGACTTCTTCCGCAGAAAGAACACCCATGTGAATCTAGAGAAGTCATCTATAACTACTAAGGTGTAAGATTTCCCTCCTAGGCTTTATACTGTAATGGGTCCAAAGAGATCCATGTGTAACAGATACAAGATCCTAGGTGAATCACTCTTATTAAGTGATTTGAAACTATTTTTAGTTTGCTTGCCTAATTGACAAGTCCTACAGAGTCCTTCCTTCTTGTAGCGGCCAGAAGGTAGTCCTCTAACAAGGTTGTCCTTGGATAGCCTAGCAATGGTTCTAAGGTTTAAGTGTCCTAGTCTCTTATGCCATAAAATATTAGGTCTACAAACAGAATTAAACATGCAAATATCTACATCCGTTGAAAGAAAATCTACTAAATAGATGTTACCTTTCCTTTTACCTGTCAAAATAGTTGTGTTGTCCTCTGACTTGATCTTGCATAATGCTTTGCTGAAAGTCACCTGATAGCCTTCATCACACAGCTGACTGATACTTATCAAATTATGCTTCAGTCCTTCCACATAAGCTACCTTCTTGAATGTCACTGTCCCAATCTGGACGACACCATATCCTTTAGTTTGTCCAAAGTTTGAATCACCAAAAATAACTTTGGGTCCAAGCTTGGCTTTAAAGGATGTGAGGTTGTCCTTATTTCCTGTCATGTACTTTGAGTACCCACTATCCAAGTACCATTGTTGGTTAGATGTTGGATAGGTCTTCACCTGCACATAAAATAATTCATTTGTTTTTAACCCAGTTTACCTTGGGCCTAGGTTGATAACCTTTAAACTCAGAAATGAAAGACATCCCATGTTGACTCTTATAACCTTCAGGATAATATCTCCTTAGAGGTATTATCCATTCAGTATAAGGGTTAAAGATTTGGGATGAAGGACCCATAGGATTGGATTTTGATTTGCCCTTGAAGGAATTTCCAGAGCTCTGATCTCCGTTCGACGATCGTGGAGCTGCGTTCGACGATCTTGGGTCAGATCGTCGAGCTCCGTTCGACGGTCGACTGTGGCAGAGTTCAGGAATTAGAGATCGTTGACCTGATTTCGACGATTTTGCCTGAGATCGTCGATCTGCGTTCGGCGATCGTCGAGCTCCGTTCGACGATTTCTGCTGGAACTTAGTTTTCTTAGGCAGATCAGAATTCTTCCTAGCTACCTCTACAACTCCCTTCCCTTTATCAGAAATGAACTTGATTGGGGTTATTAGAACTATAGGTTGGCTGGATGAAGCACCCAAGCCCAGTGTACTATTGAATCTGGAGTTCACTGTGCTTGTGATGTCCATTAGCTTGATACTTCTCCCATTAAGGGATTCTTCAAGCTTCTTGGACTCTGATAGCTCACCTTTCAGTGAAGCTATCTGCTCCCTACAGCACTCCAACTCCTTAGAGAGTTTGAGGTTTTCTGACTTTAAGATATTATGTTCAAATAAATGATTTCTGAGAGAAATAATTTCCTTCTCAGATTTTAGCAAGTCTAAACATAATGCTTTAAACTCAGATTTAAAGTCCTCTGAATTGAAATCAAAAGAACTAATTACCTGGTCTTCTTCAGGTTGAGTCTCTGAGTCTGACTCTGACTCTTCTTCATCTGAATTGTGTTGAGAGGCATTGATTGCCATCATGCAGAACTCCTTCTCTTCTACATCATCTTCATCATCACTGGAGCTAGATGAGGCTTCTGATTCCTCTTCAGTTTCACTACAGGATTCAGCAACAAATCCCTTCCTTGTGTGTTTGTTCTTGCTTGAGGAGGGTTTGCCATTGCCATTCTTCTTGAAGTCTTTCTCCTTTCTTCTTTCTTTCTTGTCTCTTCTGTCCTTATTTTTGTTCTCTGGACAGTCAGGTACAATGTGCCCTGGTTTCCTGCAACCAAAGCAAACAATTTGTTTACTAATTAACTTATCATACCTTGGCTTATCATGCTCTTTGTATGATCTCCTTCTGAAGTCTTTTCTGGCCATCTTGTAAAATCTTTTGGCCAATAAACTAAGCAGCTCATCATTGCCTGTGACTTTGTCTTCAGGCTGATCTTCAGTTGCTTTGAAGGCTATTGTCTTCTCTTTTCTTGTGGCTGGTGAGACAACCTTCTGCTCTTCTTCTCTATTCTTAATGAGCAGCTCATAAGATTTGAGCTTGCCCAAAAGAGCTTCCGTGGTGATCTCATTCAGACTTCTGGCATCCTTGATTGGCCAGATCCTTGAGTCCCAAGTGCTTAGGAAGCACATTAGGATTTTGTCATTAAGTTCAGTCAGTGAGATGTCCTTATCCAAAGTCTTTAGTTCATTGACTATCAGACTGAGTCTATTATACATATCTCCAACTGACTCAGCTTCTCCCTTCTTGAAGTTCTCATATTGAGATATGAGGTGGGATCTCCTGTCCTTTATTTCATAAGCTGATCCTGACACTATTTCAGTGAGCTTATCCCAGATTTCCTTTGCCGAATTACATTCAGCCACCTTTTGGAAGATGTCATCAGACATGGTCTGGGCTAAGATGTTCATAGCCTTTGCATCAGCTACCTTCCACTTCTTGATATCAGCATCTGTTCTTGATGGAGGTGGAACAACATTTGTACTTGTGTTCTCTGGAGGTCTTGGACAAACTGTCAAAACAGAATTAAAAATATCCTCGTCAATAGAATTCATGTATAATCTAATCCTTGCTTTCCAAAGTGAAAACTTGGATAGATTGCACACTGGAGGTCTGGTGCTAGCATAATCTTTGTTTTGGGCCATGATTTATGAAGAAATAATCTAATAATAAAATCTACAGCAAGCAGATCTAACTAGGAATCTTTGGGTTCAGGTGTTAGCCTGCGCAACCACCAAGGTGTGGTATGTTTAACCAACCTGCCTCTGATACCAATTGAAAGTGCAGCTAGATCTGATATACTCTAGAGGGGGGGGGGGGGGGTGAATAGAGTATGGTGCTTAAAAACTTTTTACAACAGTTGTTGTAATCTGAGTGAATAGGGAAGCAATTATTAAATCTAATCACAGAAACTATCTAATCACAAAGTAACCTACAAAAGAAATTAATCACAAATCCTAACTAATCACAGATCAATCACAGCCAGAAACAAAAATAAAGACATGCAGGCCCGAAGACACAAGGAGCTATAGTGGTTCCCCTAAACTTGGGTACATCCACTCTTCTACCACCCTAGGTAGGAATCCACTATAGGATGAGTTGATCAAGTGTCCTAGGCACCAATGAGCTTTTGATAAGGTGCTAAAAACCAAATCAGATTTTTTGATCAGGTGTCTTGCCACCAATGAGCTTTTGATAAGGTGCTCAAAAACCAAGCACAAACTTTTGAAGGGAGTTTGAAAAACCCTTTACAGAGATGGGGATGAGAGAGTGATGGCAGTCTTCTCTTTCTCAAAGCAGCTGAGAAGACTAAGTGGATTTTGATGTTGTCAAAGCTCCCCCTGAGTTCTTGAGATGTTCAGGAAATGAAGCTTTGCTGTAGGGTGATAGTTCTTAAGAAGTTTGATCTCCAGCAATTGATGATTTCAGCAATAGCTGAAATGTTAGGTGTCTGGAGTCTTGAATGAAGATGGCCTTGAACAAGCTCTTTCTCTTGTGAACAGTTGGTGTTCAGAAAGATGTTGTCCAGAGAATGTTGTAGCAGAGAATGTTTTGTTCTTCTTCTTCTTCTTGTTCTGCTTATTTGTGCTGTGTGTGTTAGAGAGATTCAAAAAACTTGTGTTTTATTCCCTGGTTGTGAATAGAAATGATCCTCTGTCAAGAATAACCGTTAGCCTGTCATTAATTGCATCCTTAATTGCAAATGTCTTCTTGGGGAAAGTCCAAAGAAACATTCCTTGATAATCACTTGAAACTTGGTCCAGAATAAATGAAAACGGCGAGAAAATCTTCTGAATTAATTGCTGAGAATAACTCCTTATCTGTCCTGAATTTGAATCTTGAAAATCATTCAACTCTTCAGAAAATCGTCGAACTGAGCTCCACTATCGTCGAACTGAGCTCAACGATTTGGACTTATACAGCAACAGAGATCGTCGATCTGAGCTCAACTATCGTCGAACTGAGCTCAGATATAGAGAATCAAAACTGGAGTCAAGATCGTCGAACTGAGCTCGCAGATCGTCGAATGGAGTTCGACGATTTGTTGAAGATGTGCTCAGCGATCGTCAAATGGAGTTCGATGATCCGTCGAAGTTGAGCTAGACGATCGTCGATTGGAGTTCGACGATTCGTCGTACTAAGCTCGACGATATGACTTAGTCTCCAAACTGAAAATCCTTGGTCTTGAGGGCAGCTTCTAAACTTAACTACTAACCCTTAGACTCAATTCTAATTGACCTTTAGATCTATACAGGAGGTCAAAAACAGGTTTCCTAAATACATAGTGATCCTGACCCAAATTAGTAATAGGGTGTTCCAACATACCTCCTCCAACTTTGTTTGGAAAACTGTTATCTTATGAGATGCAATTAATGGCTAGAAAGGAGGAAGAGAAGACTACTAGAGTGGAGCATAAGGAAAGATCTGTGGCCTTCAAGACTGAAGCCCCTAGGAAGTATAGAAGCAAGTCTCCATCTCCACCTCAAATAGTTGCTGATACTGCTTCAGAAAATTCAGATAACCAGAATTCAGACAGCAGTGATTTAGATGATGATTTTGCTGCCTTCACAAGGCAGTTTCAGAGATTTTTGAAGAAGAAGCAGTGGAAGTCTAAGCCTTCCACATCTAAGCCTAAGGATGATTACTATCAAAAGAGGAAGTCATCCAGGAAAGACAGGAGCAAGTCTAAGTCAAACAAGTCTACAACATCAAAGATTATTTGCTACTGTTGTAATAGGCCTGGACATGTAGTAGCTGACTGTCCAAATAAAAGAAAAGAGACTGCAGATAAGAAGAAGAGTCAACATCAGAGCAAAAAGGAGAAATCCTTTGTTGCAAAGAATGAGAAGACCTTGTCAGATCAGTCATCTTCAGAGTCAGAATCTGAAGCTGAGACTTACATTGGTCTGTTTGCTGCAGATGAAGAAGAAGAGTTCCTGCAGGTGCTGAACTCTATATATGAACAAGAAGACAATCAGTGCAAGGGACTGATGGCTTTATCTGAAGGAGACAAGATCCAGGATCATCCTGAACCAAGTAAGGTACAATGTCTTTCAGATTATAGTACTGAATCAGAGTCAGATACATCTGCATCAAGTGATGTAGATGGGTCTGAGTCTGAAGGTGATATTCATCAGTTGATAGATGAATATAAAGATTTATTGCAGGCACTTAAGAAGAGCAAAAATCTGGTCAAAACACTGACTAGGGAAATTGCTAATCTTAAGTTGGCTGCTGCTGATTCAGATAAGTTATTTGATCAAAAACTAAATGAGATTGCCAGATTGAAGAACATAACTGTTATTCAAATGGGCACAATCAATTTCAAGAATGATCAAATTAGAAATCTGGAGGTTAGACTTAAGAAGGAGAAAGATATTGTTGCAAGTTTTTCTAAACCTAAGTCTGTGTTACCCTTGATAGATGAGTTTGTACCTCAAAAGGGTAAGGCTGAGTTAGGATTTAAGAAAACTTCCTAGACTGCTAAGTCCAAATCTAAGCGCAAAGTCCCAGCACTCAACAAGAAGCCTGTTGTAGATAAAACAACCAGAGTTGTACCTAAATAAAGGTACAACAAGTTTGAGTGCTGGTGTTGTGGCAAGGTAGACCACTTTGCCTTAGATTGTTGGTACAATTCCAGTACCAAGGAGAGTAGCAAACAGCCTGCTAGAAGAGCTACAGGTAGTTTTGTTAAAAGTCAGACTAACTTGCAACAAGGACCCAAGAGTTATTTGGATTCTAAGGTTAAGTAATCTGTTTTGCAGGTGAGTCCAAGTGGCCATGCCCCTATATGGTACTTGGACAGTGGATGTTCCAGGCACATGACTGGAACAAGGGGGTTGCTGAAGGACTATACACCTATCAAGGATGGTCCTAAAGTTACCTTTGGTGTTTCAGAAAAAGGAATCATCAAAAGATTTGGTAACATTTCTAGTAACCTGATCATAATTACTCAAGTGGCTTATGTAAAGGGTTTGAAACATAACCTCATTAGCATAAGTCAGCTGAGTGATTTAGGATATGACATCTCATTTGTCAAGAATGGTTGTTATATCAAAAGGTCAAGTGATCAAAAGATCATTCTAACTGGACATAGGAAGAGGAATGTCTATTGTCTAGACTTTGTGTGTGAGAATAATATTTCTCCTATTTGTCTTGTAGCTGATGAGAGAGTCTCACATTGTGTTAAATGGCACAAGAGGCTGAATCATCTTAACTATAAGACAATTGGCCAACTCTTTAGCAAAGAGTTAGTGAGGAATGGTCCTCAAGTTAAGTGTATAAAGGATGGGATATGCTCAGCTTGTCAAAAGGGCAAGCAGACCAAATTCACCTTTCATAGCCTTGAGAACAAGGATTCTGTGAGGTGTTTATACCTCTTGCATATGGATCTTTTTGGTCCTATGCCAGTTCACAGCCTAGGTAGGAAGGTCTACACATTTGTGGTAGTAGATGACTATTCAAGATATTCCTGGGTGTTCTTCCTAAGACAAAAATCTGAAACCCCAAGTATCTTATATAGTTTTGTTAAACAAATTCAGAATGAATTGAACAGTACAGTGGTCAAAATCAGAAGTGACCATGGTACTGAATTTCAGTCTGAAAGTATGATAAAACTGTGTGCAGAGTTTGGGATTTTTCAGGAATTTTCCTCACCAAGAACACCTCAGCAAAATGGTATTGCTGAAAGGAAGAATAGAACATTAATAGAGGCTAGTATAACACTATTGAGTGACACTTCTCTCCTAGAATATTTCTGGGCTGAGGTAGTAAATACTGTTTGTCATGTGATCAATAGGGCTACTATCACTAATAGCCACAAGAAGACCCCCTATGAGATTGTGAAGGGCAGAAAACCAAATTTATCCTATTTCAGGATCTTTGGTTGCAAGTGCTATATACTTAACAATGGAAAGTCTTATCTAACTAAGTTTGCTGCCAAATCCCAAGAGGGGATCTTTGTTGGGTACAACAACAATAGTAAGGCTTATAGGGTCTACAACTTGATTACTCAAGTTGTAGAAGAGTCTGTACATGTAGTTTTTGATGAAGCTAGACTCATTAACTGTGAATTGTCAAGAAGTGTTTGTAGCTCCACAGGTGTAACTGAGAGAATGGACAAGCTTACCTTAACAGAAGGATCTTCTGCAAGTCAGCAAGTGGAATATGGTGGCTGCTATTCAGGGGGAGTACAAGATACTCCTGATGGTGAAGAAGACCAAGAGGTGCAGCTAAATGAAGAAACTGAAGGTGTACAACCTGAAGACAGGCTGCCTCCAGCAAATAGACACTTAAAGGATCATCCAGCCAATCAAATAATTGAAGATCCCAGACAAGGAGTGCAAACAAGGAGCAAGAATCTAAGTACAGTTCTTTACTCCAGTTTCCTATCCCAAGTTGAGCCAAAGAAATTTGAAGAAGCAATCCTAGACCCTCATTGGATTGAGGTCATGCAAGAGGAGCTGAATCAATTCAAAAGATGCAAGGTCTGGGAGCTAGTTCCTATACCCAAGGACCAAAACATTATTGGAACTAAGTGGATCTTTAGGAACAAGTTGGATGAGAATGGAATCATCATAAAGAATAAAGCTAGACTTGTTGCAAAGGGATATATGCAGGAAGAAGGTATTGATTTTGATCAAACCTTTGCTCCAGTAGTAAGACTGGAAGTAATCAGGATGTTCCTTGCCTATGCAACATATCAAGGGTTTAAGGTATATCAAATGGATATAAAGTCAGCTTTTCTGAATGGAAATCTAAAGGAAGAAGTCTATGTAGAGCAGCCATCAGGTTTTGTTGATTCTATTAAATCTGATTATGTTTATAGACTTAGGAAGACTTTGTATGGGTTAAAACAAGCCCCTAGGGCTTGGTATGAAACCTTGTCTAGTTTCCTCATTGAGAACAAATTCTCAAGGGGGAAAATAGACAAGACTCTATTCCTTAGGGAATCCAGAGGCAAGATTATCTTAGTCCAAATATATGTAGATGACATAATATTTGAGTCTACAGAAAGTAGTCTTTGCAGAAAGTTTGCAAAACGTATGCAAGGATAATTTGAAATGAGCAATATGGGGGAACTTAAGTTCTTCTTGGGTCTCCAAGTTAGACAAACTGAAGATGGCTTGTCCATATGCCAGTCTAAGTTCACCGTAGAGTTAATAAATAAGTATGGTATGGAATCATCCACTACCATGAAAACTCCTATGGGGTCAAGCATGTCTCTAAGCAAAGATGATGCAGGGAAACCTGTAGATGAGACTTTGTATAGAGGGATAGTTGGCTCCCTACTGTATTTGACTGCTAGTAGACCAGATATCATGTATGCTACATGTGTCTGTGCTAGGTACCAAGCTTGCCCTAAAGAATCTCATCTGACTGCAGTCAAAAAGATTTTGAGATATCTTAAGGGCACACCTTATCTAGGCCTTTGGTACCCTAGGAATGGAGATTTTGTACTGACAGGTTATTCATATGCAGATTTTGCAGGCTGCAAGGAAGATAGGAAGAGTACTATAGGAACCTGTCAATTTCTAGGTGGGAGGCTGGTGTCATGGAGCAGTAAGAAGCAGACCAGTGTGGCCATCTCCACAGCTGAGTCAGAATATGTTGCTGTAGGAAGTTACTGTGCACAACTTTTGTGGATTCAACACTAGCTAGAAGATTTTGGTATTCAAGTAAGTAGAACACCTTTATTTTGTGATTCTACAAGTGCCATTTCTATTGCAAATAATCCTGTCTCCCATAGTAGGACTAAGCACATAGAAATTAAATACCATTTTCTTAAAGAACATGTAGAAAAAGGAGATATTTCACTAGAGTATGTTAAGACAGATAATCAGTTAGCTGATATGTTTACTAAGCCACTAGATGAAACCAAATTCAATAAGTTTAAAATTGAATTAGGAATGATAAACTTAGAATAGTTAAAAAAATTGGCTAAGTAAACTGGTGTCGAAACACAGAGTTGTCTGTGTCGACACATAGAAGTGGTGTCGACATTTCAGAGAAATGGTGTCGACACATCTAGACAGTCAGTGTCGACACTTCAGAGAATTAATGTCGACACATGCAGAGTAGGTGTCGACACATCCAGGGTGTTGTCGACACTTAGGATTTACATAGAATTCGTCGAGTAGAGTCTCGACTAATCGTCGAGCTGAGATGTATAAGTGTCGACACATATATTCTCTCGATTATATTTGTGTCGACACATAGTTGTCGAGAAATTAGAAGTAAGTGTCGACACTTTTCAACAGTGTCGACACATTTCCAGTATTTTGTCGCGCCTTTTCACCTTCAATTTTAGAAAGGTATAAATAGGTCTTCACCATTGTTTGTCGACACGCTCACCATAGTTTCGAGACCAAACTTGTGTGTCGACATCTCTATTCTCTAAATTCAAAATTTCTTCAAACCCTAATGGCGCCCAAGCTAGACGAGAACATCAATGAAGGTTATGAGCTCGTGCGACACGCCTTTGATGACGCGGGACCAGAAATCCAAGGTGTGGTAACCCTAGTTGCAGAGACTGGATTAGAGTATCTTGTTTCCGAACCAATCAAGATATGGAAGAAGGAAGTCCTCGAATTCTTTCATGCAGCAACTCTTGATGAAATTGGACTCAAGATTAAGTCCAAAGTCCATGGGGCAAAGGTGAAGGTCACCCAGAAGAATCTAAGAAAAGTTTTACATCTCCCTAGAACTAAAGAAGATGAAGATGTATCTGCATCAAAGACAAGGGAGGCACTAACATGGTGTGGACTTGACTCAAGTTTGAAGATTGGATCAGTCTTTAATAGGAAAGGAATAAACATACAAGGAAAGTTTTTATCTGAAGTAGTTTGGAAGGTGATACTGAGCAAGCCTGGTGGACATGATAGAATATCAGCTCACGTGTTCAGTTTGATGACCAGGATAATTTTACAACTTAAAACTGATTGGTCAGCAGTAATGTTTGACAAGATAAAGGAAAGTCTGAAGAAACCCAATCTGGGTAGGATTATTAGTTTGTTCTTAGCTGGAAGTATTCCTGAAGTCATGAAACAAGCTGCTGGTTCTAAGATAAACCACATGAGGAGAATGGATGTAAGAATTATCTCAAGGTGGGATAGAGTATTGACAAAAGAAATGCCTACACCAGAAAAGGAAACACCTCAGAAGAAGAAGAAGAAAGCCATTGTGGCTCCTGAATCCTCAAGTAGCTCAGAGGAGCAAGTGGTTTTTAGTTCTGATGATGGAGAGGATGGCAATGCTGGACAGTCACCAGCAAGACAAGAAGATTCCCAGAGGTAGAGGGAGCTACCATCAGCTAGCCCTATTCACCTGGATCCACTCCAGGGGGAGCCTCTACATGTGGATGAGCCAACTCAATTAGATAGTGAAAGGGCTACCCAAATAATTCTAGAGGTAATCACTGAAGTTAATCAATTAAATTTCAATATTGAGGATGAAGTTTTGACTGAATTATTACTTGATGTTGATCAGCATACACAGTTACATAGTCAAACACAAGATGTTGTCATGGAGGACACATCAGTTACTGATAAAGTGGTATCAGGTGCTCCTGAGATAAGAGATTCTCCTGTACAACCTCAACATGAGTTTACTCTAGAAGAGCTGTTCCCTGATTTATTACAGACTGATTTTGAGGGAGAGAAAGCAGCTTTTGAGGGGGAGAAGGTCAATCTTGAGGGGGAGCATGTAGAGGAGACTGCTAGAAAAGAGACTGAGGAGCAAAGGAATGCTGAGGAGCTACCAAGGACTGAGAAGGATTTACCTCCTAGTCCTAAGGATAGAGTAGACATTTCCAGTACTTCTGCTTCTGAAGATGAAGACGCTGCTAGAGCCAAGAAAAGAAAGTTACAAGTTTTCAAGAGAAGAAGCCAAAACTACAAGAAAGCACTACAAACAATTGCTCCACAGCCTGCCCCAACTACTGATTATAGTTCTATGTTGGTGGCATTGCAAATAAAACTGGATGAGTAAAGAAAGGCTATGGAAACTTATATGGATGAGCACCATAAGGAGCTATAACTTTCCTTAGATCAAGATATAAAGTCCATAAGATTTGAAGTGAATCAACATAAAAAGGAAATGACTGGCTGCTTTCATAAAGGAGGCAATGCATTGGTATATCTGGCTACACATCAAGAGAAGATAAAGAAACAAGTTGATGACATGGTAGTAAAACAAGGTTATGTTCTGGAAAACCAGATTAGAATGAATGACAATTTAACTGAATCCCATAATGTGATTGTCACTGAAATGCAAAATCTAGCTACTGTACATACTGCACAAAGTGCTACTGCCAAGGAAGAGTTTGACAAGCATTTACAAGAACACCTCACTGTTGTTACAACTGCCATTGAAGATTCTCAAAAGATTATTACTGACAGGCTCCAAAGGTTAAAACCTTTTTATAAAGTTGGAGTTAACTATTTGAATGCTCAGATCAGATTCCAGAAGGATGATCTTAGGGATCATATAGAAAGAGAAGTCATAAAGAGGGAGAGGGTACTAGTCAAAGCAGGCTCTGACCATGCTAAATGGATTTCCAACAGCATCAGAGCTACCCTTGGATATCCACCCTTATGTGATGTTGATAATATAGCAAAATCTGGGGTAAATCCTGCATACTTTGGAGGAGAACAAGCTGAAGTATCTCAGGTGATCTATCCTCCTGCAGATTTTGACATGATACATCAAGAGATACAATCTATATATAGTCCTCCAGAAGGTGCTCACAATGTGATCATTGAGAAAGTAGTACAGCCTGTGCCAGAGGCAGTACTAAAAGAGCAAGAGACAGTATTAAAAGAGCAGGAAGCCCAATTATCTAAGAAGAGGTTCAGAGAACAGGCTGAATTAAGGCCAAACTTTGAGCAATGGAGCCCAACCTCTAGGAATATCATATTGACTACTTGGAAGGCTGCAAAGGATAATTTCCTAGAGAGGGGCAAATGGTATTCTGACCAAGAGTGGAAAAAACATGAAGCTAGGCAAGAGGCCATTGTTCAATACAGAAGGAAGGCTAAATTAGGGAAGCTACCTCCTAATGCACATGAGCCTAGCAAGTATTTCCCTAAACCTTATCATTATTTTGAGAGACAGAAGATAAGGGCTGAAGAACAGAAAAAAAGATCTTAAGGGAAAGAAGGCTGCTGATGACAATGATGCTCCAGTTCAAGCAAAGATTCAATCAGGAAAGGGCATTGTTATCAAGGAGCCAGAGCAGCCATACATGTGCTGTTTATACATGTGCTGAATTTTCTTAAGTTTACAACCTTGTAATCATTTGCATTAAACTTCATGTAAACTTTTGATTAATAAAACTTTTGAAAGTTGTAAAAATAATGTTTAATGTTCAATCTATTACATTGTTACTCTGAGATAATTGCTTATACATGTGCTGTTTATACATGTTTTTTCCCTGTCATATAATACTGTTATACATCATATTGAGTATTTGTTATGTATGGTGTATATCATTGACTAAGGGTTATGACTTCTCCAAATAGGGGGAGATTGTTGGGTACATTGGAATATATGTACCTGATTTGAAGAAGACTCACCATACTCAATGATATACATCAAGGTGTATTTGATGTGCTTTGAGTTTATATGTGTAGGTTAAGTAATTGCATGAAATGTAGAAAAGTTTCTAAGTCCATGTGTCGACACCTAGAGGTGAAGTGTCGACACTTATGAAGGCTAATGTCGACACCTAGAGAAGCTGTGTCGACACTTGGAGTAATTGTGTCGACACCAGGAAAGGCAGAGTCGACACCAGAAGAAAAGTGTCGACACATACAGTCAGTGTCGACACACAGTGAAGAATTGTCAACATAATCTGTGTCGACACTTAGAGGCAGTGTCGACACTCAGAGAAACTTTGTCGACATCAAAAGTGTCGACACCAGGAGGCTGTGTCGACACTCGGCAAGCTTCAACAAAGAAGAAGTACTTGTGTCGACACAAAGGAGATGTGTCGACACTCAGCATGTTTCAACACATGAAGGCATGTGTCGACACAAAGGAGATGTGTCGACACTCAGTAAGTTTCAACACATAAAGGCATGTGTCGACACAAAGGAGATGTGTCTACACTCAGCAAGTTTCAACATATGAATGCATGTGTCGACACAAAGGAGATGTGTCGACACTCAACAAGTTTCAACACATGAAGGCATGTGTCGACACAAAGGAGATGTGTCGACACTCAACAAGTTTCAACACAAGAAGATGTGTCGACACAAAGGAGTTGTGTCGACACACGGCAGAATTCAACTAAGTATTAAAGAAGAAGTACTTATGTCGACACACTCAACCAATGTCGACACACTCAACCAGTGTCGACACATTCAATAGAAGGCTTGTGTCGACACACAGAATCAGTGTCGACACATTCTGAAGAAGCAGTGTCGAGAAGCTGTTACAACAACACAAGGAGTTCTGTTGACACCATCAAGGCTAGTGTCGACACTTAGTCTAATTGTGTCGACACTTAGTCTATTTGTGTCGACACATAATGACTATCTGTCTCGACACTTTCAGACAGTGACAGTGATTTCAAGAAGTGACTGGATGACTTGACAGCTGCCATTCCAACCGGTCAACTGCAACTGTCAGAGCTGTCAGGAGTTGTTAGAAACCGGATCAGCCGGTTATCTTGGAGGAAGACTATATAAAGACCTTTCTCCTTCAATGGGTGTGAGAGATTACAGATTTATCACAATTAATCAAGAGATCTAACAACACAAAAGAAGAAGACCTTCAACAGAAGATCTAAGAAGTTGGAGAGAGAGAGCTCCTTCTAAGAAGAGCAGTTGCTGAACCAGACTGCAAAGTAAGATTCAGATTGAGATCTGAATCTCAAGACAGAAGTTGATTGAAGATCATCTTCACAGGAGATTCAACCCTACTGTATTCTAATTCAAGAAGCTTTGAAGAAAGCCAAGGGAGGTTGATCTCTGCCAAGTTCTTCCAAGAACTCATCAAGAAGCAAGTCAACTCATCTCTCTCTTTCAGAGTTATGGTTAATTACTTTGTATAATCAAAATTTCTATAGGATCTTGTATAGATTTGAGCTGTAAGCCTATTTTATAAAGGCTGAGTGTAGGAGACTGTGTGCTCTGAGTGTAGGTCTTGTAGAAGACTGAGGTAGGGCCTTGTGCCTGAGTTGTAGGAGACTTTGTTCTCTGAGTGTAGGTCTTGTTGAAGACTGAGTGGTAGGGACTTGTGCCTGAGTTGTAGGAGTGGGGACACTCTGAGTTGTAGGAACCTATTTGAGGTTCTGAGCTGTAAGATCTGAGGATCTGAGGAGAAGTGCTGAAGTTAGGCCGAATCTAGTACACTACTAGATAGGCGAAGGGGGAAAGTGGATGTACCCAGACCTTGGGGAATCACTATAAATACTGTGTGCACTCTGTGTATATTTGTTTCTATGATTGTTGTGTTGTGATAGTTGTAGAATTGCATTTGCTGTACAGAATTTCTGCCTTAAATATAAAAATATAAAGTTCATCTATTCACCCCCCCTCTAGGTGGTTAGGCACTATTTCTTTCACAAACTCATTTTTATTCACCTGTCCAATCATAAACTACCTACATGCAAGAACTAAGACACACACCAAATATATTATGTGTGTGTCATTGACCCGTTTGACTTCTTACAAATCCGGTATATTGGGATAAATAGACCCAACAATCTCCCCCTATTTGAAGAAGTCAAAACAATACAGGTCATTAACAACACATCATATTCATTATAGACAAATTTAACATTAGTAGAGCGTGGAAATGTTACCATATTTCTCCAGCCTGTGGAGAATTACTTACTCCCCCTGGCATGCTGCCATCCTTACTGTTCCACTCGTATGTTCTTCTCAACCCTTGACTTCTACCCTCCCCATTTTTGACATCTGTAATAGGGAGCATTCTGAGGGGTTTTTCTCCCCCTATCTGTCTGGAGTAGAATTTCCTACTGTGACTGAATCCAGTTCAGCTGTTGGGTTAGCTCCCCCTTAATAGTTACACACTATTTCATAATCTGGAGAAAGAGCATGTTCTACCGTAAAATAAACAATGCAACATATGGTAGAATAGAGAATTGCAGCTACACAAGATTCAACATACCCAATTCAAATTTGAAGGTGTTTAACTTGGCTTCATCTAGTGGCTTAGTGAAGATATCAACCACTTGCTTGTCTGTGGAGATAAATTCAAGGGAGATGTCTTCCATTCCCACATGTTCTCTAATGAAATGATAGCTAATTTCTGTATGCTTAGTCATGCTATGGGAGACATGATTCCTAGCTATAGAAATTATACTAGTAGAATCACAAAAGAGTGGAGTTCTACTTATCTGAATATTGTAGTCCTGAAGTTGATGCTGGATCCACAACAACTGAGCATAGCAGCTTCCAGCTGATATATACTCTGACTCTGCTATTGATATTGCAACACTTGTTTTTTTCTTGCTGCTCCAAGAGACAAGCCTTCCACCTAGAAATTGACAGGACCCTGAAGTGCTCTTTTTGTCCTCCTTGCAACCTGCAAAATCTGCATCTGAATAGCCCGTTAGTTCAAATTCCCCATCCCGGGGTACCATAGGCCAAGATCTAGGGTGCCCTTAAGATATCTCAAGATTCTTTTCACAGCAGTGTGGTGAGACTCTTTAGGGCAGGCCTGATACCTAACATAGACATATGTTGCATACATAATATCAGACCTACTTGCAGTGAGGTAGAGAAGGGAGCCAACTATAACTCTATATAGAGTTTGATCAACAGGCTTCCCTAGATCATCTTTGCTTAAAGACATACTTGAGCTCATGGGAGTTCTTATGGTGGAAGCATTCTCCATGCCATATTTCTTGATTATTTCCCTGATGAACTTTGACTGGGATATGGATAGACCATCATCAGTCTGTTTTACTGGAGTCCCAAGAAAAATTTCAGTTCACTCATACTACTCATCTCAAACTTCCCCTGCATAAGTTTTGCAAACTTTCTGCAGATGTTGTCATTAGTAGAGCCAAATATTATTCCATCAACATAAATCTGGACTAGGATTATCTTGCCCTTAGATTCCCTTAGGAATAGGGTCTTGTCTATCTTCCCCCTTGAGAATTTGTTCTCAATGAGGAAGGTAGACAATGTCTCATACCATGCTCTTGGGGCTTGCTTGAGCCCATAAAAAGCTTTCCTAAGTCTATATACAACATTAGGAGAGTTAGAATCTACAAAACCTGGAGGCTGCTCTACATAAACTTCTTCCTTCAAGTCTCCATACAGGAAGGCAGACTTTACATCCATCTGGAATACCTTGAATCCCTGGAAGGCTGCAAATGCAAGGAACGGTCTGATTGCTTCCAACCTTGCAACTGAGGCAAAAGTTTGATCATAATCAATCCCCTCTTCCTGTTTATAACCTTTGGCCACTAGTCTAGCTTTATACTTTATTACAATGCCATTTTCATTAATTTTATTTCTGAAAATCCACTTGACTCCAATGACATTGTGTCCATCTGGTCTGGGAATCAGCTTCCAGACCTTGCACCATTTGAACTGGTTCAGTTCTTCTTGCATTGCACCAATCCAGAATTGGTCTTGATTTGCTTCTTCAAATTTCTTGGGCTCTTCTTGTGACAGGAAGCTGGAATAGAGAGCTGTGTTGAGACTCCTGCTTCTGGTCTGTACACCTTTGCTAGCCTCACTTATTATCTGATCTGGAGGATAATCTCTCAGATATCTGACTATAGGGGGCAGTCTGACTGCTTGCTGTCGATTATTATTTTCTTCAGCAGGTTGGTCTTCATTGCCATCTTGACTGGCATGTGCTTCCTCTAGACAACATCCTTCTTCACATTCTTCTTGCATAGTTGGGTCTTTATCTTTGATGGTGAGCTTTTCCATCATGAATTCTGTACCTGCAGAGCTTGGCAAAGAGCTTGATAGCTCACTGTCAATCATGCATGACTTATCAAACCCTACATGGATAGATTCTTCTACAAATTGATTTGTCAAGTTATAGACTCTATATGCCATACTATTATTGATGTACCCAACAAAGATCCCCTCATGGGATTTGGCATCAAACTTAGTCACTTTTCACTTACCATTGTTCAGGATGAAACACTTGCAACCAAAGATCCTGAAATAGGATATGTTTGGTTTTCTGCCCTTCAAGATCTCATATGGAGTCTTCTTGTGGTCTTTGGTGATAGAAGCCCTATTGAGCACATGACATGCAACATTAACTGCCTCAGCCCAGAAATATTCAGCCAGAGAAGTGTCACTTAATAATATTCTCCCAGCTTCTATGAGAGTAATGTTTTTTCTCTCACCTAACCCATTTTGTTGGGGTGTTCTTAGAGAGGAGAATTCTTGATGAATCCCTTGCTCTTCAAAGAATGTAGTCATAGCAGCAGACTGAAACTCAGTTACATGGTGACTTCTCATTTTGACCACAGAGCATGCAAGCTCATTCTGAATATGCCTGACAAAATTCATGAAGATTTCAAGGGTTTCATCCTTTCTTCTAAGGAAGAACACCCAAATAAACCTGGAATAGTCATCAACCACCACAAGGGTATAAACCTTCCTAACTAGACTATGAACAAGCATAAGACCAAACAAGTCCATATGTAGGAGATACAAGCATCTCACTGAGTCCTTGGCCCCAATGCTGTTGAAAGAGGTCTTAGTCTGCTTATCCTTTTGGCAAGCAACACAGATACCCTCCTTGGAGCATTTTATTATGGGACCATTCCTAATAAGCTCATCAATGAAGAGCTGACCAATGGTGTTATAATTCAAATGAGCCAGTCTCTTGTGTTATTGGACATAATATGAGACTTTGTCATTTGCAACTAGGCATATAGGGGAATCATTATCTAAGCAAGAAAAGTTTAAGCAATAGATATTCACACTCCTAGTGGCTGTTAAGATGACACTTTGGTCACTTAACCTCTTGATGTGGCACTTATCCATGTGGAAGGAAACGTCAGAACCAAGATCACATAGTTGACTTATGCTTATGAGGTTGTGTTGCAACCCTTCCACATAAGCCACCTTTGTGATGGTGATTATGTCATTTGAGATATTACCATAGCCTCTGGTTATCCCCTTGTCAGAGCCTCGAAAGATGACCTTGGGTCCATTCTCTACTGGAGTGAAATCCTTCAATAGCTCCTTTGTTCCAGTCATGTGCCTGGAACATCCACTGTCCAAGTACCATTTAGGAGAGCTGGTACTTGAACTAACCTAAAATTAACACAAATCCCCTTACCTTAGGACCCCAATTTCTGTTGGGTCCTAGGTTCACATTAGTCTGAAAATAACCATACCTTCCTGCAGAATTCCCGACAGGTTGGCAACTTCTGGACATAGAAGGATTGTACCAGCAATCTACAACATAGTGACCCACTTTGACACAACACCAGCACTCATAGATATTGTATCTCATTTTCTATTTGGGACCAACATTAGGCTGTACTACTTCCTGAACAGTGGGAAGATGTATTACTCTATACTTCTGTCTTCTTTCAGCAGCCGTTTGACTGAAGGACAGTCTTTCAGCAGGCTGTTTTGGACTTTTCTGAGAACCACTAGTTGCATGTCTCTTTTCAGCTAACATGCATCTGATAGCATCTGAGATTGCCATTCCAGCCATGCCAGAAGACTCACCTTGAGTCACTACTTTTGCTAGATGATTTAGATTCATAGCAGCAGCATTATCTTTTAGTTTTGGGACTGGAGTACCAAAAATAAATGGTCCAGGATGGGCCATTTGAATTTCCTCATGGGCAGCCTTATAAGCTCTCACATGGCTGTATCTTCCACCTTGTCTAGGGCCATATTGGTCCATACCAGTGGATCTTCCATTCTCCTAGTGACCATAACAGCTTTCATGGTCATACCTGTTAGAAGGCAACACCACTCTCTGAAAAGGAATATGAGACAATGAGGCTAGAGACACAACTGGTGCCTTCCCTTTTCCCTTTCCTTTTGGATTGGAAGGTCTAGCAGGTCCCTTAAATCCCAACCCTTTCTTACCAGCTTGGGTAAGGTGAGAGTCAATTAAGGGCAACACAGTGTTTAGCTTAGAAAATATGATCACTAGCAATTTCTCATTTAAGAGATCATTTTCAAGTTTCTGGATAAGTTTCTCATTTGAGACTCTTACTAGAGACTCACTGTCAATGATCTCCTTGAGCTGGGCAGCTTGAGCAGCCATATCAGTGAGGGCTTTTTCTTGGTCTTCACACTTGCTTTTAAGACTTATAAGCTCTTTTGTCTGTCTCTTGGCAAGTAGCTTGCACTTCTTGAAGGACTCAAGAAGTTCTCCATACTTGGCAATTATGGAGTTGACATCATCCTCAGAGTCTGAATCCCCTTCATCTCTTGATGATTGAGCTTTAGAGTTTGAGCCAGCCTCATGACTTGAAATAAAAGATTGTGATTTAGCATTTACCTGAGTCTGACCAGGCAGATCCTGGCTAATTTCTTCACCAGTCATTGTCATCAATCCAATGCATTGAGCATCTTATTCTTCATCTTCATCCACCTCTGTGTCACTATCTGAGTGAGATAGAGGGGCCCTGATCCCTATTCTAGCAACAGGGTATTCTTCAGGTTCTTCTTCAGCAACAACCATACGCCCAATGTAGGCTTCTTCTTCTTCTTCAATGTCTGACCCAGAGGAAGAGTCAGTCCAGGTCTTTTCCTTCTTGCCCACAAGGGACTTCTTTTTCATCTTTCCCTTGTGTTGCTTCTTCACTCCTTTCCTCTTCACTGGGCAGTCAACAACTACATGCTCAGGTTTGGTGCAGCAGAAATAAATAATATTAGAAGAATATTGTTTATTAGAGTTTGGAGCATACATGTCCTCCTTAGAGGATTTCCTTCTGTGCTGTGAGGAGGAAGATGACCTTCTGTTCTTACAATGCCCCTTATTCATGAATTTCTAAAACTGCCTGGAGAAAGCATCAAGGTCCTCATCAGATGTATAACTGTCAGAGGAGCTGGACCTTGAGCTCTCAGATTCTGACTCAGCAGTTCTCCTGAGTAGAGAGATCTTCCTTCTGCTCCTGGTTGAAGCATCAGCTCTGAAAGCCACAGATTTCTCCTTGCTCTGTGACTTACTGTTCTTATCTTCTTCTTCCTTCCTTGCTGCAAGCTGCATCTCATAAGACAGTAGCTTTCCAAATAGGGTTGGAGGTGGAGTGTCAGCTAGCTTGCCCATCTCCATGATGACGCAAATCTTTGTGTCCCAATCCTTTGTGAGGGACCTGAGAAATTTGTCATTCAGCTCATAGGTGCTAAAGACCCTTCCATATGTTCTCAGTTCATTAATAGTTCTAAAAAATCTTTCAAAACTTTCAGCAATGCCCTCTAACTTTCCTTATCTGAAGGCCTCATACTCCTAGTTAAGCATGGATTTTCTGTCATCCTTCAACTCTTCTGAACCCTCCATGAACACAACTAGGGTGTCCCACATATCCTTGGTGGTCTTGCATTGCACCAGATTCTGTAATGTAGAATCATCTACTGCACTAGCAATAATATTTTAAGCTCTCTTGTCCATGGAGGCAAGAAGGAGCTCATCCTTGTTCATTTCTTCATAGGACTTGGGAGTCTGGATGTTGGCATCCAAAACTGAGATCTTCATAGGTATGAAAGGTCCCTCTTTGACTATGATGTAGATCCTAGGGTCAACAACATCCATGAATAGCACGACCTTTTCCTTCCAGAGCCCAAACCCTTCCTTTCTGCAGATTGGTAACTTCACGGCTCTCAATTCCATATAGTTTACATCAGACCTCATTCTTTATCTTATAGCTAACCTTGGAGGTATACTTAGATTGTTAAATCCTTTTTGAGTAACCTACCCCTGATACCTCTTGAAAGTTGTTTAACTCAAGGTTAGCTAATCACCTAGAGGGGGGGGGGGGGTGAATAGGTCTTTGAATTTTTATCAGTTCTTTTGCGATTTTCAAATTAGTCTATCTAGAGCTTGTCCTTAAATCCTGCAATAAGAAATAAAACAAGCAACCCAGCGAACACAAAGATTTAAAGTGGTTCCCCAATTAGGTACATCCACTTTCCCTCCCACCTATCCAACTGATTTGTTGAACTAGGCATAAACTCCACCAATATGCTCCCTAGAGCTTACACCTCAGGCCCTCAGCCTATAACACAGATTCTTCACAGAAACCAAACTCAGAACCACAAGGGTTCCTACCTCAGAGCCCTGCAGGGCTCCTACAACTCAGTGATCCACTGATCACCTACCTCAGCCTTATTTCTAAGGCCTACACTCAGGCTCTTCAGCCCTACAATTTCAGGCACACAACCCTACTCTCAGAGTGTTGCAGCACTCCTACAACTCAGTACCCTTCCAAGTACCTACAACTCAGCCTCCTACAAGGCCTATAACTCAGTAATACACTTGTCACCTACAGATCAACCTCCTCCCAGGCCCACAACTCAGTAACACACTTGTCACTTACAGCTCAGTGACTCTACAGTCACCTACCTCAGGCACAAGACCCTACACTTAGGCTGGGAAGACAGTTCTACCTCGGATCCACACTTGGATCCTACCTCAGAGAGTAGCACTCTCCTACCTCAGGAAATTAAGCCCTACAGATCAGATCCACACTTGGATCTTACCTCAGTACCCCAATAGGGCACCTACCTCAGTGACTAATTAGACACATACATCAGGCACAAAGTGCCCTACACTCAGATTCAGATAACCTAAATCCTACAAGAAAAGAGCATAGAATAATTAAGAAAATAAACAACTGACTCAGAGATAAATCTCGAAGTATACCTTGATGGATTGAACAGATATCAGTCCAGCACACTTGTTGTACAAGGAATTAGTACTATTCTACAGCTAACTCTTTTCTGCTGCACAAATGAGCAACTACCGGCTTGCTGAATGGAAGAATCAGCTTCTCTATTTTGGAAAGAACTATCTTGCTGAGCTTGAAGAGATTCAGCTAACTTCATTTGCCTTTGTGGCTATCTCTGCTGGACTTTAGCTTTCAAGCTTGGTGGAGAAGATGATGTCCAGCCGCCTTTAGATTTCTTTTTGTATTTTTTGCGTTTGTTTCTTTTTCTGTTCGAACTCTTTCGTTCGTTTTTTCGTTGCCTTAATCACTTATCTTTTTACTTTTTATATGCGTTGATTTGAATCAATGGCACACTTGTATGTGGGCCCAACCAAGTTTTGGTGAGCCCCACCTTCTTCAGAAAAGGACAAGGAAACTTTTGGCGCCACTGCAGCTTTCCTGCAACGGCTACATGTAAGTTGACTTTAATGACGTCAGCAATGGTCATTACCATTTGGACTTAGAAAATATTCCAGAAATCTATGAAGTGTTGAGTGATGTTAAGTCACTCAGGGCCATCTGTCTTGGCTCTCATTATTTTTGTACTTGTGAATTTTCTCTGGATTTGTCTCAGTGGTTTATTCTTAACAGCTGTGACAGACCTTTGTCTCGATGCTTTCTTCTTATCAGCTGAGAAAAGTCTCTCTCTCAGCGGTTCTGTCTCAGCGGTCTTTGCTTCATAGCTGAGACTATCTTCTGTCTCAGCAGATTTTTTCTTAGTTGTCCCAGCGCTTCCTTCTTCATTAGAAGCATTGAGTGAACCTGCTTCACTCAATGCTTCTGAACTTACAGAAATCCAGCTAGTTTTATCTTAGTGCTTCCTTCTTCATTAGAAGCGTTGAGTGAACCTACTTTACTCAACGCTTCTAGACTTAGACAAATCCAGCTAGTCAGCTGTCTCAGCAATCTCAACGCCTTATTCTCAGCTATCTCAACTATCTCAACGCTTTTTGCCTTAGTTAATTTTTTCTGGCTTTAGCTTAACAAGTGTTAAGCTGAGTTCAACGATTTGTAAGCTGAGCTTGACAAATTGTAACATGAGCTCGAAGAACTTCAAGGTGATCTCGACAAACTTTGAAACCTGAGATCTTGAGCTTATCCCAAAGAATGTTGAACTGAGCTTGACGACCAGCGAGCTGAGCTCGACGAACTACGAGCTGAGCTCGACGAAATTTGAGTTTACTACCAAACTCATTTTTCTTCACCTGTCCAATCATGGAATACCTGCATGCAAGAACTAAGGCACACTTCAAATACATTATGTGTGTATGTCATTGACCCGTTTGACTTCTTACAAATCTGTGATATTGGGATCAATAGACCCAACAAGCACGGATACAATTTCTATGCTCAGGACTCAAGTTGCTAGTGCCTTGCTGAAATTTTCTGGAGCATCTTGGTTGAGTATAGACTCAATCCGACAAAGGTAATTTTAATTACAACATGCTTTACTTTTTGATTCATGAATATTACTAGATCCGAACCTTTTTGGGTTTTCTTGTTTTCTAATTCCGCTGCACGCACAACTGTTGCACCATCTAAAACCCCACAGTGGTATCAGAGGGAGCTTGCCGACAATATTCCATGTTTCAGAAGTTGCTAAATCCATGGCGCGTAGATTTGGAGATTTTATAAGTGTTCTAAAATGCCTGAATCTATTCTTGGAATCCCACCAAGAATGCATATGATTTCTTTGTTGTTACTCCTTAACAGTAACCTTCACTTTTACTGGTTTGTGAATCCAAGTATATGGTAGATTTTGGAATCTCACACATAAAGTGACGAGCTTGTCTACTGTGTAAGTGGAGTTTGTGTTACTCATGTCCAGTGCATGTAAATCTGAATATTTAGAAGTGTTCTAGATATTTAGATTTAGCCCAGCTCATCAAGTGTTGATGATGATTTTCTTGTGCACATCTGTGACGCATTTGGATTATGATTGCTGCTTTTTTGTTTTGTTTGATGTGCACGCTGGTCAATCGTTAACCATAATTAAAGAGTTAATCAAGTATGAAAATCCCTTAAGCAATATTAAGTGTTCGGATGTCTTCTGATGGATGACACTCTTCCTGCCTCGATCGATGAAGTGCAGGCTTGCCAAAGCAAGGTGCATTAATCTATCTTGGTAAGGGTGCGGGCGGATAATTGTGATGTCACACTGTCGACATCGGGTCATACTTAACTGGGTGACCTCAAAGGTTAAGTGCCTAGAGGCATAGGGTTGGGCATGTACCATATGATGGATGCGAATAAAGAGTTATTCACCAGCCATAAAAGAATTGCATTGTGATGCAATTGACAAGCGCTGTCAACCTAAATAGCCGCATTGTGAGAGAAAAGCCAAAACTGACTCATAGTGCTAGTGAAATATGGATTTGGTCCATTAAGAGGGTTACTCGCATAAACTCTTCGAATTGATATTGAGGGTTATCAATTTGATAAAAATAGTGGCAGTTATTTTGATAAAAGTACTCATTGAAAGAATAAATTATATTTTTGGAAATGCAGTACTAATTTACTTTTCTTGATCGTTGTAGAATTTTCATGACAAGTGGTTCACATTCCACCTTGTCCCTCTGAGCGATCCTTAAGAAGAAAAAGCAGAGTGAGATGAATTATTTGGATTGGTATATGAGCTTGAGAATTGTTCTCAGGCAAGAGCGCAAACTCTATGTTTTGGAAGAGGTAACCCCTAATAAGCCTGTCTGAAATGCACCTCGTGCTGATAAAGATGCTTATAAGAAGTATCTTGATGACTCCTTGGATGTTAAATGTCTCATGCTAGCGACCATGAACTGTGAGCTCCAAAAGTAACATGAGAACATGGGTTGCAAGGATATTGACATGCATCTCGAGAAAATGTTTCAAGGGCAAGCTCGTCAAGAGAGATTTGATGTCACTATGCGTTGTTCCAGTGCAAGATGGGAGCTCGGGACCTAGTAGGGACTCACGTACTCAAGATGATTGGGTATATTGAGAATCTTGAAAGACTAGGGTTCCCTCTAGGTCAAGAGTTGGCTACAGACCTGATCCTGCAATCGTTGTCGGACAGTTATGAGCAGTTTGTCTTGAACTATAACATGAATGAAATAAACAAGACACTGCCCGAGCTCCTAGACATGTTGCAAACTGCCGAGATCAACATGAAGAAGGATAAGCCTACTAGCCCCATACTGATGGTGCATAAAGGCAAGGCCAAGGCCAAGGGCTTCAAGAAGACGAAGGTAAGACCTAAGTCTTCTCTGGAGCCCAAGTCTTCTACATTGAAAAAAAGGTTCAGGGAAAGAGGGAAAGTGCCACCACTGTGGCAAGGCTGGTCATTGGAGAAGGAACTGTCCTTCATATATTGAGGGTCTGCAAAAGATGAAGGGATGTATGACTTCCGCTTTAGGTATTTATGTTATAGAGATAAACCTTCTTGCTTCTTCATCCTAGGTATTAGATACCAGATGTGGTTCTCACATTTGTATAAATGTGTAAGAACTGGGAAGGAGAAGAATGTTGAGTAAAGGAGAGGTGGACCGACATGTGGGCAATGAAGCAAGAGTTGTTGCTGTCATTGTGGGTGTTTACCGTCTTGCTTTGCCCAGTGGACATGTAATAAAACTAGATAATTGTTATTTTGTTCCTACCATAACTAGAAACATTATATCCATTTCATGATTGGACATGGTGGGTTTTTCTTTTATTATTAAGAACAATTGTTATTCAATATTTAAGAAGGATGTTTGTTATGGTGTAGCCCAAATGTTTAATGGTTTATATGTTTTGAACTTAGACCATCATATCTATAATATAGAAAATACTAAAAGATTAAAAACGAATGACTCCAGCCCTACATTTCTTTAGCATTGTCATTTGGGTCATATAAATGAGAAACATATATCCAAACTCCATAGAGATGGACTATTAGACTTATTTGATTATGAATCATTTGAGAGATGCAAATCTTGTTTGTTAGGAAAGATAACTAAGGTCCCTTTCACTGCAAACAATGAGAGGGTTGATGATCTCTTGGGTATAATACATAGTGATGTATGTGGACCCATGAGTTCTATGGCCAGAGATGGGTACTTCTATTTTGTTACATTTACTGATGATTTCAATAGATACAGATACATGTATCTTATGAAGTGCAAATCCGAAATCTTTGAAAAGTTCAAAGTGTTTAAGAATGAAGTAGAGAACCAGCTGGGTAAGAGGGTTAAAGCACTTCGATCTGATCGAGGTGGCGAATACCTAAGTCATGAGTTCCATGATCATCTGAAAGTGTGTGGTATTGTATCATAACTCACTCTACCTAGAACACAACAACATAATGGTGTGTCTGAGAGATGGAATCGTACTCTGTTAGACATGGTACGGTCGATGATGAGTCATGCAGATCTGTCTGTTTCCTTTTGGGTTTTGTTCCAAAAACTACTGCTTTAACATTAAATTGTGCTCCAACGAAAGAGGTTCTAAAGACACCATATGAGATATGGACTGGGAAACATCCTAGTATGTCATTTATTAAGATTTGGTGTTACGAGGCTTACGTAAGACGTCAAATGCCTGACAAGTTGGGACCCAGATAAGATAAGTGTTATCTTATGAGGTATCCTAAGGAAACTAAAGGGTACTATTTCTACTTACAGTCCGAAAGCAAAGTGTTTGTCGCGAGTACTGATGACTTTCTTGAGAAAGAGTTCTTAAGTAGAAAGACTGCCAGAGTAGAACTTAAAAGAGTTCAAGAACCATAAAATGTGAATGAGCTGGAATTGGAACCTAAGCCAGGACTATAAGTTGTTGTAGCTAGAGAACCAGCTCAGGAAACAAAAGTTCCATGTAGATCTGGTAGACCAAAGGTTGAGCCTGAGAGATATGGAGTTCTCGTGTCTCAAATAGGTAATGTGTTGCTTATGAATCATAATGATGAGCCTGCAACCCACCAAGAGGCTATGAGTGGACTGGACTCCGAGAAATGGCTTGAGGCCATGAAATATGAGATGTACTCCATTTATGAAAACCAAGTTTGTACCTGGGTGGAACCACCTGAAGGTGTAAGATCCATAGGGTGCAAGAAGGTCTTCTAGAAGAAGACCGACATGGATGGGAATGTACAAACATTCAAAGGGTGACTGGTGGCTAAGAGTTTCAAGCTAATTCATGTTATTGACTATGATGAGACCTTTTCCCATGTTATTATGCTTAAGTCCATCAGAATTTTGCTTGCTATTACTGTGTATTATGACTACGAGATCTGGCAGATGGATGTCAAAACGGCTTTCCTAAATGGAAACCTCCTTGAGGAAGTGTACTTGATACAACCCGAGGGTTTTGTATCTTTAGGTTAAGCCACTAAAATATGCAAGCTGAAGAGACCCATTTATGGATTAAAACAGCCTTCTCGAAGTTGGAATCTTCGTTCTGATGAAAAGATCAAATAGTTTGGTTTTATCAAAAATGAAGATGAACCGTGTGTTTACAAACAGATTAGTGGAGCATATTTATCTTTCTGACATTATATGTAGATGACATACTGCTTATCAGAAATGACAAACCGACCCTGCAAGTTATTAAGAACAACCTAGGGGACTGCTTTTCAATGAAGGACTTCGGTGAAGAGACTTATATAATTGATATTAAGATCTATAGAGGTAGATCGAAGAAGTTGTTGGGTTTGACCCAAAGTACGTACATTGACAAAGTATTGAAGGGGTTCAACATGCTTGAGTCCAAGAAAGGATTCTTGCCCATGTCTCATGATGTGAGTATCTCTAAGTACCAATGTCCTAAGCCTTGTGAAGATAATGACCGTATGAAGTTGATTCCATATGCTTAAGAAATTTGGTCAATCATGTATACAATGATATATACTAGATCTGATGTCTCTTATGCCTTGAGCATGACTAATAGGTATCAATCTGATCCTAGTGAAAGTCACTGGATTGTCGTTAAAAATATCCTGAAGTACTTGTGAAGGACTAAGGATACGTTCTTGGTATTTGGTAGAGTGGAAGAGCTCGTTGTAAAGGGTTACATGGATGCTAGCTTCCAGGCTGATTGGGACGACTCAAAGTCTCAGTCAGGTTTCATATTTTGCCTTGATGGTGGTGTTGTTAGTTGGAAAAGTTCCAAGCAGGAGACAATTATCGATTCTACAACTGAGGTCGAGTATATCATCGCTGCAAATGCAACAAAGGAGGCTATATGGATTCGAAAATTCATCGGCGAGTTAAATGTAGTTCCTAGCATTGTTCGTCACGTAGATCTCTACTGTGACAATAATGGTGCAATTGCACTTGCTTTGGAACCTAGATCTCATCAGCGCTTGAAAGATATGGTACCTAAACACCTAGAGGGGGGGGGGGGGTGAATAGGTGACCTAAACCTTTTTAAAACTTTGTTGGCAGCACAACAGTTATTTCACAGATTACTACAGCTAACAGCAATTACAGAAATCAAACAGTCAATCCACAGCACAGCACAGCAGACACACTAATTTATAGTGGTTCCCCAATCTTTGGGTACATCCACTTTTCCCCTTCGCCTATCTAGCAGTGTACTAGATTCAGCCAAACTTCTCCACTATCTCAGAACCCAACAAGGTTCCTACACCTCAGGCCCAAAGCCTTACACTCAGCCACACAGGCCTACACTCAGCCACCCAGGCCTACACTCAGCCAATTAAGGCCTACACTCAGAGTTCTTCAACTCCTACACTCAGGCAACCAAGCCCTACCCTCAGCCTTTATAATATAGGCTTACAATTCTCTCAGATCCAATGGATCCTACAAGTTAAAATAGAAATACAATAGCTAACTCTACAACTCAGAAAATAGGAGAGGAGTTGAGAGTTTCTTGAAGAGTTCTTGGAAGAACTCAGCTAGATCCAAACTGACTTAGCTTCCTTCAAAGCTTCTTGAGTTAGAACTGAATTAGTCTGAATCTTCTGCAGTTGATCCTTGACCTCTGCTTCTTGAGATCCAGATGATTCTGAATCTTTCTTCTCAGCCTTAGTTCCAAAGACTGAATTCTTGATTGGAGCTCTCTCTCTCCAACTTCTTAGATCTGCAGTTGGACTGTCAGATCTTCTTGTGTTGATCCTCTGTGTATCACTTCTTGATTTAATCTGATCAACTACTTTAAATATTCTCTCAAGCTGTAACTCTTGTTTCTCAATCACAACAACAATCAATCACTTTCTGTAAACTATGAGTGCCTATTTATAGGCTTCCTTCATGGTAACCGGCTGGTCCGGTTCATAACAGACTTCTGATTTCTCTGACAGTTGATGTAGACCGGCTGGATCGGCAGCTGTCTGTCAACCAGTCACTTCTTGAAATTCTCTAACTGTCAGATAGTGTCGAGACTTTCTGTTCTTAAGTGTCGACACTTATAGACCAAGTGTCGACACATGTTGTGTAAGTGTCGACACAAGTCTACAAGGTGTCGACACAATTCCTTGTATGTCTCGACACAGATTCTTCTGCATGTGTCGACACTGAAATTGAGTGTCGACACAAGTACTTGTTCTTCATTCTTTAACTGTATTCTTCTAAGTGTCGACACATGTTCTTTGTGTCGACACATCTTCATGTGTTGAAACTGTCAAGTGTCGACACTGCTTCTTGGTGTCGACACAAGTCTTCACTTTTGTTTCTTCAGCTGAGTGTCGACACATTCCTTTAGTGTCGACACTTGTACTTAGAATATTTTGTAACTTTTCTGTTCTTTGCTAAGTGTCGACACAGCTCCTTGTGTCGACACTTTCTTCAAGTGTAGAGTCTTCAACTAAGTGTCGACACATTGTGCTGAGTGTCGACACTTTCTTCAAGTGTTGACTCTTCTGGTTGTGTGTCGACACATTGTGCTGAGTGTCGACACTTTCTTCAAATACTGACTCTTCAGCATAGTGTCGACACATTGTGTTGAGTGTCGACACTTGTACTTAGATTCTGCAGACTTTTGCTGAGTGTCGACACATCTTCAAGTGTCGACACTTTCTGGTGTAGACTTAGCTCTTCTAGGTGTCGACACTTCTGCTAAGTGTCGACACTGCTTTTCTGCATACTTCTTCACTGAGTGTCGACACAGCTCCAAGTGTCGACACTTTCTGTCTGATGTCGACTCTTCATCCCAGGTGTTGACACAATGACTCCAAGTGTCGACACTGCTTGTCTGGGTGTCGACACAAGCTTTCTCAAGTGTCGACACTTTCCCTCTGGGTGTCGACACATGGACTTAGAAACTTTTAGCTTCAGTCTAGTGAATACCTAACCTGCACAAGTAACTCAAACACACATCAAATACATTATGATGTATATCATTGAGTTAGGTGAGGCTTCTTCAAATCAGGTACATTTGACCAATGTACCCAACAATCTCCCCCTATTTGGAGAAGTCATAACCCTTAGTCAATGATATACATCACTCAAAATTAAAAATTAGAGAATGATGAAAAGCAGATTATATATCAACAGGGTATACTTAAACATGTAATAAAGCACACATGTATACTCAATCAGCATTATAGAACAACCAAGAATTAGACACATTCTACTGAATCAATCATGAAATATATTTATCAAAAACTGTCCAAACATTGTGTTCAATACATTGTCAATGATTTACAAAAATATTTAGATGTAACAAATTACAACATTCTTCAGTCTAATCTTAATCTAATTCTGCTCTGGTTCTTTTATAACTAAGCCTTTCCCAGCTTGTATTTTGGCTTTTACAGCAGCAGCAGCAACAGCAGGCTCAGTATCAGCAACCTTCTTCCCTTTGGAGTCCTTCTTCTTAAGTTCTTCAGCCTTGATTTTCTGCCTTTCAAAATAATGATAGGGCTTAGGAAAGTACTTGCTAGGCTCCACAGCTGTAGGAGGTAGCTTTCCTAACTTAGCCTTCCTTCTATACTGGACAATGGCTTTCCTGCCTGATCTCATGCTTCCTCCATTCTGCTTCTGAGAACCATTTATTCCTTTCATGAGCATTGTCCTTGGCTGCTTTCCAGGCTATGAGAATGATGTTCCTAGAAGTAGGGCTCCACTGTTCAAAATCTGGTTTTTGCTCAGCAAGTTCCCTGAACTTCTTCTTTGACAACCTTGTCTCTTCCTCTTTGTCCATAGCCTCTTGCATAGCAGCTGTAATAGGTTGAACAACCTTTTCCAGAATAACAGTTGGCTTTCCAGCAGTTGGGCTATACATTGTGCTTACTTCAGCATGAACCATATCAAAATCTGGAGGGGATAGATCACCTGAGCTACTTCCTGTTGCTCACCTCCAAGATATGCACTTTGAATACCAGATTCAGCTACATTGTCATCATCACACAGGGGAGGATAGCCCAGTGTAGCTCTGATGGAATTAGAAATCCATTTGGCATGGTCAGAGCTAGCTTTGACTAACACCCTCTCCCCCTTTATGACTTCTTGTGCTACATGATCTCTCACATCATCTTTCTGGAATCTGATTTGACTGTCCAAATACCTTATGCCATCCTTAAAGAAAGGTCTAAGCTTTGTAAGCTGTTCAGAAATGACCTTCTGTGAATCTTTAATTGCAGTCTTTACAGCAGCAATTTCTTCTTGAAATACTTTATCAAATTCAGCCTTGGCAGCAGCAGAGGAGGTTGAAGGTTCATCAGACTTATTCTTTAGTTCAGTGACTATTGCATTGTGGGATGCAGTCAAATTATCATTCATCCTCAATTGATTCTCCAGCACATAACCTTGCTTCAGTGTTATATCATCTACTTGAGATTTTATTTTCTCTTGGTGGGTTGCCAGATAAACCACTGCATTAGCACCCTTTGTAAAACAGTCAGTCATCTCCTTTTTATTAAGGTTCATTTCAAACCTTATTGACTTGATGTCCTGTGCCAGATCCGATTGAAGTGCCTTGTGCCCTTCATCAACATAAGTTTCTATAGCCTTCCTTTGTTCATCCATCTTGATTTGCATTGCAAGCAGTAGAGCACTGTAATCAGTTGTTGGAGCTTGTTGGACTAGGGAGTGTTGAGCAACAGTTTGTAGAGCTTTCTTATAGCTCTGACTCCTTCTTTTGAATACAAAGAACTGCTTCTTCTGAGCTTGCTCAGCTTCATCATCCTCAGACTCTGAAGTACTTGCTATATTTACCCTATCCTTAGGGCTTGAGGGTTTGTCAGCTTGCACATTTAGTGCCTTCTCAGTATCTAGCCTTATAGGCTCTTCCTGAACTTCCAGATTCTCCCCCTCAACAGCAGCACCCTTCTCTTCAGTAGCAGCATTCTTGTCCATGTCAAAGTCCTCTTGATCTAAATTCAGAAATAGATCTTCCATTGTATATTCAGCTGGAGACTGTGCAGGAGAAGTACTGGGTTCATCAACTACAGCAGATGTGTCTTGGAGAACAACATCTGGTGCTTGGTTTGCTTGCTGAGTTTGCTGATGATATCAGACAAATCAGAATCTATTATAGAAAAATCTAAAGTATTGAGGTCAGAAAGTACCTCTTGGATAATGAGAGTAGCTTGCTCACTCTCCAGTGTAGAGGGTTGTTCTACAGCTAGAGGCTCCCCCTGGATGTCAGCTGGCTCTTGAGGAGCAGGTGACTTCTCTGCAGCCTCATCCTCATGATTATCAGGAGTGAAAACAACATGTTCTTCACTACCTGAGCTGCTGGAGGACTCCTGAGTCACAGCAGCTATTTTCCTCTTCTTCTTTGGAGGGGAATCTTTCTTAGAAACTTTTTTTCTGGGGTAGGAACTTCCTTAGACAGCACTCTTTCCCATCTTGAAAGTATTCTCATATCCATCCTCCTCATGTGATTGATTTTAGCTCCAGCAGCATTGCTCATTACCTCTGGTATTGTACCAGCCAGGTAGAGACTTAGTATCCTGCCCAGATTGGGCTTCTTCAGACTTTCCTTAACTTTCTCAAAGACAACCATTGACCAGTCTGTTTTGAGGTTGAAGATGATTCTGGTCATAACACTGAACATGGAGGCTGACACCCTGTCATGCCCTCCAGGTTTACTGAGGATAACTTTACCCACAACTTCTGACAGAAACTTTCCTTGGGTATTCATTCCTTTCCTGTTGAATACTGATCCTATCTTCAGCTTAGGATCTAGACCACACCAGGTAAGTGCTTCTCTGGTCTTAGATGTAGTCACTTCCTCTTCATCTTGAACTTTAGGTAGCTGAAGTACCTTTCTCAGAGACTTGGGTGAAATCTTGACCTTGGTGCCATGCACCCTTGATTTGATTCTGTAGCCTGAGTCATCTACAGAAGCTCCAGTAAGAAATTCAATAACTTCCTTCTTCCATATCTTGGTTGGTTCTGAAACCAAGAACTCCAATCCTGAATCGGTGACTAGGGTTATCACCGATTTGATTTCTTGATCACCGTCGTCGAATGCGCCACGCACGCACCAGTTCATAGCCTTCGTTAACGTTCTCTTCCAGCTTGGGAGCCATTAGGGTTTGGAGAATTAGTCTTTAGAGAAGAGAAATGTCGACACAAGAGTTTTGGTCTCGAAACTTTGAAAGCGTGTCGACAAACAAAGACAGAACCCTATTTATACCTTTCTTTTTTGAAGACGAACAGGCGGGATAGCGAGCTAAAGATGTGTCGACACTGTCAATAAGTGTCGACACTGACTTATAATGTCTCGACACTCATGTGTCGACACAAGTTTAGTCAACAGATTTTATGTGTCGACACTTGGTTAAGTGTCGACACCACACTACTCGACATGTAGTCGAGACTTTACTTAGAAAATTCTGAGTAAAACTTAAGTGTCGACACCTTATTGGATGTGTCGACACCTACTCGACATGTGTCGACACTAACATTCTGAAGTGTCGACACCAACTTCCTAGATGTGTCGACACCATTTTCCTGAAGTGTCGACACTTACTATTCTGTGTCGACATAGACTTGTCTATGTGTCGACACCTTTTTACTTAGCCAATTTTTAGTTCTGTAAACTTAGTCTAAGTTTATCATACCTAGTTCAATTTTGAACCTATTGAACTTAGCTTCTTCTAAGGGCTTAGTAAACATATCAGCTATCTGATTATCAGTTTTAACATATTCAAGTGCAATATCATTTCTTTCTACATGCTCCCTAAGAAAGTGATATTTAATCTCAATATGTTTAGTTCTACTATGTGATACAGGATTGTTAGCTATTGAAATAGCACTTGTAGAATCACAGTAAAGTGGAGTTCTACTTACCTGAAATCCATAGTCTTCTAACTGATGTTGAATCCACAGAAGTTGAGCACAGCAACTTCCTGCAGCTACATATTCTGACTCAGCTGTGGAAATAGCCACACTGGTTTGCTTCTTACTGCTCCATGAAATGAGTCTTCCACCTAGGAATTGACAGGATCCAGTAGTGCTCTTTCTATCTTCTTTGCATCCTGCAAAGTCTGCATCTGAATAGCCTGTTAGATCAAAATCTCCATTCCTAGGGTACCAGAGGCCTAGATAAGGTGTGCCCTTTAGATATCTCAAGATTCTCTTGACTGCAGTCAAGTGAGACTCTTTAGGGCAGGCTTGATACCTGGCACAAACACATGTAGCATACATAATGTCAGGCCTACTTGCAGTCAAGTATAGTAGGGAGCCAACTATCCCTCTATACAAGGTTTCATCTACAGGTTTCCCTGCATCATCCTTGCTTAGAGACATACTTGACCCCATAGGAGTCTTCATGGTACTGGATGAATCCATACCATACTTCCTTATGAGTTCTAGGGTGAACTTGGACTGACATATGGATAGACCACTTCCAGTCTGTTTAACTTGGAGACCCAAGAAAAACTTCAGTTCTCCCATACTACTCATCTCAAATTGACTTTGCATAAGCTTTGCAAACTTTTTGCAAAGGCTACTTTCAGTAGACCCAAATATAATGTCATCTACATATATTTGGACAAGTATGACTTTGCCTCTAGATTCCCTAAGGAATAGAGTCTTATCTATTTTCCCCCTTGAGAACTTGTTCTCAATGAGGAAACTAGATAGGGTTTCATACCAAGCTCTAGGTGCTTGTTTTAACCCATATAATGCTTTCCTAAGTCTATACACATAATGAGGTAAAGTTGGATCAACAAAACCTGCAGGCTGCTCCACATAGACTTCTTCTTTCAAATTACCATTTAGGAATGCTGACTTCACATCCATTTGGTATACTTTGAATCCTTGATAGGTTGCATAGGCCAAGAACATCCTTATGGCTTCCAGTCTGGCTACTGGAGCAAAGGTTTGATCAAAATCAATACCTTCTTCTTGCCTATATCCTTTTGCAACCAGTCTTGCTTTATTCTTAATGATGACTCCTTGTTCATCTAACTTATTCCTGTAGATCCACTTTGTTCCTATCACATTGTGATCTTTAGGTTTAGGAACCAAGTCCCAAACCTTGCACCTTTTGAACTGATTAAGCTCTTCCTGCATTGCTTCAGTCCACTGTGGATCTTGTATTGCTTCTTCAAATTTCTTTGGTTCTATTTGAGACAGAAAACTTGAATATACTACAGCATTCTGATTTCTGCTCCTTGTCTGAACACCTTGTCTTGGATCTCCAATTATCAGCTCTACTGGATGATCTCTTAGATGCCTGTTGGCTGGAGGCATCCTTACTTCTGGTTGTACTTCTACAGCATCTTCATCATGCTGAGTTCCTTGTACTTCTTCAGCTCCTGGTACATGTAGTTCTCCCCCTGGACATAAGCCATCTTCTTCTACTTGCTGTCTTGCAGCAGGTACATCTTCTATGGTTAGCTTGTCCATCTTCTTAGTAAGACCTGTGGGGCTGCATACATTGCTAGACAACTCATTGTTAATTAGTTGTGTCTCATCAAAAACTACATGCACAGACTCCTCTACAACTTGTGTAGTCAAGTTGTAGACTCTATAAGCCTTACTATTATTGCTGTACCCAACAAACACTCCCTCTTGGGACTTGGCAGCAAACTTAGTTAAGTAAGACTTTCCATTGTTAAGTATGAAGCATTTGCAACCAAAAATCCTGAAATAGGATAGGTTTGGTTTCCTGCCTTTCACAACTTCATAGGGGGTCTTGTTTAACCTTTTAGTGATGGTAGCCCTATTTATCACATGGCATGCAGTGTTAACTGCTTCAGCCCAGAAATATTCTGGCAGTGATGAATCACTTAATAGGGTTCTACCAGCCTCTATCAAGGTCCTATTTTTCCTTTCAGCAATGCCATTTTGCTGAGGTGTTCTAGGTGAAGAGAATTCTTGAAATATCCAATAGTCTTCACACAGCTTTGTCATGCTTTCAGACTGAAACTCAGTACCATGGTCACTTCTAATTTTGACCACTGTACAGTTCAATTCATTCTGAATTTGCTTAACAAAACTATAGAAGACACTAGGTGTTTCAGATTTCTGCTTTAAGAAGAACACCCAGGAAAACCTTGAGTAGTCATCAACAACTACAAAGGTATAGACCTTCCTACCTAAGCTGTGAACTGGCATTGGACCAAATAGATCCATATGCAAGAGGTATAAACACCTCACAGCATCTTTGTTGTCTAAGCTTCTAAAGGTGGATTTAGTCTGCTTGCCCTTTTGACAAGCTGAGCAAATGCCATCTTTAACACACTTAACTTGAGGACCATTCCTCACTAACTCTTTACTAAAGAGTTTGCTAATAGTCTTGTAGTTAAGATGGCAAGCCTCTTGTGCCATTTGACACATTGAGAGACTGTCTCATCAGCTACAAGACACACAGGAGAACCATTGTTCTCAATCATAATGTCTAAGCAGTAGACATTCCTCTTTCTATATCCTGTCAAAATGATCTCTTGATCACTTGACCTCTTGATATGACAACCATTTTTAACAAATGAGATGTCATACCCTACATCACTTAACTGACTTATACTAATGAGGTTGTGTTTCAACCCTTTAACATAAGCCACTTGAGTAATGGTAACAAGGTTTGAAGAGATGTTACCAAACCCTTTGATGATTCCTTTTTCAGAACCACCAAAGGTCACTTTAGGACCATTTTTGATTGGAATGTAGTCCTTCAGTAGTCCCCTTGTTCCAGTCATGTGTCTGGAACATCCACTATCCAAGTACCATGTTGGGGTATGGCCACTTGGATTCACCTGCAAAACAAATTAATGAACCTTAGAACCCAAAGTAAACTTGGGTCCTTGGTGATTGTTAGTTTGCAATTTGACATAGCTACCTGCTGGCTTTCCACCAGGTAACTTGCTACTCAACTTGGCACTGGCATTGTGCCAACAATCCAAGGCAAAGTGGCCAACCTTGCCACAACACCAGCATTCAAACTTGTTGTACCTTTGCTTAGGTACAACCTTTGCTGTCTTGACTACAGCAGGCTTGTTGAATGTTGGGGCTTTGCCCTTGGACTTGGACTGATCCTGAACAGTCCTAGCTGGTTTAATAAAACCCAATCCAGCCTTTCCTTTATGATGAACAAATTCATCAATCAAGGGTAGCACTGATTTAGGTTTTGAAAACCTAGCAACTAGCTCTCTTTCCTTCTGGAGATTAATCTCCAGTAACTTAATTTGATCATTTTTATAAGTGATAGTTCCCATCTGAATCACAGTAATGTGTTTCAGCCTGGCTACCTCATTGAGCTTTTGATCAAATTCCTTCTCAAAGTCTGTTGCAGCTGCCTTTAGATCAGCAATTTCCTTTGCCTGACTTTTGGCAAGGGACTTGCTTTTCTTATAGGCTTGCAACAGTACTTTATATTCATCTAAGAGCTGATGAATATCTCCCTCAGATTCAGAAACACTTTCATCACTTGATGAAGATGAATCTGACTCTGAACTAGAACTGAAATCTGAACTTTGAGTTGGACTTTGTACCTGACTAGGTCCTGGCTGCTCCAGGATTTTGGTACTTTCAGTCAATGCCATCAGTCCTTGGCACTGACACTCTTCTTGTTCATAGATTGATTCCATGATCTGCATAAACTCTTCTTCTTCTTCAGCAAATAGCCCTATGTAGGCTTCAGCATCTGTCTCAGTGTCTGAAGAAGAAATGTCTGAAAGAGTCTTTTCATTCTTTGCAACAAAGGACTTCTCCTTCTTTCCTTTGAAGTAAGTCTTCTTTCTGTCACTGGATTCTTTTCTTCTCTCAGGACAATCTGCAATAACATGCCCCTGTCTATTGCAGCAGTAACATACTATCTTAGACCCAGTTGCCTTGCTAGTCTTTGTCTTTTTCTTGTCCTTCTTTGAAGGCTTCTTCTCCTGATACTGAACTTCTTTCCCTTTGGAAAATGAAGGTCTGGACCTCCACTGTTTCTTCTTCAGGAATTTCTGAAAATGTCTGGTGAATGCAGCAAAGTCTTCATCACTTTCACTGCTTGTAGACTTTGTGCTAATAGACTCATCTGATTCAGATTCAACTACCTTTAGAGGAGGTGTTGTTGACTTAGTCCTGCCCTTTCTAGGTACTTCTGACTTGAAGGCAACAGTTCTTTCCCTGTGCTCAGTCCTTGTTGATTTTTCCTCCTCTTTTCTCACAGACAGCTGCATCTCATAAGACAACAACTTGCCAAATAGTGTGGGAGGAGGAATTTCTCCCAACTTTGCCATTTCTCTGATGGCACAGATCTTGGTGTCCCAATCTTTGGTTAGGGAGCTTAAGAACTTATCATTCAATTCATAGTTAGTGAACTCTCTTCCATAGGACATAAGTTCATTAACAATTCTGTAGAATTTCTTGTAGCATTCAGTGATGCTATCTCCTCTTCCTTGCCTAAAGCTCTCATACTCTTGATTAAGCAAGGACTTTCTATCTTGCCTAACTTCTTCAGATCCTTCCATATACACTATAAGAGTGTCCCACATCTCTTTTGCTGTCTTACAGTGAATTAAGTTCTGGAAGGTGGCATCATCAATGACACTTACTATTATTTTTTGTGCCCTTTTGTCCATAGTGGCTAGGACAATTTCATCCTTGGTCATCTCAGAGAAATCCTTTGGAGTCCTCTGATTTGCATCCAATACTGAGATCTTCATGGGCACATATGGCCCCTCTTTGACTGTGATGTAGATTCTAGGGTCAGAGGCTTCCATGAATAGCCTTACCCTCTCTTTCCAGATTCCAAAAATCTCTTTTCTGCATATGGGCAGTTTCATTGAACCCAATTCCTTGTGATTCTCTGAAGAACCCATGTTTCTTGATTTTCTTGAAACTGTGTTCTGACTTATCCTAAATCTGCCAAACTGGATCTCCTCAGACAGTTAGTCCTTTTTGAGGAACCTGGCTCTGATACCACTTGAAAGATATGGTACCTAAACACCTAGAGGGGGGGTGAATAGGTGACCTAAACCTTTTTAAAACTTTGTTGGCAGCACAACAGTTATTTCACAGATTACTACAGCTAACAGCAATTACAGAAATCAAACAGTCAATCCACAGCACAGCACAGCAGACACACTAATTTATAGTGGTTCCCCAATCTTTGGGTACATCCACTTTTCCCCTTCGCCTATCTAGCAGTGTACTAGATTCAGCCAAACTTCTCCACTATCTCAGAACCTAACAAGGTTCCTACACCTCAGGCCCAAAGCCTTACACTCAGCCACACAGGCCTACACTCAGCCACCCAGGCCTACACTCAGCCAATTAAGGCCTACACTCAGAGTTCTTCAACTCCTACACTCAGGCAACCAAGCCCTACCCTCAGCCTTTATAATATAGGCTTACAATTCTCTCAGATCCAATGGATCCTACAAGTTAAAATAGAAATACAATAGCTAACTCTACAACTCAGAAAATAGGAGAGGAGTTGAGAGTTTCTTGAAGAGTTCTTGGAAGAACTTAGCTAGATCCAAACTGACTTAGCTTCCTTCAAAGCTTCTTGAGTTAGAACTGAATTAGTCTGAATCTTCTGCAGTTGATCCTTGACCTCTGCTTCTTGAGATCCAGATGATTCTGAATCTTTCTTATCAGCCTTAGTTCCAAAGACTGAATTCTTGATTGGAGCTCTCTCTCTCCAACTTCTTAGATCTACAGTTGGACTGTCAGATCTTCTTGTGTTGATCCTCTGTGTATCACTTCTTGATTTAATCTGATCAACTACTTTAAATATTCTCTCAAGCTGTAACTCTTGTTTCTCAATCACAACAACAATCAATCACTTTCTGTAATCTATGAGTGCCTATTTATAGGCTTCCTTCATGGTAACCGGCTGGTCCGGTTCATAACAGACTTCTGATTTCTCTGACAGTTGATGTAGACCGGCTGGATCGGCAGCTGTCTTGTCAACCAGTCACTTCTTGAAATTCTCTAACTGTCAGATAGTGTCGATACTTTCTGTTCTTAAGTGTCGACACTTATAGACCAAGTGTCGACACATGTTGTGTAAGTGTCGACACAAGTCTACAAGGTGTCGACACAATTCCTTGTATGTCTCGACACAGATTCTTCTGCATGTGTCGACACTGAAATTGAGTGTCGACACAAGTACTTGTTCTTCATTCTTTAACTGTATTCTTCTAAGTGTCGACACATGTTCTTTGTGTCGACACATCTTCATGTGTTGAAACTGTCAAGTGTCGACACTGCTTCTTGGTGTCGACACAAGTCTTCACTTTTGTTTCTTCAGCTGAGTGTCGATACATTCCTTTAGTGTCGAGACTTGTACTTAGAATATTTTGTAACTTTTCTGTTCTTTGCTAAGTGTCGACACAGCTCCTTGTGTCGACACTTTCTTCAAGTGTAGAGTCTTCAACTAAGTGTCGACACATTGTGCTGAGTGTCGACACTTTCTTCAAGTGTTGACTCTTCTGGTTGTGTGTCGACACATTGTGCTGAGTGTCGACACTTTCTTCAAATACTGACTCTTCAGCATAGCGTCGACACATTGTGTTGAGTGTCGACACTTGTACTTAGATTCTGCAGACTTTTGCTGAGTGTCGACACATCTTCAAGTATCGACACTTTCTGGTGTAGACTTAGCTCTTCTAGGTGTCGACACTTCTGCTAAGTGTCGACACTGCTTTTCTGCATACTTCTTCACTGAGTGTCGACACAGCTCCAAGTGTCGACACTTTCTGTCTGATGTCGACTCTTCATCCCATGTGTCGACACAATGACTCCAAGTGTCGACACTGCTTGTCTGGGTGTCGACACAAGCTTTCTCAAGTGTCGACACTTTCCCTCTGGGTGTCGACACATGGACTTAGAAACTTTTAGCTTCAGTCTAGTGAATACCTAACCTGCACAAGTAACTCAAACACACATCAAATACATTATGATGTATATCATTGAGTTAGGTGAGGCTTCTTCAAATCAGGTACATTTGACCAATGTACCCAACAGCGCTCCAAGCACATACTTCAGCAGTTCCATCTAATTCGAGAGATTGTCGATTGGGGAGATGTGAGCATTAGCAGAGTGCCGACTGAAGAAAATATCGTGGATCTACTAACAAAGCCTCTAGCACAGAGAAAGCATGACAGTAATGTTAGATCTATGGGTATATGATACCTTAATGATCATCCCTAGTATGAGTCTTGTGGATTGTATGTTTGTTGGATGTATTATTTCATTTGATGAAAAAGTATTGCATGCATTTCATTTATATATTTTGACAAGTTCTTTTATTATGTTAATTTTTCTATTGTGATAGAGTAGTTAACTGTATAAATGTCATTCGAGTGTTTGCTTCCATAGGTCAAGTAGTGACTTGAATGTGAGAACCTATGATCCCAGAAGCTTCATTCTTAAAGGTCTCAGGTCGTTGTATCATCTTGGAAGCTGAGGGCGATGATGATACCTTTAAGAATAGTATGAGTGTTGACTGATGACCCATCCTCACAGGTCATGATATTGTGATATCAAGTCATCACATGAGTACTTGTTATGAACAAGTTGTACTGGACAGACTCACTATGAGAATACTATTGAATTGTTATATAAACATGTCACAAGTATGGCTCAAGTGGAAATGGTGTTTGTGGTCCTTCGACCTGAAGTCACAAAATTTATCGAGTAACGAAGAGCGTGCTTTGATGCTATCAAAAGTCCAGTCTTGAGAAAGTTGGATGATAAATGTGGTTATTGGGTACGTTACAAATCATTTGGATGTTTACGTGTGAACATAGATGAGATTTTTCCTCCTTTATGATGGGAGTTGCATCCATGGGCCCCTTGATGGAATGGGATTGAGAAATACATGGCCATGCTTGGTTGAGTCAATATGTGATATTGGGCTCACCAATTTCTGAAAGTCCATTCTAGATCAGGAAACTGGAATTGAACCATTATGAGGGCGACACAGTCTATACCTCTAATTCTATCCGAATGTAAGGGACGAAGGGACATGACAATACTGTAACATTGGTCACAATGGCTTTTGAGTTTAATAAACTCTTATTGTTTGTGGAGCAATGATGTATTACTAGATGTCACTCATTGTTTGTGAAGCCTTTGTTTCATACTTTCAAAATCAAGTGGGAGACTGTTGGTGTTACCATTATGATCTAGAAGTGATCAAGCATGTGGCCTCATTGCCAACTCAGTATGAGCATATTAGGGTCGCATATAAGATTGTGGGGAAATTGGGAGGTTGGATCTGTATAGTATAGCTCATATAATGAGTTGAAAAGGACTTAAATATTCTAAGGCAGCATCGAGTGTGTCGAAACCACTCAATGCCTTTGTCAAGTTAAGAGTTAACTCGTTGAATGATGACGTTGAGTGAGTTGAGTGTATTCAACGGTTTGTCGAGTCAAGGAGTTAATTCGTCGAGTATTGCACTGAAGTGTTGAGTGCGTTGAGTCCATTCAATGATTCGCCGAGTCAATGTGTTGACTTGACAGATTTGAGTCTTAGGCATTGAGTGCTTTGAGTTCACTCAATGCCATTCGATGAATTTAGTCTTATGCGTTGAGTGCTTTGAGTTCACTCCATGCCATTCGATGAATCTGGCTTTAGGCGTTGAGTGCATTGAGTGCACTCAACGCCATGGCGTAGAAAGCGTTGATAGTGTTGAGTCCATTAAACGCCTTCGTCAATGTCAAGTGTTGACTCGGCTGAAAGGAGGTGTGGAGTTTGTCATATATCCTATGAATACTCGACGATTTGTCGAGTATATGATGATACTCGACGATTCATCGTGTATGCTGTAGATACTCGACGATTCGACGAGACAAGGGTTGTCTGGCCGAATTTCTGGATTTTAAGTTCTCGAGTTTGTGGATAGCGGCAGAGCTGTTCTATTTATCTATTGGAGTATAAATAGATGTTTTAGGGTTTCTAGGCTAGACGAGATATTTTGTCAAAGCACGCAAGCAGTTATTATGTGAAAGACTGAAACCCTTGAAAGCCGACAGAAGCCATTCCGCCATCGCCGTTGCCGATCCCGAGCCCGATCAATGCGAGTGTCGTCGCTGCCTCTCCTATAACAGATCTAGTAGTCTAGAGATGTTGAGTGACCCCTCGCAAACTAGTCCTTGTTTGACATGTTGCTGTGGGTTCTCCCGATCGTGGGGACTATCTGTAGAGGCGCAGATACAATTTATGTGCTCAAGACTCAAGTCGCCAGTGCCCGGCTAAACTTTTCTAGAGCATCTTGGTTGAGTATAGACTCAATCCCATAAAGGTAATTTTAAATACATCATACTTTACTTATTGATTCATGAAAATTGTCAGATCTGAATTCTTGGGTTTTCTTGTTTTCTAATTCCGCTGTGCGCACAACTATTGTGCCGTCTAGTAAAACCCAATAGATCAAGGTGGAGTTGATCGGTGATGCAGAGGCGCGAAAGGTGAACTATCCACCGAGTGAAATGCTCGCTCGCGGTGGTGTGTACTTATGACAAAATATGCCTAAGATAAAATGTGCACAAGATGCCTCGTGTGCTGGAAGCAGTGTTTATGAGGTGTGAACTATTGGTGCAGTGTATGCGAAGTGCGTGAAGTACGCACGACGCTCATTGTGCACAATGCAAGTCATAATGTACATGAAGCACATGCTAGGCATAATGTGTGGGGGCACTATGTGTGCGAAGTTTGCATATCATGTGTGCAGAGCGGGGTGTGTGCTGTGTGCATGCATGACACAATGTACCTCGTGCATGCAAGGCGTAATGTGCGCAAGACAGTATGAGATACCTGCGAGATTGGACGCGAAGATCCACATAGTGGTGCTGAATGATTGTTGCAGTGTATCCAAACCCGTCACTAGAGATCCCTCCCAGAATGAGTGAGGGGATTTGGTGTTGATGTAGATGTGGCATGGATCTGTCATTATTATTTCTCTGTGCATTTGCATTATGTAGTGGATTCGTACTTTGTTTATGGATCTTTGGTTACTTTTTGAGCACCGCTTGAGTGCATGTTCACTGTTCTGGCTTTTCACCCTTGCTGGGGGTGATGATCGAGCTTTAGCAGTGTTGGAAACTGTTGGGTATTGTATCCATAATGTACCTGATTTGAAGAAGCCCCTGGACAAGCTAAGTACAATATACAATGTATTTGATAAAATCTTTCAAGTTGTGCTTGCAGTTATTCCACGCTAAGTGCACACCAATGTCAGGGTGCAGTAGGTCAATATACACGGGTCTGCACGACGTAATCCCTCGTTGAGAAGATCAGTGTGTTGGCCTACGTGTACTCTCTCTATTGGAGTGCACTTACTTTCAAGTACAGGACCGTGTTTATACAAGAGCAGACAAGGAGCAAGGATGGGTCAAGGAGCAGCTCTTGGGTGGAAAGATGAAAATTTGTCTAAGTACACTTCGACGAGAATCACCAAGTGATTCTCGCCGAATCGTCGAGAATCATTAGTGATTCTCGCCGATTCTTTCCGGCTACCTCAAAACAGTGCCAAGTAAGATTCGGCGAGAATCACTAGTGATTCTCGCCGAACCCATCGCTGAGCAGATCATGAATACCAAGTAATATTCGTTGAGAATCAACAAGTGATTCGGCGAGAATCACTAGTGATTCTCGACGAATCGTCGAGAATCACTAACTGATTCTCGCCGATTCGTCGAGAATCACCTGCGATTCTCGCCGATTCTTACTTAGCGATTTCTCTGGAAGCTGCTGGACCGGATTCTGCCGCTGGACTATTTTGAACCGGATTTCGGGATTCTTCTTGTGGGTCCCACAACGGTCAAATTGAAAGTATCTACAGTATATATACGGGTATTTTGAACAGTAGACTTACGAAGAAAAGAAGCCGAGCACGATCTAACCCTAAAATCGCGAAACTGCTCCGCCGCCTCCGTCGCCGCTCGCGCTAGTTGGTCGCCGCTGTTGATCGCGTTTCTTCCCGATCTCCGGCGACAGAAGCTTAGCCAAGCTTAGTGTCTCATGCGTCTATCCAGAGATCCCTTGTCTCTCGATTTGTTGATCGGGAAAAACTTCCCCGTCCGAATCGATCGAGACACCCGATCCTCGTGTGACCGTTGGTAGACCTAGCTAGCTTCGCTACGAAGTCTGGATCTCTAAAGAACAGCAGCCGCACATCATCGTCGCCGCCGATCCCGTGAACCTAGCCGCCGCCCTTCTTGCCGCCGCCGGTTCCGGGGAGATCCTCTCCAAGAGAGACCAAGGTTGTGGACTCTTTGTAGACGTCAAGATCACGTCGTCAACGAAGAGGGACACCGTTGTCTCCACACATAGTTTGTATTTCTTGTACATTCTATTTTACTTTTGTTGTAAAGGAACGTTGGTTCCTAGTTGTAAGGGTTGGGTGCAACCCGGTTTGTGGGAGTGTTGACTCCTACGTGTGGAAGGGCTCCTTCCGATAGTGCAGGGATTGGATTTCAATCCCGTTGGAGAAGTGACCGAGTCGTCCCTTGTTGGGAGATAGGTCGAAGGGGGAAAGTGGATGTACCCAAGTCGGGGAACCACTATAAATAGCTTGTGTACTCTGTTGTGCTGTGTTGTTTTATTTTCGTGTGCAGGTACAATTTAAATTCCGCAAAAGCGCTGCACGTCACCTATTCCCCCCCCCCCCCCATAGGTGAACATAGTTGACACTAGGTGGACTTTCAAGTGGTATCAGAGGGAGGTTATTCATCAAAAAGGTTAACACCTTGAGTTGAATCCTGCTCCTAGTGTCAAGAAGAAGACAAACATCTACTATGGACGGGCTCAAGTACACAGGCAAGATCCCAATGTGCACCAGGCTCAACTTTCCTATCTGGAAGGAACGGATCAGGTTCTACATGGAAGCAGTTGATCCTCGTCTCTTCATGATCGTGGAGGAGGGACCTTATGTCCCCACTAAGGCATCCACCATTGATCCTACCCAGAAAGTGCCAAAGAAACTTTCTGAAATGGACAAGGACGAGATGGTGCTAGTAGGACTTGACAAGAAGGCGCGAAACATTCTAGTCAGCGCGGTTGATGACTCAATGATGCAAAACGTCAGCAACTGCAGGACAGCACAGGAGATCTGGCAGTGCCTGATCATCCTAATGGAGGGCACGGATGAAGTGAGGGATGATCGGAGATCCCTCCTGAACCAGAAATATGAGGCCTTCAGACAAGGGCCTAAGGAAGAGATCGGAGTCACCTACGAGAACTTCCTCAAGATTGTCAACGCCCTCAAAGGATACAGAAGAGTGTTCACCAATGGTGAACTCAATGATAAATTCCTTAGGTCCCTTACTAAGGAATGGGACACAAAGATCTGCGCCATCCGAGAGTTTGGCAGACTAGCTGAAACAGACCCGCAAATCCTATTTGGGAAGCTGATGTCCTATGAGCTTCAGCTGAACACCAGGAAAGCAGAAGAAGAAGTAGAGAAGGCTGCAGCCAAAGAAAAGACTGTGGCTCTAAAAGCCAGTCACTCCAGAAAAGGCAAGGGTGCAGTTTCATACCGTGTCAGGAAAAAGGATGAGGAGGAGGACTCCGAGCCATGCTCCTCCAGCTCAGAGCTGTCGGAGGAGGATTTCTCCCTCATCACCAGAGAGTTCAAGAAGTTCCTCAAGATGAGGAATCAAAGAAAGAGAGACGGCTCCTCCTCCAGGCATCAGAAGAAAAATTATTCTTCTGACAGGTATGCTTCTAGACCGAACAAACATCGCTCCTCTGACATTATTTGCTTTGGATGCAATAAGCCAGGACACGTCATGGTCGACTGCTATCAAGGCAAGAGAGAAAAAGGGAAAGAAGAGAAGCATAAATCTTCGAGATATAAGAAGAAAGAGCAGAGCTACATCGCCAAAAGGCCAAAGACACTGAGTCAGTCTGATTCCTCAGACTCAAGTGATGATGAGGAAGCCTACTTCGGGCTGGTGGGTCGCTCCGACTCAGAAGGAGAATGCCCCCCATTTACTGGGAAGGTAAAAGCTCACACTCCTCTCTCCGACTCCGACTCTGACCCTGAGTCTCAGGATGATGAACCTGAGGATAGCCCTTCGGCCCGTGAAGCGGAGCTCCTCGAGAAATATGAGCTTCTGCTCAACACTTTCGAGGAGTGCCGTAAGAGACTGAAGGCTGAGAAGAAGGAAGTGAAATTCCTTAAGGGTGAGTGTGTATCCCTAAGGGAAGAGGTCACTAGCTTGATTTCTCTCCAACAGGAGCACCTTGACCTGACTTCAAAGCATTTAGGGTCTTTGAAGCTCCTTGATCTTAAGCAGGAGGAAGTCGACAAGTTGGAAGAACAACTTGCGGCAGAAAGGAAGATCGTCAAGAGCTTCTCTATGCCAAAAACAGTTCTTCCAGTCGTTGATACCTTCTCTGCTCAGGCCAAAGGAGCTGGCTTGGGGCATGTAGGGGTATCTGGTTCCTCATCCAGGAGAAACAGGAACCAGAGGAAGAATAAGGCCGCCAAGAAGGCCTCTGCTGATGAAAAGGGCAAGGCTCCTCTTAGTCCTGTTGCGTTCAGAAAGCCTAGCTTTCCTTGCAACCAACATGACTTTGAATCAACATTTGGTCATCACTTCCGGCCCTCGGTTGCAAAGCCAAAGAGCCGATATGATGGTTGGACCTTTCCCCGGAACTTCGGTGAGAGTGCATTCAAGGCACCTTATGAGGAAATCCACATGGGAAATTATGGTCAATTCTCTAGCGGCCATAATGGAAAGCAGGCACCAAAAGCCAAGCCTGTTATACAGAAGGTGACGAAGTCATGTGACTGCTGTCACCATGAGGCCTCCACCTCCAGATCCAAGGTCCCAGCTGTACCCACCGTTCCCAGGGTAAGGCAGGAGCCTAGGAAGAGGTACAACAGATTCGACTGTTGGTGCTGTGGCAAAGTCGGTCACTTTGCCGTGGATTGTTGGTTTAATCCAAGGTATTACGAGACTCCCCATGTTAGCAATGCGAGGCCGACCACTCGTAGGGTTAACCAACCGAGGGGGAGTGTGCTAACCAGAAATCTAGGACCCAAGTTCGATTGGGTTCCTAAGGCAAATTAATTTTGTTTTGCAGGAATGTCCAAAGGCCACCAAAACGCCGATCTGGTATTTGGACAGTGGATGCTCCCGGCATATGACTGGGACAAGAAGCCTGCTGCGTGATTACACTCCAGTCGAGAATGGACCCAAAGTCATCTTTGGAGGGTCAGATCGAGGAGTCACCAGAGGTTACGGTATGATTTCCAACGGTATAATCTCTATCACCGACGTGGCTTATATTGAAGGGTTAAACCATAACCTGATCAGTGTAAGTCAGTTATGTGACAAAGGTTATGACGTTAAGTTCTGCAAGGATAAATGTCTGATAATTTCACGTACCTCTTCTGAGACGGTATTATCAGACATTAGGAGCAGAAATATCTTCTGCTTAGATTTTCTCAGTTTAGATTCATCAACCCCCGTATGCCTTGTGGCAACAGGCAGTGCATCTCTTTGTGAACAATGGCACAAGAGATTGACACATATTAATTTCAAGACAATTAGTATGCTGTTTTCTAAGAACTTAGTAAGGGATGCTCCCAGTATCAAGTACATCAAAGATAGCCCCTGTCCTGCATGCCAGATGGGCAGACATACTCGGTCTACCTTTAAGAGCATTGCAGACAAAGACTCTTCCCGATGTCTTCACCTTTTACATATGGACTTGTTTGGTCCAATGCAAGTTCATAGCTTGGGAGGCAAGTCCTATACGCTAGTGATAGTTGATGATCATTCTCGGTTTATATGGGTGTTCTTTTTGAAACGAAAGTCAGATACGTTTGACATCTTCACTAGTTTTGTCAAGCAGGTTCAGAACGAATTTAACTGCTCAGTGGTCAAAATCAGAAGTGACCATGGAACAGAATTCGAATCTGGTGCTATGAAAGAATTTTGTGAAGAACAAGGTATCTTTCATGAGTTTTCCTCCCCGCGCACTCCTCAGCAAAATGGAGTTGCGGAGAGGAGAAATAGAACTCTCATTGAAGCCTGCACGACAATGTTGAAAGACGCTTCTCTCCCGGAATACTTCTGGTCAGAGGCTGTCAATACAGCTTGTCATGTACAAAACCGAGCATTGATCAACAAGCATCATCGTAAGACGCCTTACGAGCTACTGAAAGGCAGGAAACCAACCATGTCCTACTTGAGGATTTTCGGTTGCAGATGCTATGTACTGAATAATGGGAAGTACCCGCATACTAAATTTGGTAAAAAATGCTTCGAAGGCATATTCATAGGCTATAGTTCCCACAGTCGGGCATATAGGGTCTTCAATAAGAAAACTCTAGTGGTAAAAGAATCAATAAATGTTGTATTTGATGAAGGAAGTTTGCTTAACAGCAATTCTTCCAGTGGTATTCTTGAAGATGCAGGTGCACGACTTGAACAGCTGAGTCTGGATGAGACCGCTAAAGATGACACTCCTAAGTACGTCAAAGTTTCCACCTCGACGTCATCTGAAAATGTTGAAGATCAAAATGGAACAAATCTCTTAGAAGAAGGAGAAGCCCAAGAAGTAGTCGACGCTCCAGACGCCAGACTTCTAGAGCTCCGGCACGTGAGGGATCATCCTAGAGATCAGATCATCGGAGATCCTCGTGTCGGTGTCAGAACTCGAAGAGGTACTATTAACGAAGTATTGCATCTTAGCTTCCTGTCACAGGTTGAGCCAAAGAAGTTCGACGAGGCGAACAAGGATGCGGCATGGATTCTGGCCATGCAAGATGAACTACCTCAATTCGAACGTTGCAACGTTTGGACGCTAGTTCCCAGACCATACAAGCAGAATGTGATTGACACCAAGTGGATCTTCAGAAACAAGCTGGATGAACATGGTGTCATCATAAAGAATAAGGCAAGGCTTGTGGCTCAAGGTTACAGACAGGAGGAGGGGATTGACTTCGACCAGACCTTCGCACCAGTAGCAAGGCTCGAGGCAATCAGATTGTTCCTAGCGTATGCTTCGCACAGAGGATTCACAGTGTATCAAATGGATGTGAAATCAGCATTCCTGAACGGAAACCTGAAAGAGGAAGTATACGTCGCTCAACGCCCAGGTTTTGTCGATCCTACTTTTCCCAATCATGTCTATTTTCTTAATAAAGCTTTATATGGGTTAAAACAAGCTCCACGAGCTTGGTATGAGACTTTATCTAGTTTTCTTCTTGAGAACAAGTTCTCTAGAGGTAAAATAGATAAAACATTGTTTCTCAGGGAAGTCAAAGGCAAGATTTTGCTGGTGCAAATCTATGTCGATGACATAATATTCGGCTCAACGGACAACAATCTTTGCAAAAAGTTTTCTAAACTTATACAAGGAATGTTTGAAATGAGCAGTACGGGAGAGCTCAAGTATTTCTTGGGACTTCAAGTGAAATAGTCTGAGGATGGAATCTTCATCTCTCAGACAAAGTTCACAAATGAACTCCTTAAGAAATTCGGTATGGAGAGTGCAACCTCTATGAGGACTCCAATGGGATCCACTATGTCTCTGGATAAGGATGAGAAAGGTAAACCTTTCGATGAAACCAAATACATAAGCATCATTGGATCCCTGCTCTACCTTACTACCAGTAGACCGGATATCATGTTCTCCACATGTGTCTGTGCCAGATATCAGGTGAACACTAAGGAATCTCACTATGTCGCTGCGAAGCGAATTCTAAGATATCTTAAAGGTACTCCCAATCTTGGCTTGTGGTACCCGAGAAACAATGATGTCGAGCTAATAGGTTTTTCAGATGCTGATTTTGCAGGGAGTAGGGATGACAGGAAAAGCACTTCTGGGACGTGTCAATTCCTCGGAAGAAGGCTTATCTCATGGAACAGCAAGAAGCAGAATTGTGTAGCTACCTCCACAGCAGAGTCTGAGTACATCTCAGCAGGCTGCTGTTGCGCACAACTCCTATGGATCAGAAACCAGTTAGCCGACTACGACCTTCAGTTCAAGGAAGTTCCAATGTACTGCGACTCCTCCAGTGCAATTGCCATTGCCAACAATCCTGTATCGCACAGCAGAACAAAGCATATTGAAGTGCGCTACCACTTCATTCGAGAGCACGTGGAGAACAAGGACATCTCTCTCTGTTATGTCCCCACGGACAAGCAGACTGCTGATATATTCACAAAGCCCTTAGATGAGGCCAAGTTCAATCTTTTTAAGACTGAATTGGGGATGCTCAATTATGAAGAATGAAGACTACAGAAGCTCCAGGCTCGTGCACGATCTGAGGGGGAGCAAGGAACTCAAGTGTGAGCACAGACGCAAGAACTGAGGGGGAGCAAGGGGTCAAATGCTACCGACCCCGATTTGCAGAAGCCGAAAAGGGGGAGATTACCCTCTCGGCTAAGGCTAAGGTGGATCTAAGCTTGCTCCCAAGAAATTGGTATTGGTAATGGATAACTCACTCAACTCAATTTTAAGTTTATGGTTTTCATTCCCATTTGCTCTATTCACCTTAGCTTGTAGGGTTTAGGCTTCTTCAAATAGGGGGAGATTGTTGGGTATTGTATCCACAATGTACCTGATTTGAAGAAGCCCCTGGACAAGCTAAGGTCAATAGACAATGTATTTGATAAAATCTTTCAAGTTGTGCTTGCAGTTATTCCACGCTAAGTGCACACCAATGTCAGGGTGCAGTAGGTCAATATACACGGGTCTGCACGACGTAATCCCTCGTTGAGCAGATCAGTGTGTTGGCCTACGTGTACTCTCTCTATTGGAGTGCACTTACTTTCAAGTACAGGACCGTGTTTATACAAGAGCAGACAAGGAGCAAGGATGGGTCAAGGAGCAGCTCTTGGGTGGAAAGACGAAAATTCGTCTAAGTACAATTCGACGAGAATCACTAGTGATTCTCGCCGAATTGTCGAGAATCACTAGTGATTCTCGCCGATTCTTTCCGGCTACCTCAAAACGGTGCCAAGTAAGATTCGGCGAGAATCACTAGTGATTCTCGCCGAACCCATCGCTGAGCAGATCATGAATACCAAGTAATATTCGTTGAGAATCAACAAGTGATTCGGCGAGAATCACTAGTGATTCTCGATGAATCGTCGAGAATCACTAACTGATTCTCGCCGATTCGTCGAGAATCACCTGCGATTCTCGCCGATTCTTACTTAGCGATTTCTCTGGAAGCTGCTGGACCGGATTCTGCCGCTGGACTATTTTGAACCGGATTTCAGGATTCTTCTTGTGGGTCCCACAACGGTCAAATTGAAAGTATCTACAGTATATATATACGGGTATTTTGAACAGTAGACTTACGAAGAAAAGAAGTCGAGCACGATCTAACCCTAAAATCGCGAAACTGCTCCGCCGCCTCCGTCGCCGCTCGCGCTAGTTGGTCGCCGCTGTTGGTCGCGTTTCTTCCCGATCTCCGGCGACAGAAGCTTAGCCAAGCTTAGTGTCTCACACGTCTATCCAGAGATCCCTTGTCTCTCGATTTGTTGATCGGGAAAAACTTCCCCGTCCGAATCGATCGAGACGACCGATCCTCGTGTGACCGTTGGTAGACCTAGCTAGCTTCGCTACGAAGTCTGGATCTCTAAAGAACAGCAGCCGCACATCGTCGTCGCCGCCGATCCCGTGAACCTAGCCGCCGCCCTTCTTGCCGCCGCCGGTTCCGGGGAGATCCTCTCCAAGAGAGACCAAGGTTGTGGACTCTTTGTAGACGTCAAGATCACGTCGTCAACGAAGAGGGACACCGTTGTCTCCACACGTAGTTTGTATTTCTTGTACATTCTATTTTACTTTTGTTGTAAAGGAACGTTGGTTCCTAGTTGTAAGGGTTGGGTGCAACCCGGTTTGTGGGAGTGTTGACTCCTACGTGTGGAAGGACTCCTTCCGATAGTGCAGGGATTGGATTTCAATCCCGTTGGAGAAGTGACCGAGTCGTCCCTTATTGGGAGATAGGTCGAAGGGGGAAAGTGGATGTACCCAAGTCGGGGAACCACTATAAATAGCTTGTGTACTCTGTTGTGCTGTGTTGTTTTATTTTCGTGTGCAGGTACAATTTAAATTCCGCAAAAGCGCTGCACGTCACCTATTCCCCCCCATAGGTGAACATAGTTGACACTAGGTGGACTTTCAAAAACATCATTTTATGTAAGAAAACATGCTCTGCATCTTAGATATTGATAGTTGGATATAGAGTTTCAGAGACCACTACTTGGGTGAAGGGTGGACGGTATCCTGCAAGCATGAGTGTGTCGTTTCTGGTATCGACTTTGATGACCTTTCTGAGGATGAGCTTGTTAAGTATGCCATTGATGAGGATGAAAGTCTTTTCTATGGGTAACTATACTCCTAAAGGGGGGTGAATAGGATAGTTTTGACTCTTTTTAAAACTTTAAATTTATGAGCTTTGTGTGTGTTAATGTTAGTTGTTAGCTTTTAAGAACACGCAACAACACACAATAGTTATAGTGTTTCCCCTATCTAAGGTACATCCACTTCCCCCCTCCATAAATCTAATAGTGTGCTAGATTTGGCTAACTTCTCCTATTTTCTCTGCTCCTTGAGCTTACACCTCAGATCCCTCAGGATCTTACACCTCAGAGTGAGACTCACTCCTACAGCTCAAACTAAAGATAGTCCTACCTTAGGCACAACAACCTTACCTCAAAGATTAACCTAATCTCCTATCTCATATCCCTCAGGATCCTACCTCAGATCCACCCTAGGATCCTACCCACTCAGATCCACTCCTGGATCCTACCACTTAGTCTTTATAGCACAGGTTTACAACTCAGATCACTCAATGATCCTATAGTTGAATAATATTTTTTTGAGATTGACTACAAAGAAGTATGTCTCTGTGTCAGCTTCCTAGACTGTGTATAACCAGCCCTAACTCTTCACATCAACACGAATGTGGATCTTCAAGTTTGTTCTACTTGTGCTGAGAAGATCTGTTGCAGAGCTCCGTTCTTTCAAGCTTGAATATGTTCTGAGTTGAAAAGCAACAACCTGAATAAGAACATCAATTTTCTTGAGTGCTCTGCTAACTAACCCTTTCAAAAGATTTTGGTTTTAGTTCTTGTTGAAGACTCCTTAAATTATTGGTTAATTCAATTAGTTTCAGTTTTTGTAAATCTAACTTTGTGTTGGCACTTATCAACTGAGAAGATACTCCTCTCAAGGAATCTAACTCTTTGGCATGATCCTTAGTAAGCTGTTTGCTTGCAATTCAGGCCTTTAGTACCTTCCCATACATGTTGATAAGGAAATTAAAATCTGCTTCAATGTCTGAATCATGTTCTTTATTATGTGAACATGATTCATTTTCTGATGTAGAAATAGAATCTGAGGAAAAACTATTGGAGATTGATTTTATCTTAGCGTGATCTGAACAATCCTGATCTTCTTCTCCGGTTTGAGTTTCCTCAATGGCCATCAGTCCCATAAGTGCCTCCTCCTCTTCTAATTTAGATGAATCAGACTCACTGTCAGCCAGTATTAACTGTATTTTTGCCAATAGGCTTTTGTCAGCTTTCTTGTGTTGTCCATGCTTCAAGTTCTCAGACTTTTTCTCCTTCCTTTTTACTGGGCAATCATGTATGACATGCTCTTTTCTGTTACAACAATAACACACTATATTAGTTTTAATATATTTTTTCTGAGAGGAGTCATACCTGTCCTCAGAATTCTTCTTCTTGTGTTTCTCTGGATGATTGATCTTTTTGTGAGAAGAGTCTCCTGCTGAACCTGTAACGCCCCCGATTTTTCGATGATTTTATTTGAATGGGCATCGTCATACTTATGACGTCATGGCGTTACTTTTAACGTCGAGTTGACGGCGCAATGTCGTTAAGGCATTTTCGCGTCCGTGCAGTCGAGTCGACCGAATTCTTGTTATAATGAGAAAATTTTGCATTTGGAATTTAAGTTAAGTAATTTTGGACTTGCTCGTCAAGTTTCGTCGCGATCAGAGCGATAATTGGGCCTCGGCGATTTTCCGAAGTTTTGTGAAATTTATGTTCGTCGTAAACTTTGAAAATTTATATATCGAGAATGGCTCGTCGTATTTTGGTTTTGACTTCGCCGTTGTGTTCGTAGTGTCAGTGTTCGCCTACGGTGCGAATTTCGTTTGATTCGGCGTGCGTTCGGGCGTCCGTTTTGAACTCATGTTTTTTTATTCAAAAATATATAAATATGATTATTTAATATTATAGTACTATTCAAAAATGTCTTTTACTATTCATTTATATAGTTTAATTTCTTTGAATATATTTGTAAAAAGAACATTTGTTTCTACAAATTTTTTCTTAACAATTCCTGCCTTCTCGAGTTATTCCTGCCTTTCTCGAGTAGTGCCTGTGCACTTCTCGAGTAGTGCCTGTGCACATCTCGAGTAAGTTGTATTCTCTCGTGTACTCTGAATTCTTCATTACTCGAGTGCCCGTTTTTATACTTGAGTGATTTTTTACAATTGCTCGAGTGATTTTTATATATACTCGAGTGATTTTTTCCTTATCTACTCGAGTGACTTTTCTCTACTATTCGAGTGACTTTTTCTCCTACTCGAGTGATTATTCTACTACTCGAGTGATTTTTCTGGACCTACTCGAGTGATTTTTCTGGACCTACTCGACTACCTGTACCTTGTTCTATAGTAGCCCGTTGTATTTTTTGCGTTTAGGAGCCTTTTTGAGTGTCAAAACGATGTCATTTTGAAAAATGGTTAACATGAAATTTGTTCGTCTCGATGAGATCTACAACATTTGTGTTGGATACGTTTCGATTTGAAGCCATCCTAAATCTCTATTTTCATATTCCGCGCACCCGCTCGTAGATAGTCCGTTTTAGACAAATATATATATATATATATATATATATATATATATATATATATATATATATATATATATATATATATATATATATATATATATAGACATATTTATACTATTATTAGAGAAAACTTCATCTTCTTCAACATTCTGAACTGACCCAGAGAAAATTAGGCGTGAGAGACGAAGCTGTTCGTGAATCTTCCAGTGGCCACCGACGGTGCTTCGATGCTCGAAATCTCCAACCGAGTATAGATCTGGAAAGTTCTCGTCGAGAGCTACGCCATCGTGGTAAAACTTTCCTCATTCCTTGAGTTTTCTCGTTAGGGTTTTTTCGGCCCTAACTTATATTTTGGTCATTTTTGTCTAGATTTCAACTTCCCCCATCATCTTTTGCCCCGATCTGCGACGTGGATTGATTCAGAGAACCTTTCCGGTAAAACCAAGACAAGTGGTGCTTTTCCCTCGTTTTTCCTTGTCCGATTTGACGGTAACGGCTAAGTTTTTTTATGTTCTTTAAAATTTTCTGCACTTTATCTTCCAATTTATTTGTATGATTAACCTTTTTGATGATCACACGATGTTGTAAAATTTGATGAACTCGATCTTGTCATAATATATTTAATCATTCTTGAAGTGTCTTATTGTTGGCTTTAATTGCCTTATTTATCGTTATTGAACGTATTAGAGTTTATCTAGGATTGTAAATCGTCCGTAAGGGTTGATCAACCGCGTCTTGAATCTAGTAATGCCAAGTAGAATCTGACGAGCCAAATCTCCAGATATGTGGTGGTTTCTTTGTGATTTTTCTTGATTGCGGGAGTTAGTGGACGAAACCACCTCCACAATGTTTGATGCCTTTATTAGTACCTTGTGGAAGTCTACCAAGTTTTTGGGCGTCTACGGTGTATGGTGGAGAGTATGAGACTCCTTCGCAGTTAGACGGATATTATATTCGTGAGGGTGTGTCTAGTTGAGTGACCACCTCGCCCGTGTTTTTGGGTAGAGTAGACCACAGGTGTCTTATAAAGGTTTTGTACTTTTTCCTTATAATTTATTCATGTCGTCACCTTATAGCCTCGTGCGTCTGATGTACTCTTGTTGTATGTGACGAATCATGTAAGAGTTATTTTCCTGTGAATGCCTTGTTTCTTTTTGTACTTACTTTAGTGCTTTTGGTCTTGAGTTTGTACCACTTTGACCTTTGTTTATTTTTGCTTATCTTTCTGCCACTATTTGTACCTTCTTGCTGAGGTGTTCTATCCTTGGAATACCTCAGGTTCAGAGCAGCAGCAGATAACATAGCTGGTTTTGGAGTTTCTGGGCGGCAATGTTGGCCGCGGTTGTTTCCTTATCTTAGCGAGGTAGTTTGTTGTTTATTTTGTTTTACTGGTTCAGACATACATTTCTGTTTGTGGGTTCGCGTCAGTTTGTTGACGCCCATAAAATTGTTACTTTTAGATACTTGCTAGCTGCTTAGTTTTCTATATGTGGATGTGGATTACTTGCTCTCTGGGAGGATTTATGCTAGGAATGCATGTTAGGTATTTTTCAAGTATAAAACCTACTACTATTTCCTCATGCATTGCATAATTTAAAACTCTAACTTGTTGTATTTAGCAACCGTAAAAGCTATCTTTACTACTATTATAAATTTAGGGTCTTGCATAACATGGGTTGTTCTTTGAAAACGTTTATACTCATGTAGAATGGTGGAGTCAATCCAAACAAGTATTTTCCGCAGCGTATAAATATGTTTTGATTCGTGGACTAGATGAGCCACTAAGTTGAGTGATACGACTAACTACTGCACTTAAACTGATTTTTTACCTTAAAATAACTTAAAGAATCTTTCTGCATGATTAAGTAGGTGTCCGCCTGAGCGTCCGCAATTATCCCCTACTAACGTGACATCATGACGCGCATTATCCCTTACTCCGATAAGTTATTGTATGCAGTGAAAATGCGGGTTGTGACTGTTGGTATCAGAGCCAGGTTGCTTGACAATTGGTCGGACAACCTTCCCTTATTAGTGTTAGTTATTTAGTGACATTTCATACACACACCGATGTGTCATCAGTACATCTTAGCCGAAGCATAGTCACTACACTCATAGCATGATAAGAAGTATACATGACATATTATGTAGTATGAGATGCATAATGTGTGTTTGCATATGGATCCACCATAGGCGGCAATATGTGACGGTTATGTAGTATGAGATGCATAACCACCATCACATGTGTGCCCATTATCACATTTTCTTTTCTCGTTGCATGCGATGTTATGTAGTATGAGATGCATAACATTTCATGTGTACGCCGCTCATGCATGCATTAAGGCATTTCTAGAATGGATAGTACTGCATATATAACATATCATCGAATAAGCACGCACGCTAAGTTAAGGTTTACATGATGACACATGTACACACATGATTTTAAATAAGACTAAAGAATACATGCATTCATGTTATAGGCACAAGAGTCAATAGTGTACAACCCGTATTCGTCGAGAGCGGGTCCTACCACAGCCAAGTCAGTAGGAGTCAAGGTCAACAAGTCACCACGGGAGTCAAAGTCAACATTCAAGACCGCGGAAGGCCTGGCGAGTATAAGCGAGCTCCCCTCGCATACTCGCCAGGTAGGCGACTAGGCGAGGTACTCGCCCAGCCCGTGCAAGCTCTTCTGGAAGTCGCCTGGTCGCCAGGGGGTGGGGTATAAATAAGAACCCCCTCCCCTTGCCTTGGCCTATAAATAGGACCCCAGGGGTACGAGAGAGGGGACCAAAAATCCGAAGCGTGATACTCGCGCGTTTCAAGATATCGGTTTAGTCTTCGGATTCTTTTTCCTTAGAGCGATTCGCGACTTTGCAACCTTGCCAGATAGCCTCTCTCGTATCCAGTTCGGCCATTCTTGGTTGAGAAGGGGTTGATCCTTAGGAGCATCCAGGTACGTGGTGGGTCCTTCCTGCCGCAACATCTGGGGTCCTGTTTGACCTGTTCCTTCTTTCTGGCCACCCTAGCCGTCCGATCTAGCTTCTGAGCCAGTAACCTTAGGCAGCTTTGATCCGATTTCTGAGGATAGGAATTTCCTGGCTTCAACACTTAGTGTGGTGAGCGTGGACTGCAGCCAAGGAGGAAAGTTTAGAAGTTGAGTGTGATGGCCATAGGTGGCGAGCAAGGCGGGTTGGTCGGCAACTCGGCGAGATTCACGCTTCAATGCAACGATTATGACGTCTCTAGCGAGGATGAAACTCGTCACCGCCAGGGAGGGAGGATCCCCTTCTGTGACAAGATCCTCGCCGCCCCAGTTCCAGAAGGGTTCAGGGAACCTGTTCTTACTTACTACTCCGGCAGAGACGATCCTGTCAGACACCTCCAATGGTTTGAAGACGTCGTCTCCATTTGCAATATGTCTGATGCCTTCACGTGCAGGTTCTTCTCCATCACCCTCACAGGAAATGCTCGGGATTGGTTCCATCAACTGCCGACAGGGTCCGTATACTGCTTCTCATATTTGCGTCGGGGCCTTATGGCAAGGTTCGCGACTTTAAAGAAGAGGAAGAAGGAAGCGATAGCACTCTTCAAAATCGATCCAAGAAGCTGGCAGTCAACTTATTCCCCCTAGATAGCCCAGTTCGGACGATGGGACGATGCCTCGGGATATAAGCGTCCTTGTAAGACCGGACCCCTGCATTGACAACCGAGATCAGCTCCCCCCTTGCATGTCAGCCTAGCTACCCCCGACTGCATCTCTCCTCCGACTGGAAGAACTAGCGGGAAGAGGTCTGGACCCCAACCTCTCGGATTGGAGGAAGCGTCAACTAGGATCAGGATAGGCCCAAGGGAGTATGTTAGTCGCGAGTGCGTCCCGGTGGACCCTCGAAAAAACATAGCCCCTCAGCTGCACTTTGGCGCTCATGGCCAGTTGGCAGAGCTAGAAATGACCGCGGTAGTTGGATCAGGAAACGTGTCTCCATCCTGTTTCTTATGGATAGCCCAGTTCGGACGATGGGACGATGCCTCGGGATATAAGCGCCCTTGTAAGACCAGACTCCTGCATTGACGGGCGAGATCAGCTCCCCCCTTGCAAGTCGGCCTAGCTCCCCCCGACTGCATCTCTCCTCCGACTGGAGGAACTACAGGAACAAGGTTGGACGCCTACCTCCCAACTCGACGTCTTCTAGATCATCGTTCGATTTCTGTTTTCTTCTTCCTTGAAGAGGCACTTAATCCATTTTCAAACTCTTGAAGCAGCAGGAAAAACAACGTTCAAGTCCTCGAGTGGTAGGTCCTGGTAAGTCCAAGTCCCTGCACGAGCTCCTCTCCTGCACATTGGCAGCAGACCTCCTCGAGTGAGATCAAGTCCTTGAGTGGTAGGTCCTGGTAAGTCCAAGTCCCTGCACGAGCTCCTCTCCTGCACATTGGCAGCAGACCTCCTCGAGTGAGATCAAGTCCTTGAGTGGCAGGTCCTGGTAAGTCCAAGTCCCTGCACGAGCTCCTCTCCTACACATTGGCAGCATACCTCCTCGAGTGAGATCAAGTCCTTGAGTGGCAGGTCCTGGTAAGTCCAAGTCCCTGCACGAGCTCCTCTCCTGCACATTGGCAGCAGACCTCCTTGAGTGAGATCAAGTCCTTGAGTGGTAGGTCCTGGTAAGTCCAAGTCCCTGCACGAGCTCCTCTCCTGCACATTGGCAGCAGACCTCCTCGAGTGAGATCAAGTCCTTGAGTGGTAGGTCCTGGTAAGTCCAAGTCCCTGCACGAGCTCCTCTCTTGTATATTGGCAGTAGACCTACTCGAGCGAGATCAAGTCCTTGAGTGGCAGGTCCTGGTAAGTCCAAGTCCCTGCACGAGCTCCTCTCTTGCACATTGGCAGCAGACCTCCTCGAGTGAGATCAAGTCCTTGAGTGGCAGGTCTAGATAAGTCCAAGTTCTGCACGAGCTCTTCTCCTGCACATTGGCCACAGACCTCCTCGAATGCGATCGAGTTAGACCAAGCTTCCTGGAGGGGCAGTGCGAGCAGTATTGGGGCGAGCAGGCATGCAGGCAGCGATGAGTATGCGAGTATGGTATAGAAAAATGCAAGTATGGTGTGGCGAGTATCTACGGGGAGTGCCAGGGTGCGAGCTGTGAAGGACTAATACGGGTATGCGAGTACCAGCTAGGCGACTATCAACAATGTCGTCGTGCGAGCACATGGCGCGGGCACTCGTTCTCCCCGAGCCTATGAGTCTAGCGAGTATCATCCACCAACCAGCATGCGAAAAGAAAAAAAGGCGACAATGTGGTAATTCATACTTGCATTGATATATCAAAAATTTTACAAATGTTGGTTACAAAAATGTCACTAGAGGCAATGACAAGCGAGTAGGAAGAATATCAGCGAGCAACTAGGACTCATCGTCGCCAGTATCTGGCTAATATTCCTCATCTCAAATATCGACGTCATCTTCGTCGCCGCTTTCCTCGCTTTCCTCCTCGCCGCTACCGCTGCTGCTACTACCGCCGCTGCTGTCAGAGCCTGACGATGTCGGAGGCAGGCGATCTGGCGAGACCGTCTCGGCGAGTAACTCAGGGATGAGTTCGTCGACCGTGAATTCCTTCTCCTCTTCGTCGAGTTTCCCGCTAAGCCTCATCCTCGCGAGGACCACGTTGCCTGCCGCACGGGCTATCTCGCGGCGGACAGATGACCTCTCTTCCCACAGGATGCGAGATCGCTTGATGGCGTAATGAGGATCGTCCTACGGGCGCGATGTTGGATCCCTAGTTGAATTGGGCTAGGTTCACTGACTTAGGATGTGACCCATTATGTATAGTCTGGGTCAAGTTTGTGTCTTAGAGTCTAGGACAGTCCTCTATCTCAACTTCAGATGGACCAGCCTTCTTCAAGACCTTCGAGAACTCCAGATCTATCAGGGTTTCAGACTAAGTGAAATAAGTTCGACGTTCGTCGAACTCAGCTCGACGAAGGAAGTTGTGCGCTCGACGATTGTGAGACAATTCGCAGTACTGAGCTCGACGAACTCTGTTCTTTACTCGACGAATACCAGATCCTCTTCTAGCATTCTCAGGACTACTTCAAAATTTCTCTAAGTCCAGCTTCATGCTTCGGTCGACGAATTATTTTCTGAGCTCGACGAACTTGGACCTCAAGTTCACAGCTTCTCAGGTCGACGAATGCTAAATCTGTACTCGACGATTTTTGTGCTCAGAGAATCTGCGTCGACACTTAGGGCTTGTGTAGACACCAGACGATTTGTGTCGACACCCAGGATTTCAGTCGACACTAGCTTGTGTCGACACCTAGACCAATCTGTCGACACCAGGGGAGTTGTGTCGACACCAAGACCAATCTGTCGACACCATTTTGTGTCGACACAGTTTTTCAGCAGATGCAGAGTATTTCGTCCAAGTCCAGAACTTTTCTCAGCTCGACGAAGTTTATTCTCAGCTCGACGAAGTTTATTCTCAGCTCGACGAATTTGGTTCTCTGCTCTACGAATAATGTTTGTCTGATATTGAAGATTGTTTATTCAACGAATGAAGACTGTCAGCTCGACGAACTCAGCTCAGCTCGACGAACTCAGCTCAGCTCGACGAACTCAGCCCAGCTCGACGAACTCAGCTTAGCTCGACGAATTCAAGACTCAGCTCGACGAATTCTGTTCTTCGGTCGACGATTCCAGACTAGGTCTTCTTCCGTTCCCGTCTCATTTCATGGCGATGATTCCTGGACAATTAATGGCAGTTCTTCACAGAATACTACCGTTAGGATGCGCAGTTAATTCTGGATTATTTCATGCTGTTTTCCCATGGAAACAGTTGGGGAAATAATTAATTGCTGCTTCCTTTTCAGGCCGTCTGTCATTACTGCTCGGCATTCAAAAATTCGAAGGCTCTCCTTGACAGACAGAGAGATATACAGAAACCAGAAGAAATTGAACAAGTACACAACACTAGAACAACTAGAACAGCATAGACAGTAATTCAGACAACACAAGAAAAGGATTTCATTCTTGGCCCAGAGAGAATTTGATCTAGAAGAAGAAGAAGAACATTACATCAATATCAAGAGTCTTCTTCATCTGCTTTTACTCAGGAGAACTTCAAAACAATACATTCATATCAGTTGCAATAAGTTCCTGAAGAGTTTCTCTGGACCTGGAAGTCTAGGTCTTTGAAGACCTATCACCCTGAAGCAGTGCTCCAGTTTTTCTTCCTGAACCATTCTACATCTCAGGGGGAGCAATGCTGCTAAACAACATTCCACAAGTCTTCTCATTTGATTTGAGAAAGAGAAGACCTCATCACCCTCTCACTCCACCTCTGTACAGGGTTTTAATTCCCTTCAAAATTATTCTGGTTGCAAGTCTCCCACCAAAAGACTTGAGGGTTTGGTTTTTGGGAACCTGATCAAAACCCCATTGGTGCCAGGACACCTGATCAACCCCTTCCTGCAGTGGATTCCTACCAGGGTGGTAGAAGAGTGGACTACCCAGATTTGGGGAACCACTATAAAATTCTTGTGTCGTCTGGTTGCTTTCTTTTCCTTTTTGTTTTCTGGCCTTGCTCTGTGATTGTGCTGTGATTAGTCCTTTGCTGCTTTCTGATTTATTGTATTTGCTGCACACACACACACACCTAAAATACAACAGCAGTTGTAAAAGTTTTAAAATCACCATATACTCTATTCACCCCCATCTAGAGTATATTAGATCTAACTGCACTTTCAATTGGTATCAAAGCGAGGTTGGTTAAAAAATAACACATCTTCCAGGTTGGTTAAACATACCATACCTGATTGGTTGTACAGGCTAACACCTGAACCCAAAGATCCTTTAGTTAGATCTCTTTGCTTTTATTCTGTTACTAGATTTTGTTCTCACAGACATGGCCCAAAACAAGGATTATACAAGCATCAGACCTCCAGTGTGCAATCTTAACAAGTTTGCCATCTGGAAGGCAAGAATCAGATTATATATGAACTCCATTGATGAGGATATTTTCTCTGTCATCTCAACAGGTGTTCCTCCAGCTCCTACAACTTTTGCCAGCACATCAACTAATCTGAGTGCAGTACCACCTCCAGACAACACTGAAGCCTATAAGAAAGCCAAGATGGCTGATGCAAAGGCTATGAATATTTTGGCCCAAACAATGTTAGATGACATATTTCAGAAGGTGGGTGAGTGCACCTCAGCCAAGGCCATTTGGGACTCTCTCAATCAAATGGTAGCAGGCTCAGCTGATGAAAGGAAGGATAGGAGATCCAGTCTCATTTCTCTCTATGAGAATTTCAAAAAGGATGAGACAGAATCAGTGGCTGAGATGTAGAATAGATTAAGTTCAATTATTAGTGAACTCAAGACCCTTGACAAGGACATCACCTTAACTGAGGTGAATGATAAGATATTGATGTGTTTCCCCAGTTCATGGGACTCCAGAATCTGGCCAATCAAAGAAGCCAGAAGGCTCAATGAGATCTCAACAGAATCTCTGCTAGGCAAGCCGAAGTCATATGAGCAGCTTGTCAAATCAAGAGAGGCAGCAGAACAGAAGGCAACTACACCAGTTAGGAAGGAGCACAGCTTGGCCCTCAAAGCCTCTGAAGACAATGAAACATCTACCTCCAATGAAGAGTTAATGAGCCTCTTTGCCAAAAGATTCTACAAAATGGCAAGAAAGGATTTTAGAAGAAAATCATCCAGGCAGGATGATAAACCCAAGTATGACAAGACACCAACTAAGGAGATTGTGTGTTTTGGATGCAAAAAGCCAGGGCACTATATTTCAGAATGCCCAGAAAATTAGAAAAAGGACAAGGGCAGGGACATGGATTCCAGAAGAAAACAAAGTAGCAGACACTCCTCCAACAAGTATAAAAGGAAGGACAAAGGATTTGTTGCTGAGTCCTGGAGTGACACAGAAGAAGAAACTCCTCCTCTAGCTCCAATGAAGAAGAGGAAGAAGCCAGATCCAAGGAGGTGTGCCTAATGGCAATAGATGCCTCTAGAAGCAACTGTGGATCAGAAGAGGATTCTGAAGATGAAGAGGCCTCATACTCAGAGGCTGATCAGGTGATCTCTAGTTTTGATTTCAATTCTGATTTGTTTAAAGTAGAATTTAAAACTATGTACATGGATTTAATAAACTCAGAGAAAGAGATAAAAACCCTGAGAACCAAACTAGAAAATCTAGAATCTGTCAGCACGGAAAACAGAAAACTAACTGACCAATTGACTCTAGCTAATGAACAGATAATCAAATTAAAATCTGAATTATGTGAGGCAAAACAACTTGAGCAATCTCTCAATGGGAGAAGCCTCAAGCTGATGGATATCACAAGCACAGTAAATGCCAGATTAAATGGCAGGCTGGGCTTGGGTGCTTCATTAGGTTTACCCCCCATAATAAAGAAGAATATACTTTCCACTCCTATAAAGTTCATCACTGCTAAAGGTAAAGAGAAACTAACTAAAAAACCCAGATCAGAAAACAAGTCAAATCCCTTAGACAATAGCAACAGAAAACAGAAGAAAGCTGTCAAAAACCAAGTTCAGCAAAATTCGTCGAACTTAGATCGACGATATCCTGCAAGATCGACGAACCCCGATCGACGAACGTTGAACGCAAACCTCAGAAATAATTATTCGTCTTACTGCGATCGACGAACTGTGTGTGGTTCGTCGAGTAGAGGTCGACGAACGTGGGATGCAGAAAATGACCATGGTCATTCTCTGAGTAGAGGTCGACGATCTCATCCCCATTCGTCGAACTCTGGTCGACGAACTTACAATAATTCGTCGATCCCAGAACGACCAAACATAAATAATTTCTCCTATAGAAATGTTAAAACAGCTAACAAGGCATTTAATCCAGTAGCTGATTGGATAATTCCACCTAGGAGATATCACCCACTAGGGTATAAGTCTCAACCTGCATTATCAGTCATTTCTAGTTTTTCTTTTCAACCAAACCAAGGACCCAAGGTAACCTGGGTCAAGAACAATTGAGCTTTATTTTCTGATGCAGGTACAGGTGAAGAACTGTCCAAGGATAAGTCAGACATGGTACCTGGACAGTGGCTGCTCCAAGCACATGACTGGCAGCAAAGCAAATCTCACCAACTATAAGTCCAGGCTAGGACCAAAGGTGATATTTGGAGACTCAAAGAGTGGTCAATCAGAAGGATATGGAAGAGTAAGCATTGGAGCAGTGACCTTCAAAAAGGTGACATATGTAAGAGGACTTAAACATAACCTTATATCCATAAGCCAATTATGTGATGAAGGTTATCAGGTACATTTCAACTCTACCTCTTGTTCTATTATAAATGATAAAAACCAAACTGTTTTAATTGGACTTAGACAAGGAAACATATATTTAGTAGATTTCATTTCTGCCACAACTGATATTTGTTTACTCAATATCTCTAGTAACCAAAATGAGCTATGGCACAAAAGGCTAGGACATGTAAACCTTAAGAACATATCTAGGTTATCTAAAGACAACCTTGTTAGAGGTTTACCTTCTGGTCCCTACAAGAAGGAAAGCCTATGCATGGCTTGTCAACTAGGCAAGCAAACTAAAACTAGCTTTAAATCCATTAATAAAAGTGATTCACCTAGGATATTGTATCTGCTTCATGTGGACCTTTTTGGACCCATTGCAGTACAAAGCCTAGGAGGGAAGTCGTACACCTTAGTTATAGTTGATGATTTCTCCAGATTCAGTTGGGTAGCCTTCCTGAGAGCTAAGTCAGATACATTCAAAGTTCTTACAGATTTTCTCAGGAACATACAGATTGAGTTCTCTACTCATGTTGCATTGATCAGAAGTGATCATGACACATAGTTTGAGTCTCTTCTTATGCATGAGTTCTGTGAGAAGGAAGGTATCAGGCAGTGCTTCTCAGCTCCTAGATCTCCCCAACAAAATGGGGTTGCTGAAAGGAAAAATAGCACACTCATTGAAGCTGCAGGTACATTGTTAGCATATGCCTACATGCCTCTATCCTTTTGGGTAGAAGCTGTAAACACAGCTAACTATGTCCTGAACAGATGTCTTATACATAAACTAAAACACAAGACCCCCTATGAATTACTTAAAGAAAAGAAACATAAAATCACTTACTTTAAAGTTTTTGGTTGCATATGTTACATCCACACTAATAACAAAAGATACATCAGAAAATTTGAGGCTAAGGCTGAAGAAGGGATTTTTCTAGGATATTCCCAAGTAAGCAAGGCCTATAGGGTTTTCAATAAATCATCCATTAAAATTGAAGAATCTGTCCATGTGTCTTTTGATGAAGCTAACATGTCTTATAAAGAGAAAGACATTTCTACCAATAGTCCTTTGCAGGTTTCACCAATGTGTGAGTCTATGGATGGACTAAACCTTACCCAAGAGGTTCCAACTCATCCCACTCCACAGGCTGCTGAAGATAGTGAAGAAGAAATCCAAGAGGAAGTAACTAAACTTCCATCAACAGCCAACAACATTCCTCAAGAGGAATTATTTGCAGAAGCTGTTGCTCAACCAACTCCACCAACTGATCTTGTCACACTTAGAGATCACCCCAGATCTCAAGTGATTGGGGACATTTTAGTTGGTGTACAGACAAGACATCAGCTCAATCAAGACTTGATGCATGCCTGTTTTCTCTCTCAAATTGAACCTCTCACCATCCATGAAGCTGAGCAAGATCCCCACTGGATTCTTGCAATGCAAGAGGAACTAAATCAGTTTGAGAGATGTAGATTTGGGATTTGGTTCCAAGACCCCATAACTACCCAGTTATTGGAACCAAATGGGTCTACAAGAACAAATTAGATGCAGAAGGGAACATAGTAAGGAACAAGGCTAGACTGGTTGCCCAAGGATATAAGCAAGAAGAATGAATAGACTATGACCAAACCTTTGCCCCTATTGCAAGGTTGGAGGCCATTAGAATATTCCTAGTCTATGCAGCATACAAAAAGTTCAAGGTATTCCAGATGGATGTTAAGAGTGCCTTTCTGAATGGTGTACTTCAAGAAGAGGTTTATGTAGAACAACCTCCAGGTTTTATCTCTCTAACTCAACCCTCTTATGTTTACATATTGCATAAAGCTCTCTATGGTTTAAAGCAAGCTCCAAGAGCTTGGTATGAGACCCTAGCTAGCTTTCTTTTAGAGCATAAATTTACAAGAGGAACCATAGATAAAACCCTTTTCACTAGACATCATAAGGACCAAATCTTGTTGGTACAAATATATGTGGATGACATTATTTTTGGGTCTAATGATCCCAAATTATGCCAGAGGTTTGCTGACCTCATGCATTCCAAATTTGAGATGAGTAGCATGGGTGAGCTTTCCTACTTCCTTGGTCTCCAAGTGAAGCAGCTCCCTGATGGTATCTTCCTCTCCCAATCTAAGTATGCCAAAGAGCTTATTAAAAAGTTTGGGATGGGTGATGCTTCAGGAATGAAAACACCTATGGCTACAAATGATGTTGTGGATTCTGATGCAGCAGGGAAACCTGTAGATCAGAAACATTATAGGGCAATTGTTGCATCCCTATTATACTTAACAGCTAGCAGGCTTGACATAATGTTTGCCACATGTCTTTGTGCTAGATTCCAAGTGAATCCTAAAGAATCTCATCTTATTTTTCTAAAAAGGATTTTGAGATATATAAAGAGTTGTCCTAATTTAGGACTCTGGTATCCTGCAGAGTCAGAATTTGAGTTAACTGGATACTCAGATGCTGACTATGCTGGATGTAGAGTGGACAGGAAAAGTACCTCTGGAACTTGCCAGTTCCTGGGTATGAGACTTGTCTCTTGGTTTTGCAAAAAGCAGACATCTGTGTCTACATCAACTGCTGAGGCAGAGTACATGGCTGCTGGCAGCTGCTGCTCACAGATGCTATGGATACAAAACCAACTCCTAGATTATGGTATCAACTTAAATAATTCAAACTTATTTTGTGATAATACTAGTGATATTGCTATAGCACAGAATCCAGTTCATCATTCTAGGACTAAACAAATTGAAATAAGACATCATTTCATTAGAGATAATGTGGACAAAAAGAAAATTAACTTGATCCACATTCCTACTGATCTACAGAGAGCAGATATCTTCACCAAGCCTTTGGATGAGAAAACCCATCTGTTCTTTATAAATCAACTGGGAATGATTGATGGAGAAGAGTTAAATTAATTTCTGTCTGCATTCGACGAATTTTCCAGAGTTCGTCGAACGGAGTTCGACGAATTAGGGAAAGTTCGAGAGAATCTCGTCGAACGGAGATCGACGAATTCTCTGTGTGGAAACAATTTTCGTCGACCGGCGATCGACGAACCTTTTTTCAGAAACCATTTCGTCGAACTGAGTTCGACGAACTGTTTTCAATTCTTCTGAATGGGTTTGACGAACTACTCTCCTATACCTTATTTCGTCGATCTCAGTTCGAAGATCTGTTCTTTTTCGTGGAACGGAGCTTGTCGATTCATATTCTGAAAATCTTATATCTAGGTTTTCTTCGACCTCCGTCCCGCGCTTTCAGTTCCTTTGCTCTTGATCGCCGTTTTCTCTGTAATTTTCTTTGCAGGTCATCAATGGCAATTCCTCCAGGAGCACTTGCAGTGATGAAGTTTGATGTAGCATTCTCAATGGACTTTGAGTCCTTCCAGCATTCCGATCCCATTTTTCTGTATATCCTTGAATTACTGGAAGAGCTGCATCTCAAGGACTTCATGACACGCAACATCAAGCTACACTCAACAGAGATAAGAGAATGGGTATACACTGCTACAATTTCTGAAGATGGAAATCTGACAGGAACTATTGGAAACACTGCCGTTTCCTTGACCCCAGCAGTAATCTCTGAAATATTTGGTCCGATAAATGGGGAAGACAATTTGGAAATGGACGCTGAGGAATATGCTGATATGCTGAAAGTCATGGGTTTCTCCGGCAACAACCCTAATAAGCTTCTGAAGAAACAACTGTCCGCCGCTTATCAATTTTTGGCCGATATTGTAGGGAAAATTCTCATGGGCAAGCACTCGGCGCACGACTACATCACTCGCCATCAATTCCTGATCATGTGCGCAGTGCTCAACAAGCGTCAGGTTGATTGGGGCATTGTTTTCTTTGACCTTATCAGGAAAAGGATTAGCAAGAAGGAAGTCTGCTACGGCAGAATCCTGGGGATTTTCCTCCAGGAAAAGGCCAGTGAATGTTTGGTCTCCCCGACCACATTCATCAACGCCAGCAAGCGCCTCACCTGCGCCTTGTTTGGCAGATGGGAGAGGACAATCTCCAAACCCTCCAAGGGTTCCTCCTCCTCCATCAATGCTTCTGAGAGCACCAGGACCGTCAAGGTAACTCCTCACCCTGAATCTGAAGAGTTCATTCCCCCTACCAAATCTCTTCCTACTCCTCCTGCACCTCAACTGACTCCTCCTCAACATCAATCTCCACCGCCTGATCTTACACATATGCCTACACCTCCACTTTCCCCCACTGAAACACGTATTCCATCTCCTCCTCAATCCCCTCTTCCACCACACCTTTCCTCTATTCCCTCCTACACCATATCCACTAAACCACAACCTGTTCTACCTCCCCTATCCCCTCCACATATTCTTCCTTCCTCCTCTACTATTCTTTCTCCACTTATGGATTCTTCCACCATTCCCACCATCATCTCTCTTCTAACTCCTCTTATTAAATCACTCATCACAGAGGCCATTACACCTCTGGTGAATTCCATTGATTCTTTATCTGTCTAAATCTCAGCTCTCTATGTTGCCCCCTCTTCAATCAGGGGCCTGGCTCCAGGCTCTCCTGAACCCAGGCAGGGGGAGATGCTCCATGATGAAGCTGGTGCAGCAGCTGCAGAAGCGGATATAGTTGATACAGATACAGATACTACAGATATAGTTGATTCAATGCATAATACAGATACAGTTACAGATACAACAATAGATTTTATTCAATTCATGGAGACTGACAGTAGCTTTGATGAGTCAGTAGATTCAATAACAATTGGTTGTGATTTTCTTATAAATCCCCCAGTTAATTTATCTGAGATTCTTCAGATTTTTGATCCTGTATATTTGAAACTTCCTTCAGTAGAGATTGCTAAGCCATCTCTGGCTATTGTCCAGTATACCTCTCCAGCAAGTCCAGCAGTTGCCAGGCAACTTTGTGCATCCTTTGCTGCTCCCTCTGCTGTTCCAACTCCTGTGTCTATCCCAGCAATCTTCCCTGTCCCATATTTTGTCATGGATGATTCTCCCATGCCTGATCTGGATGAGCTCATTCTGGCAGACATTGAGGAAGAGAACAAGGCAGCAGCTGCAAGTTCTGTCTCTACTGTTGTTGTACCTTCACCCTCTGAACCTTCTATTCCCCCTCAAGACAAACCTCTTACCATTCCTGATGCCACTCTGAGGAAGCTGAATGCTTTGTATGATAACCCTCAGAGTTCAAATTCTGATGATGATGACGATGATGAATCAGATGAGGCAGCTGCTAAAAAGAGAAAGAAGTTGCTCTCTAAGAAAAGGAAGGCTCCTCCTCCTCCTGCTCCCAAGCCTAATCCCACTGCAGACACTCCATATTATATTCTGCATAATGTTGCTCCTTACAAAGGGATGCCTGCATGGATGTGGTTATCTAAGAACCATCAAAAAGAGAGGAAGAGGAGTAGGAGATACTCTCCTCCCCCAGTTCATAGGTACAGAAAGGATCCCCCTCCTCCTCCTCCTCCAGCAGCAGGTGCCTCTGGCTCAAGCTCTCAAAGATCTACTCCTATTCAAACCTATCAGAGACAAACAGGGAGATCCTCTGGTAGTAGTCAGCCAAGGCCACCATGTTCAGGAAATCAACACCATCAACAACAACAGCAGCAGCCCCAGGAATCTAAGAAACAGGAAGCTGAAAGGCCCTATTCTCCTCCTGAAGATCCAGAAACAGAAAATACAGCTAGAATGGCAAGATTCCAAGAAATCATTGGCTTATCTCTAATCAATAAAGCTAAAGCTGAGGGCAAGGACACAACAGGCTTAACCACTATGTCTCAGTATAGGAGAGATGAACTGAAAAGATTTGGGAAAGCAAACAAACTACTCAATGTTGATGAATACATGAATCTTCACTCAGAAGCAGTTGTCCCCAGAGCCACTTCACTGAACATCATAGGGGCAGCTGACATGACTATGACCAAGGCTCAAGCTTCAGATCCCAATAGGGAAATCATTTTCAAGAAGCCAGGAGAAAAAGCACCAGAAGTCAAGCCAAAACAGAAGAAATCAGAGAAGAAATTTTGTGTTTTCTTTTCATTTTCTGCTTCTATTTCAGTTTACACTTTTGCATTAAAACAAGGCCAATATGTCTATATATATCTGTTGCATGTGTTGTAAATTCTCTGCCAGATATATCTCTTTATTTTGCTTTATTTTTCTGTTTGTTTTTTGCTTGGAGTTTCTGTTAGTGACCTCACCCAAATAGGGGGATATTGTTGGATCCCTAGTTGATTTGGGCTAGGTTCACTGACTTAGGATGTGACCCATCATGTATAGTCTGGGTCAAGTTTGTGTCTTAGAGTATAGGACAGTCCTCTATCTCAACTTCAGATGGACCAGCCTTCTTCAAGACCTTCGGGAACTCCAGATCTATCCGGGTTTCAGACTAAGTGAAATAAGTTCGAGGTTCGTCGAACTTAGCTCGACGAAGGAAGTTGTGCGCTCGACGATCGTGAGACAATTCGCAGTACTGAGCTCGACGAACTCTGTTCTTTACTCGACGAATACCAGATCCTCTTCTAGTATTCTCAGGACTACTTCAAAATTTCTCTAAGTCCGGCTTCATGCTTCGGTCGACGAATTATTTTCTGAGCTCGACGAACTTGGACCTCAAGTTCACAGCTTCTCAGGTCGACGAATGCTAAATCTGTACTCGACGATTTTTGTGCTCAGAGAATCTGTGTCGACACTTAGGGCTTGTGTTGACACCATGCGATTTGTGTCGACACCCAGGATTTCAGTCGACACCAGCTTGTGTCGACACCAGAGGTTTTGTGTCGACACCTAGACAATTCTGTCGACACCAGGGGAGTTGTGTCGACACCAAGACCAATCTATCGACACCATTTTGTGTCGACACAGTTTTTCAGCAGATGCAGAGTATTTCGTCCAAGTCCAGAACTTTTCTCAGCTCGACGAAGTTTATTCTCAGCTCGATGAATTTGGTTCTCTGCTCTACGAATAATGTTTGTCTGATATTGAAGATTGTCTATTCAACGAATGAAGACTGTCAGCTCGACGAACTCAGCTCAGCTCTACGAACTCAGCTCAGCTCGACGAACTCAGCCCAGCTCGACGAACTCAGCTTAGCTCGATAAATTCAAGCCTCAGCTCGACGAATTCTGTTCTTCGGTCGACGATTCCAGACTAGGGCTTCTTCCGTTCCCGTCTCATTTCACAGAATACTACCGTTAGGATGCGCAGTTAATTCTGGATTATTTCATGCCATTTTCCCATGGAAACAGTTGGGGAAATAATTAATTGCTGCTTCCTTTCCAGGTCGTCTGTCATTACTGCTCGGCATTCAAAAATTCGAAGGCTCTCCTTGACAGATAGAGAGATATACAGAAACCAGAAGAAATTGAACAAGTACACAACACCAGAACAACTAGAACAACATAGACAGTAATTCAGACAACACAAGAAAAGGATTTCATTCTTGGCCCAGAGAGAATTTGATCTAGAAGAAGAAGAAGAACATTACATCGATATCAAGAGTCTTCTTCATCTGCTTTTACTCAGGAGAACTTCAAAACAATACATTCATATCAGTTGCAAGAAGTTCCTGAAGAGTTTCTCTGGACCTGGAAGTCTAGGTCTTTGAAGACCTATCACCCTGAAGCAGTGCTCCAGTTTTTCTTCCAGAACCATTCTACATCTCAGGGGGAGCAAAGCTGCTAAACAACATTCCACAAGTCTTCTCATTTGATTTGAGAAAGAGAAGACCTCATCACCCTCTCACTCCACCTCTGTACAGGGTTTTAATTCCCTTCAAAATTATTCTGGTTGCAAGTCTCCCACCAAAAGACTTGAGGGTTTGGTTTTTGGGAACCTGATCAAAACCCCATTGGTGCCAGGACACCTGATCAACCCCTTCCTGCAGTGGATTCCTACCAGTGTGGTAGAAGAGTGGACTACCCAGATTTGGGGAACCACTATAAAATTCTTGTGTCGTCTGGTTGATTTCTTTTCCTTTTTGTTTTCTGGCCTTGCTCTGTGATTGTGCTGTGATTAGTCCTTTGCTGCTTTCTGATTTATTGTATTTGCTGCACACACACACACACCTAAAATACAACAGCAGTTGTAAAAGTTTTAAAATCACCATATACTCTATTCACCCCCCTCTAGAGTATATCAGATGTAAATGCACTTTCACGCGGCTGAGGAGCAGAGGAACTCGCACCGGCTTCCAAAATCGACAGGCGAGATTCCATCTCGGCCGCGCGAATCTAGGCTGCCTCCAAATCAGCCCGAGCTTTGGTGAGTTCCGCCTCGTACTCAGAGAGCTTTTTGGCGGTCTCTATCTCGGCAGCCTGCGACAAACCACGAATTCAGCCAAAGCATTCACAAGACATCAACATCGCACGTAAAGGCGTCATACCTCATAACCTCGCCAGCGAGTGGATTCCATGCCGAGATTGATCGCCTTCTGACTGACGATCTTCAGGGCATGTGTCCTCTCCAGCATTCTCCTTGCCACAAAGTGATTTAGCTTGACGGCTCGGGCGAGCGAGCAGGCCGCTTGCTGGGCAAGTTCCTCCTCGCTGAGATCTAGCATAGCCTCAGCGTCGCCTCGCCCGTACATCGCGTGGAGGATGGCGAAGGCCTCCCCCTTATCCTCCCCCTCCTCCGCCCAAGAGGGACGGTTGGTGCTCAGCGTCACCAGATGCTCGTCAGGTGCCCAGGTCACCAGAGGGCGACCATATGTGTCCACCGCGTCAAGCCCCAAGTTGAAGTTGGGGTGGAAGTGGGGAAGCCGAGCGTGGAGCGGCGAGTCCTGGTCATCAAGAGGTGGCGAGGACACCTTTTGTTTTTTGGTCGCGGGACCCGGCGACCTGGCTTTGCCTTTACCCTTGCCCTTGGCGATCTTTTTCTTCTCACCAATATCAGCTGGCGAGTTGGGCTCAAGTAGCGAGGTGGTGATTCCTTTGGCTGAAGGAAGCGGCCTCGCCGGGAGCTCGTTCGGTTCTGCAAAAGACCGAGTAGTATAAGCAAGCGATTATTGGGGCGAGTATGATACCGACTTTCCCTGCTGAGATTTACCTTCGTTGTAGTGGACTTCGAGCAGTGTGTTGGCGTTTAGTCGCCAAAAGATGACATCGAACCGGCGACCTCGGAATGCGTCGACAAGTTGCTCGCGCGCGCCTTCCAATATCGGTGGAAGGAAGGCGACATCGGCGGGCTGGTGCGGCCTTCCCTGTACGTCGCCAAAGTCACCCTCGACAATGACTAGTTGCTCGCTCCACTTGTGAACTTTGTTGGCCGTCCCCACCAGGGTGCATACATGGCTGCTGAAATAGACCACGCCCTCGGGAGTCGCGGCGAAGGCAAATATCTTGCGGAATACGGAGAGATCGAAGATGATCCTCTCCTCGCGCAGGTAGCCATGAAACCCCATGATGATGGCAACACCGTTGGGGTTGATTTGCGCGGGGACTATGCCGAAGTATCGTAGGATGTCGCAATACTCCGGCCAGAACGGAAGTCGTAGAACGGCGTCGAAGTGTCGAAGAGGAAGGACAAGCGCGCCCTCGATAAAGGTGTTAAGTCGCTCACTGCGGGCCGGGAGTCTGGCCGAGTATCCTTCGGGAAGGAGTCTTTCCATAAAATTTTCTAAGTCGCGCACGCTGGTGGTGGACTTCTTAAAAGCCGCATCCATGAAGTTGACGGCATGGGCATGGCGGCGAGCACTTGCGTCATCTCCAACCATCCTGCGAGTTTTGAAGAGGAGAAGAAGGAAGAGATGGCGAGTAGCAAAACAAGTCGCACAACGCGAGCAGGAAACGATACTCGCGAGCTAGGAGGACAAAAGCGCAACAGTTTACTTATGTCCTACCTACCCCCTCTATTTATAGGCGCCAGGGGAGGGGGTTATACCATCCTTACGGCGAGTATTAAACAAATCGCGCTTTGAGCGAGTAAGTCAACGCGTTGCGTAAGTCGCATAGAACAGAGGGAGCATAATCGCTTAAACATCGAAAACATGGAAAAACAAATTAATAATCGTGCGAAGTCTAAGCTCGCTTATTACAGGCCAGAAAATGTTTGTCAAAATCGCACTGTGGCGAGTTCCAAATAAAAGAAAACATTCTAAGGCCTAGGCCTCTCTGGGGGATGGGGATGTCGCCCGGCCCAACCCATCTCGCGTGCTCGCCGGAAATGCTCCGTCGCCACCGCTATCGCATCATCACCAAGCCGTAGCTGCTCCTCCATCCTGACAACCTGCCAACAGAGCCCATACTCGCTCGTATGCCGGCGACCTCTTCGAGAACGAGCTGGAGGCGATGATTATTGATCGCGAGCTGACGATCATTCTCCCTTACCATGTGGAAACAGGATTCATAGCTCTCCAGCGTACTCTTGAGCTCTTCCATTTTCGCCATTCACACTTCCAACGATGATATTCGGCGATGAGGCTCACAGATCGCCAGCTGGTCAAACTTGCTCTCCAGCTCCAAGTAAGCGCGAGCAGCCGCACGGCGATATTCCATGCCCGGCAGACCCATGGCGTCGATGAAGGCCGCCCCTGGAGTCGCCGGCCGATCTGACACCAAACAAAAGTCGTCAGAATTAGACGTAGATGCATAACCACCATGAACACATCAATAGCGACACATATCGCTGCGAGGAGACCTGGATCGGCGAGAAGATCTCGACCGACGAGGAGGGGATCCGCGCGTTAGCTCATCTCGCCGTCTTGACGATGGCCCACCAGCGAGCTCGACTGCCTTACCTCGACCACGCCCCCTTGCTCAGGGTCCGCGTTCCTTGGCGAGAAGTAGCTCGGCCGCGGCTTTACCGGCTTAACACCTGCGGGATGTGATGAAGGAGGTGGAGGGAGTGACGAACTCACCGACGACGGAGGATTCTTCAGCGGGGGTGGAGGAAGTCGCGTCGTGGTAACTTGAGAAGGTGAGATTAGAGGCGGCGGCGGCAAGGATACTGTCACCGACTGGATGGTGGCGGTATTAGTAAGCGGCGGCGGCGGGGGTAAAGAGGAGCTCGCCTCGGGTAGAGAGGACCTCACCGGAGGCAGCGCAGAACTCGCGGAGGGCATGGAGGAATTCCTTACAGGTACCCCAGAACTCGTCGGGAGACCCTTGCTCGCCAGTGTCTTATTCGGCGGAGGGTTCCTCGACGACGGTTCCTTGCTCGCGGAGGGAACCGAGGCCTCGCCCGTCTTTTTTGAGCCGATATTTATCCGCACTGTGTGAGCGGTCTTTACTTGCCCAGCGGCGGGAAGGGCGACGAGCGGCACGGAGCTCAACGATACGACATTCAAAGCCGCACCCAAACCTCCCGTGGGAGAATCTGCGAGTAACACGGTCCGGTCAACAAACAATAGAAAACCGTCAGAATGAGAAATCATCTAGGCAGAAAGACAACCTCGCAGGTCGACGATTTCCACCTGCTGAGGCGTCGAAGTGGAGGCGAGTTCCGAGGCAGTGGAAGTGGCGAGTTCAGGAATGTTAAGCGAGTCGAGGAGACTCGCATCAGAAACGGCGACATTGGGGATGCCGTCGATTCCCAAGTCGCTAAGCAATTGCTGCGTGCTGGTAGAGAGCACGGGATTAATGGTGGGGGGCATAGTGCGGGAAAGGGGCGGCCGCGAGATATCATCACCAGAGGCGGGTTCGTTCTTGGACTTCTTTGCCTTTTTTCTCTTGGGCAGAGGCAAGTCGGCGGCGACATCCTCTTCGCGCGGTCGTTTTGGTTTAGCGACTCCGATGGCGCTCGTCAACGCAGCAAGACTGTCATGAAGGATCTTCTCGGCGTTCGACATTAAGCGCGAGTTATGAAGAACTGACTAAAGAACTAGGCCCCCCTATTTATAGAGATCGGCAGGCAATCACAAGAGGCGAGCAATAGAGATACTCGACAGAGCAGCTCGCCGAATAGGTGTTGGTTGTTTCTTTCTGAGCTCCGATGTCGCTCCGAAAGAGCGAGGATTGTGTACAACCCGTATTCGTCGAGGACGGGTCCTACCACAGCCAAGTCAGTAGGAGTCAAGGTCAACAAGTCACCACGGGAGTCAAAGTCAACATTCAAGACCGTAGAAGGCCTGGCGAGTATAGGCGAGCTCCCCTCGCATACTCGCCAGGTAGGCGACCAGGCGAGGTACTCGCCCAGCCCGTGCGAGCTCTTCTGGAAGTCGCCTGGTCGCCAGGGGGTGGGGTATAAATAAGAACCCCCTCCCCTTGCCTTGGCCTATAAATAGGACCCCAGGGGTATGAGAGAGGGGACCAAAAATCCAAAGCGTGATACTCGCACGTTTCAAGATATCGGTTTAGTCTTCAGATTCTTTTTCCTTAGAGCGATTCGCGACTTTGCGACCTTGCCAGATAGCCTCTCTCGTATCCAGTTCGACCATTCTTGGTTGAGAAGGGGTTGCTCCTTAGAAGCATCCAGGTACGTGGTGGGTCCTTCCTGCCGCAACATCTGGGTTCCTGTTTGACCTGTTCCTTCTTTCTGGCCACCCTAGCCGTCCGATCTAGCTTCTGAGCCAGTAACCTTAGGCAGCTTTGATCCGATTTCTGAGGTTAGGAATTTCCTGGCTTCAATAAATAGGATGAGAGGATATCATTCTAAGTAGGACATAACATCATTATAAAATCCCAGAACAAGTTGCAGCGTGAGCAAGTATCTTTTAAGTATGGTCTGAACTAGTCGTGTGGCTTTGTTGTAAGCTAGAATTTTGATGAGTTGTCCGTTTTCTTTATAGAAATGCCGCCAAAGTGTCATGCGACGAGGTCGACTCCCCAGATGGAGGGTGAGTCATCAGGTGTGCAAAGTGATGCGATTATCGAGAGTCTACATCAGAGCAATGAGGCTTTGTCGAGACAATTAGTTGCGATGCAATCGCAAATTGAGTTTTTGTTGTCTGCCGCCTCCGCGTAGCAACCTTTAGTACAAGGTCCTGCCTTGGGACAAACCTTGCCCGATACCCCTGCTCCTCTGGTGCCCCCGATGGCCATACCACTAGAAATGAATTTCATATCGCACTTCCAGCAGTTGGGACCTCCCACCTACGACGGGAGTGCCGACTTTATGATTTTAGATGATTGGATCATCTCCATCGAGGAGATGTTTTCGTCTTTCGGAATTCTAGAAGCCCAGAAGGTGATGATTGCAGCCTACCAGTTAAAAGGCATGGCAAAGAGTTGGTGGATTCGGGAAAGGGAGGGTTTGATGGAAGCCTGTTCTTGGGAATCTTTTAAGAAGATGCTGCTGAAGAAGTTTCTACCCTCTGTCGAGCAGGACCGCCTGATGAATAACTTCCTGCATCTGAAGCAGAGACAGCTCACCGTGAGCGAGTATAAGATTGAGTTTAGCAAACTGACTAGGTTTGCTCCTGATTTGGTAGCCTCTGAGGAGGGTAGAGTGAAACGTTTCTTGGGAGGACTAAGAAGCGATGTCCAGCAATGGGCATGTGCTTATCGAGCTGAAAGTTATGCTGAAGCAGTGGAAGTCGCTTTGAAGGTCGAGGCGTTCGAAAATGCCAAGAATCGAGGTGGTGCAGCGAGGAAAGAGAAAGGGAAAGGTGTTGAGGATGGTAGCTCCAGGGCATCTGGCCCTTCTTCGAAGAAGAAATGTTAGTAAGTGTGTAGCTTCTGTGGTCATCCTGGCCACCCTTACGAAAGGTGTTTCAAGAGGACTGCCACCCTGAAGCAGTAGCAGGTGCACGCCATCCAAGGTTCACCCAAGGGAGAGCTAGTGTGCTCGTACTATGCAAGGAAGGATCATGATGTGAGTAGTTGCTGGATGAAAGAAAGGACTTGCTTCCAGTGAGGGCAGAAGGGACACCAGAAGTCTTCGTGCCCCCAGGCTCAGCCCCCACTGCATCCGGCCCCGCTTAGAGCTCTACCGCCGCTGCCAAACCTGGATAAAGGAAAAGGAAAGCTGAACGTGATGACCAACGAGAAAGCTCAAACCTCTACGCAAGTGATATCAGGTTAGCCTCAGTTTAATTTATCCTTATTATTTTGTCGTTGTTGCCATATTTATCATTCGTTTAGTTATGTATGCTATGATTTTAGGGGAGTTTAAGGTGCAGAATAGGTGGGCGCACGTTCTTTTTGATTCAGGTGCCACCCATTCCTTTGTGGACCGGAGGTTTGTTGATAAGCATCGCCTGGATGTGGATCAATTAAGAGACTCCTTCAATGTCAAGCTTCCCTCAGGTGATTCGGTGATATCTAGTCAAGGAGTTCTGAGATGCCCTATTTATCTTGACAATTTTCTGGTCTTTGCGGATCTGATGATTTTAGATTTGGCTGATTTTGATGTGATTTTGGGCATGGACTGGCTGTCTAAGTATGATGCGGTCATCTAGTGCAAGGCTAAGCGACTGGATTTCAGGATGGACGACGGACAACCTATGAGCATCTATGGATTTTAAGACAGAGTTTCCCCTGTCATTTCTGCGGTACGTGCTTATCGTTCTATAGAGTCTGGTTACGAGGCATTTTTAGTTTCTATTTCTGCTCTAGAAACAGCTTTTGTTACACCCCGTCTTGAGGATGTCTCGGTGGTGCGAGAGTTTCTAGATGTTTTTCCTGATAGTCTTCTAGGACTTCCTCCTGAAAGGGAGATAGAGTTTGTGATAGACCTCGAGCCAGGTACTCATCCTATTGCCAAAACACCGTACCGTATGGCTCCGTGTGAGTTAGATGAGTTGCGTACTCAGCTCGATGAGTTATTGAGGTGTGGTTTTATTAGACCAAGTTTTTCTCCGTGGGGTGCTCCTATTTTGTTCATCAAGAAGAAAGATGGATCGATGAGGCTTTGCATCGCTTATAGGGAATTGAACAAGGTAACCATTAAGAATAGATATCCCCTGCCAAGGATTGATGATCTGTTCGATCAGTTGCGTGGTGCTCGGTATTTTCAAAGATCGATCTTCGCTCAGGCTACCATCAGTTGAGAATTCATGACGCAGATATTCCACGAACCGCTTTCCGTTCGCGACATGGACATTATGAGTTTTTGGTGATGTCTTTCAGATTAACCAATGCACCCTCTGCTTTCATGGATTTGATGAATAAGGTGTTTAAGGATTTCTTGGACCGATTCGTTATTGTGTTTATAGATGATTTCTTGGTGTATTCCCGCAATGTTGAGGAGTATATTCAGCATTTGCAGTTGGTTTTGTCGACCCTGAGGGAGCATAAGTTATATGCGAAGTTGAGCAAGTGTGAGTTCTGACTACCTCAGGTGTCCTTTCTGGGTCATGTTGTAAGTAAGGATGGTATTTCTGTAGACCCGACCAAGATTTCTGCTGTGATGGAATGGGAGAGACCTTCTACACCTAAGGAGATTAGGAGCTTCTTAGGCCTGGCTGACTATTATAGAAGGTTCGTGGAAGGGTGTTCGGTGTTGTTTGCTCCTCTAACTAGACTTACTCAAAAGAATACTGCATTCATTTGGAGTGATAAGTGTGAAGAAGCCTTCCAAGAGTTAAAGAAGAGATTATGTATTGCTCTGATTTTAACCCTACCTACTGAAGGAGTTGAGTATGATGTGTATGTTGATGTATCATACATAGGACTTGGTTGTGTTTTAATGCAAAATGGTAAGGTGATCGCGTATGGATCGAGGCAACTAAAGGTTCATGAGAGAAACTATCCTACGCATGATTTGGAGTTTGCTGCTGTAATTTATGCGCTGAAGCTTTGGCGACACTTATTGTATGGCGCACTGTGCAAGATCTATACGGACCATAAGAGCTTGAAGTATGTCTTCACTCAGAAGGAACTAAACCTGCGCCAACGTCGGTGGTTAGAATATGTGGCTGATTATGAAGTGAAAATTCTTTATCATCCAGGAACGACCAATGTAGTAGCTAATGCTTTGAGTAGAAAGACCGCCAAAATTTTTAATCTGTCGGTACAGTACTTGGTAGAAGAATTCTTGTTGATGGATATTGAGGTTGAGAGTCATACTGTGCCTACTAGTCTAGAAGCAGAAGAACCCTCTTGGATTTCCCTTACTCGGAGCACACCAGAAGGATGATCCAGATTTATCACACCTCCGAAATAGAACTGTGAAGGGGGAGCTACCTGATTTCTCTATGGATGAGTTGGATACCTTGATGTATCGGGGTAGGTTTTGCGTCCCCGCCTTTGGCGACATTCAGGCTAAGATCTGTCTGAAGCTTACGGTTCCAGTGTAGCCTACCACCCTGGTTCCACTAAGATGTATAAAGATCTAAAGCAAATTTCTTGGTGGTCGGGGATGAATAATGATATCGCGAAGTTTGTATCGGAATGTTACACGTGTCAGCATGTTAAGGCTGATCATAGAAGGTCTGTTGGTAAACTGACACCGCTTCAGATTCCAAGTTGGAAATGGGAGAGTATTTCAATGGATTTTATCACCGGTCTACCAAAATCTCCCTGTGGGTATGACTCTGTTTGGGTGATAGTCGATAGATTGACAAAGTGTGCTCACTTTGTTCCTTTTAAGGTTGGGTATTCGATGAAGAAGATAGCTGAGCTATATCTTGAAGAGGTCATCAGGTTACATGGAGTGCCTGTTAGCATTATATCAGATCGGGACTCCAGATTTACGTCTCGCTTTTAGAAGAGTTTGCAGAAGGGGTTGTGTACCGATTTAAGGTATTCCACCGCCTATCATCCGCAGACTAATGGTCAGACAAAAAGGGTAAATCAGATCGTAGAAGATATAATCAGGTGTTATATTTTGGATCATGGTGGTGCTTGGGACGAGCGTCTCAGACTCATGGAGTTTGTGTATAATAATAGTTATCAAGAGAGTCTGCAGATGACCCCGTTTGAGGCCTTATATGGGAGGCGTTGTAGAACTCCTTTGTTTTGGGCTGAAGTCGGTGAGAGACCGTTTCTAGGTCCGAAAGCCCTTGAGTAGATGAATTGTGCCGTGACTCATATTCGAGAAAAGCTCCGTGTGGCTCAAGAGCGCTATGAGAAGTATGTTAATCAACGAAGGGTCGATGTGGATTTGTCGTTTGAGACTTGGTTTTTCTGAAAGTTTCCCCGATGTCTGACGTTAAAAGGTTTGGAAGGAACCACAAGTTAGACCCCCGGTATGTGGGATCTTTCCAGATTCTTGAGCGCATCAGAGTGTCAGCTTATAGACTAGAATTGCCTGTCACATTCCCTGGTGTCCATGACGTGTTTCATGTGAGCCAGTTGCGGAAGTGTGTTCGTAATGATCGTCAAGTCGTCGACTCGATGCCCCAGATTCAGCCCAACCTTACGTATGTGGAAGAACCTGTTCGTATTCTGGATTCTCAAGAGCATGTGTTGCGAAGGAAGGCCATCCCTATGGTCAAGGGTCTTTGGAGAAATCAAGACGTCGAGAGCATGACGTGGGAATTGGAATCGGCGATGAGGGAATCTCATCCGCACCTCTTCTCTTAGTTTCGGGTATGTTTCTATGTTTTCGGTCATGTATTATTTTTATCGTTTTGGTTTGGTTTTAGAGTTGTGTTAAGTTTCGGGACGAAACTTCTTTTTAGGGTGAGTGACTGTAGCGCCCCCGATTTTTCGATGATTTTATTTGAATGGGCATCGTCATATTTATGACGTCGTGACGTTACTTTCAACGTCGAGTTGACGACGCAATGTCGTTAAAACATTTTCGCGTCTGTGCGGTCGAGTCGGCCGAATTCTTGTTGTAATGGGAAAAGTTTGCATTTGGAATTTAAGTTAAGCAATTTTGGACTTGCTTGTCAAGTTTCGTCGCGATCCGAGCGATATTTGGGCCTCGGCGATTTTCCGAAGTTTTGTGAAATTTATGTTTGTCGTAAACTTTGAAAATTTATATCTCGAGAATGACTCGTCAGATTTTGGTTTTAACTTCGCCGTTGTGTTCGTAGCATCAGTGTTTGCTTACGGTGCGAATTTCGTTTGATTCGACGTGCGTTCTGACCTCCGTTTTGAACTTGTGTTTTCTTATTCAAAATATATAAATATGATTATTTTAATATTATACTACTATTCAAAAATGTCTTTTACTATTCATTTATATAGTTTAATTTTTTTGGATATATTTGTAAAAAGAACATTTGTTCAGCAATTTTATTCTCAACAATTCCTGCCTTCTCGAGTTATTTGGTGGGCCAAAACCCGAACAGGCAAGCGTACCTATCGAATCGTAGTACCAAGGTCGTATTTAAACACGGGGCTGTCAATTACTTCTACTCACGCTCTAACTATTATCCTACCGGAAGACTATTGGGATTTTGAGAATTTTTTAAAGTAAAATGAACGATAAATTGCGAGACGAAAACTTAAATAAAAAAAACTAGCATTCGATCATTGATTCACCATGAAATGAAACGAGAAAATAAAAGGGCATAGTTTTAAATTTGCAAATCCAACTCGGCCGTGACGGATCCGAAAATAAGACAAAATCTCGCTAGAGCATTAGGTCTCCTAACTTATAGACTCTTCGATCGAAATCTCTTTACAAACCAAAGAAGCCTAAAGTTGCATTATCGAGGCGATCCGCACTATTGGATTTGACTCCAATCCGGAGGATTTACGTCGTCCTATCTCTAGGGTTGCATTCAACTCCTTCCTTCTTTGAGTGATCTTTCACATCCACGAGCCTCTCGGCTACTCGAATATGAGATCATAAGCCTACTACCGTATACCGGAAAATACGGAGTCGACACAATAATTATTCAAAGAAGGACCGAGTAGAATTACGCAAAAATAAAACTATGAAATAAAAATAATTCTCATTTCAAATCATGGATCCTCATGATCAAATGCTAAAAGAAGATTAGCTACGCATAGTTAAGAAAGAAAGCACGGAAAGATAAGAGAAATTCATTTCCATTGATATAAAAAAACGGAGAAGTACAAAATAATAAGGAGACAAGATTATGCTACCTAAGAAAAGATTACACTATCAAAAGCAAAGTTACACTAATAAGAACTTAACAACATGTAAGAAAGCACTCTCTTGAACTAGTACTTCACTTGCTCTCCCAAAATCCAACTCTCCAAAGCATGAGACCATGGTGCCTTTTATAGATGAGGAGGGAAGATTCTAGATGGGAATGAAGAGAAGGAGGCAAGGGGGGTGGCCGACCATGTGTAGGGGAGAGTGCATGCATGGCATTTAATTAGGTGGAGAGAATTCATGCATGATATTAAATGAAGGAAGAGGGAGAAGATACATTCATGCATATAAATTTAAAAGAAAACAAATAAAATAAAGAAAGTAAATAAGGGGGGATGGATGATAATAAAGAGTGGAGAAAAAATAATAAAAAAGGAGAGAGAGGAGGGATGGATGTAGAATAATAAAAAAAAGAAATAAAAGAGGAGGGAGGAATGTGGAGGGGCCGGCCAAGTAAGAAAAAATGAGTGCATGCATGCAATAAATGGAAGGGAGAGAGAGAGAGCATGAGGTGGATTAAATAAAGGAAAAAAAAGAAATAAAAGAGGGAGAGAAAGAGGGGTGGCCGGCCATATAGGGGGAAAATGTTCATGTATGGCATTAAATGATGAGGGAGGGGGAAAAATGAGTGGCCGGCCACATGCTTGGATGAAGTGGGCTGCACTATATGGGCTTGGGAAGCTTGAAGAGGGGCTGAATGCATCATGTAGGCTTCAAGGAAAAGGGCCGGGCTGCTCCAAACTTCAAGGGCTGCATGTAGGGGGCTGCATTATGTAGAGGGGCTGCACCATAAGTGGTCAGGCTGCATCATGTGGGCTGTTTTGGTGGAAGAGGGCTGCTCCAATTGGGCTTGATCAAGTGAAAGGGCTGCACTAGCATGGGCTTTGAACCTACAAATAAAGCAAAATAAATCATTAGTTAATGATTATATAATACACAAAACAAAATACATAATATAAATAAAACATACAACATAAAAATAACATAACACATAATATTTATATTCAAAATAAAACACACGTTAAACATATAATATAAAATTAAACATAAAACATTAAATTAAACATAACATACAAGCTATAATAATATTTATAGATAAAGCTAAACATAAAATATAAAATAGCCACAAAACATAACATAAACATTAAATTAAAAAGAAGATCATAACAAGCATACAAAAAACACATAATTGTAACAAAAACTTAGGAAAATAAGCTACTAGAATAACCCAAAAACGATGACTAAAACTAGTCATCAAACTCCCCCATGCTTAGACATTTGCTTGCCCTCAAGCAAATAAAGATGAAAACTAGGGAAGGAAATAGAAAATAAACAAAGCTAATTTAGGTTTCATAATTAAGAAAAACAAAACATGAAAAATTAAACTATCCTAATTCCTATGTTAACAACTAGTGGGGTGAGAAGTGCACAGTAGAAAACTTGAAAGTGGAGACCTAAAAATATCATTAGAACATAAGAAAAGTCTACACATTTCTAAATCTTAAAAACAAGGCATCCAAAATAAATGAAAATAAAGACAACAAAAAGTAGAGGTTCTAAATAAACGGCGCATTAACAAACTACTAGGTTGCTAGATAAACATTAACCCTAAGACACTCCAAGATAACCTCCAAAGAAATCCATCAATGATGGTGGCCATAGGCTTGTACGTTCACACTTTCTCCACTACGCGAAATTAAGTTCTAAGATCATTAGGACTTCTACTAGACATTAAAACTTGGCTTAGGTAAATGATTAGGAAGTGGAATCAAAGATAAACATGAAGGTTTTAGGCACTAAACCAAGGTGAGCTCAAAAATAAACATAGCATAAAAAGATGAGAAATAATGAGTATGTCATTTCTCCAATATGAAACTACAACAACAAGGCCATGAAATTTTTTTTCTTTTATAAACTTGGCCAAACATAAACTTTTTGCATTCATTTTTTTTGATTTTGTAATGATATATTTTTTTTTCTTTCTCAATTTTTTCTTTTGAATAGCATTTGATAAGAAAACTCCAAAAATAAGCTTGAGAATTTCCTATTCATTTCAAAAATAATACCCTTCCCAAAATAATTTTTAAGCTCAAATTTATAGTGCAAAAATAGGAAATATATTTGGCTTTGGTGAACATAATGAAATGAAAGGTGGAGCTAAAAACAAAGAAAATAAGGAAAAAGGCCCAAAATTGTTTTGCAAGGGTTTTGTTTTTGGTGGGCATGAAAAGCTCAAACTATTCAAACGGTGGCCTAAATCATTTCTAAAGAACGTAAAAATGGCGCAAATGCTTCGAGAGTAGCTTGGTACAAGTTCTAGACACCAAGAAAGACTACCTCGCAAATGAAAAAGAGCTAATGATACCTAGCAACCATTCGTAAGCAACTAACCGAATAAAAAGACATAACTACAAATTGATACTTATAACGTAAAAATCAGATGCCTATATTTAAGAAAAAGAAACTAGTAGAACTAAACTATGCTAAAATGATAAGTTTAGAAAACATTTTCAAAGGATTCTACATAGAACTACAAAAACCGCACGGGCCTACACTTCACTAGAAGAAACATAAAAATAAAGATAGAAATAATTTAAGGTTTTGTTTTTCAAATCGATTTAAGCACAATTTTTTTTGATTTTTGTTTTTCTAATTGTTTTGGGTTTTATATTTTATAATTTTTTTGGATTTTAGATTTTGATGACATAAAATACTATACTAATTTAAAACAAAAAATTTCTTTTGATAGAAGAAGAACAAAAAAGAAAAGACCAAAAGAAACTAGACCCTCCCCCGTGCTTAAATTCTGCATTGCCCTCAATGAAGGAAATATAAAGAAAAAGAGAAGGGGACTGAGAAGAAGAGAAAAAGAAAAATGCAGGAAAAGTAAATAAATAAGAACAGGACTTCCCCGGGTTCGTGAGGTGAAGGCGGATGTCGCTCCCCCATGCTTGCTTTTTAGAGTACTTGATCGTCAGCAGGTATGACTTGATCCATCTGATATCAACAGCGGCGGAGCGGTGACCACGATCATGGACTTGATTGGCCTCCGGTAGGAAGAGCAAAATAAAAGCAAAAAAAAGATAGAGTCCATGGGCAGATGCCCGATAATGGTTTTTATTACAATCATTTAAAGTCCGAATAAAAGTGTCACAGAATAATAATAATAAGTCCAAAACGAAAATGTCCATCAGAAAATAAGAGAACTAAGAATCAAAAAGAAGATTCTCCTTGGCAGGAGTCACAGAATCATTAGAGAAATAGAGTTTAAGTCTATGACCATTAACTTTAAAGTCCCCCTTATCGGGGTGTGAAAGTAGCACAGTGCCGTAAGGAAAAATATCCTTGACCGTGAACGGTCCGGACCATCTAGATTTAAGCTTTCCTGGGAAGAGACGTAAACACGAATTAAAAAGAAGAACTTGATCGCCTGGTTTAAAAGTTTTAGGGTGGCGCAGGTTCTTATCGTGATACAATTTCGTGCGTTCTTTATAAATTTTATTATTTTCATATGCGTACGCTCGCCACTCGTCAAGCTCATTTAGTTGGTTTTTTCTATGCTTGCCGACCGAGTGCGGATCGAAATTGAAAAATTTAACGCCCAGTACGCACGGTGTTCTACTTCTACCGGAAGATGACACGATTTTCCATAGACTAATCGGAAAGGAGTACAACCGATGGCGGTCTTGTACGCTGTCCGATAGGCCCACAGAGCATCGTCCAATTTTAAAGACCAATCCTTACGAGAAGTAGAAATGTTTTTTTCCAAAATTTGTTTAAGTTCGCGATTGACTACCTCGACCTGACCGTTAGTTTGGGGTGATAAGCGGTGGATAATTTATGCGTAACGCCATATTTGGCTAAAGCCTTAGTGAGTTGAGCGTTGCAAAAATGATTTCCCTATCACTAACGATCGCTCGAGGAAAACCAAAGCGAGAAAATAATTTTTTAAAAAATTGACAACAATGCGAGCATCATTATTTGGTAGAGCTTGGGCCTCTGCCCACCTAGAAACATAATCGACTGCGACTAGAATATATTTATTTCCTAAGCTGGAGGGAAATGGGCCGACAAAGTCTATGCCCCATAGATCAAAAACTTCGCATTCGAGAAAGTAGTTTTGTTCCATTTCATTTTTATTTGAGAGATTTCCAGTCCGCTGGCATCGATCGCACCCGCCCACAAAGATTTGTGCATCTTTAAATATGCTTGGCCAGTAAAAGCCAGCACTAAGCACTTTGTGTGCGGTGCGGTTAGCTTGATAGTGCCCGACAGTCGGACCTTCATGAACATGTTTTAAAATTTGGTGACCCTCTTCCCGTGAAACACATCTCCTAACCACCTGGTCCGCACAAATGCGAAATAGAAATGGGTCTTCCCAAAAATAATACTTCAACTCCGAAAAGAATTTCTTCTTTTGGTGAGTGGAGTATTCTTTGGAAGGACCCGGGCCACGAGATAATTGGCCAGATCGGCAAACCAAGGGGTAGGAGATGAAGAAATAGTAAAAAGACGCTCATCCGGAAAAGAATCATTAATAAAAGTTTCATTTAAAAGATCTAGATCGGGATTTTCAAGACGAGAGAGATGATCAGCTGCTAAGTTTCCGCTCCTTTCTTATCCCGAATCTCCAAGTCGAATTCTTGAAGTAAGAGGATCCAACGGATAAGACGCGGCTTGGCATCCGGTTTAGAAAGGAGGTACTTCAGAGCGGAATGATCCGTGAAAACAATAACCTTAGAAAGAGTAACATACGGTCGGAATTTATCAAAAGCAAAAATAACAGCTAAGAGCTCTTTCTCCGTTGTGGTGTAGTTTTCTTGCGCAGAAGTGAGAGTTTTACTAGCATAGAAAATCGGATGAAAGTTCTTAGCGATTCGTTGACCTAAAACCGCACCTACTGCATGATTACTCGCATCACACATGATTTCGAAAGGTAAATCCCAAACTGGGGCGATCAAAATGGGAGCATTTATAAGTTTAGATTTAATTAATTCAAATGCCACGAGACATGATTCATCAAAAACGAAAGGAGTGTCTTTTTCGAGAAGGTGAGTGAGAGGCTTAGTAATTTTTGAAAAGTTTTTAATGAATCGTCGATAAAAATCCGCATGTCCTAAAAAACTTCTAATCGCTTTAATATTTGTAGGCGGCGGTAACTTTTCAATTACTTCAATTTTTGCCTTGTCCACTTCAATTCCCCTAGCGGAAATGTTATGGCCAAGGACTAAACCTTCGCGTACCATAAAGTGGCACTTCTCCCAATTTAAAACTAGATTCGTTTCCTCACAGCGTTGTAAAACTTTTTCCAAATTTTCTAAACATAAATTAAAGGAGTCGCCAAAAACAGAAAAATCGTCCATAAATATTTCCATAATATTCTCGACGTATTTATCAAAAATAGCAAGCATACACCGCTGAAAGGTGGCGGGTGCGTTGCATAATCCGAAAGGCATTCTACGATAAGCAAAAGTTCTGAAGGGGCAGGTGAATGTCGTCTTCTCTTGGTCCTCGGGTGCGATAGGGATTTGAAAGTATCCCGAGAGACCGTCGAGGAAGCAATAAAAATTGTGCCCGGACAAACGTTCTAGAATTTGATCGATAAAGGGGAGGGGGAAGTGATCTTTTCGAGTGGCATCGTTTAGCTTACGGTAATCGATGCACATCCTCCGTCCCGTTATCGTCCTAGTTGGAATTAAGTCGTTATTTTCATTTGGTACTACCGTAATCCCTCCCTTCTTAGGAACAACCTGTACCGGACTCACCCACTGACTATCGGAAATCGGATAAATTATCCCCGCATCTAATAACCTAAGCACCTCTTCCTTCACAACCTCTTTCATATTTGGATTAAGACGACGTTGTGGTTGAACTACACCCTTAGGATTATTGTCAAAAAATATTTTGTGTGTGCAGAAGGAGGGGCTTATGCCAGGAATATCACAAATTTGCCACGCTATAGCTCGGCGATGCTTTTGTAGTACTTCGATCAACTGATCGTTTTCGGATTGAGATAACTAGGCCGAGATTATAACGGGCAACTTAGAGTTTTTTTTCAAGAAAGGCATATTTTAGATGATCAGGGAGTGGTTTTAAATCAAGATGGGGCGGCTCGGTATAAGAGTTTTTCAAATTCTTTTCTTTTTCAAAAATAAGATTTTCATACTTGTTTCTACCAAAGACAGAATCGTTTTCAAAATTTGCTTGTGCTGACATCACCGTATTTTCAAAATCATGTGAAGAAATTTCAGAAAAAGAAGAGGAAAATTCATTTGAAGAGATGTTGGAAAGGGCAAGGGAAGAATCTTCATTTAAAACATCAATAAAGAAGCATGAGTCATCATTTTGTAAGGAATTTTTCATTGATTGATTAATTGAAAATGTGACCTCATCATCTCCCACACGCAAAAACAACTTTCCGTTACTAACGTCTATAACCGCTCGAGAGGTGGCTAGAAATGGTCGTCCAAGGATAAGAGGAACCTCGACGTCCTCTTCAATATCAAGAATGACAAAATCCACCGGGAAGATGAATTTGTCAACCTTTACTAGCACGTCCTCAACGATACCTAGTGGATACTTGATAGATCTATCGGCTAATTGGATACTCATTCTTGTAGGGCTCAGAGTGCCCAATCCTAACTTTTTGAATAAAGAAAAGGGCATTAAATTTATGCTCGCTCCTAGATCCGCTAACGCATGTTTAACAAATAGATCACCAAAAACGCACGGAATGGAAAAACTACCCGGATCGTTTATCTTTTTAGGAAGATTAGAGTTGTTAACGACCGCCGAGCATTCTTCATTTAAGGTTACATGCGATAATTTTCTAATTTCTTTTTGTTCGTTAATAAATCTTTAAGATATTTGGCGTACTTAGGCATTTGGCTAATCGCTTCATGAAACGGCAAATTAATATGAATTTGTTTAAATATTTCAAGAAAGCGTTGATATTGATTATCTAATTTTTCTTGCCTAAGTCTAGCCGGATAAGGAGGTGGCGGAAATTCCTTTAGAACGATTGGAGCATCATTTTGAAAACCATTTGTCTTTTTTTTAGAATCAGAAATAATAGAGCTATCCTTTTGTTTTTCAAGTGTAGATTTTTCTTTTTCAAGATCTAAGTTGTCATTTTCCATGGGGGTACAAACAGGAGGGACAATCACCCTTGGCTCTTCCCTTGTGGTGGACTCGTTAACAACTTTACCGCTCCGAAGGGAAATCGCATTTGCGTGTTCCCTTGGGTTAGGCTCAGTGTTCGAGGGAAGAGTTCCAGGTGGTCTCTCATAAAAAGCCTTGGCGAGTTGGCCGACCTGATTTTCTAAATTTTTAATTGATCCCGTTATGTTTCTAATAGTAGCATCGTTTGAGCTTATATACTTAGCAAAGATCTCTTCCAAAGGGGAAGGTTTTTGAAAATTTTGTTGTGGTGGTGGTGGTGGTGTAAAATCGTGCGGTGGGCGTACTACGTTAGCATTATTACTCCATGAAAAATTAGGATGGTTACGCCATCCAGGATGAAAAGAATTTGTGGCAGCATTAAAACCAGGAGGAGAAGAAAAATTCGAAAAAGTAGAAAAATTATTGGCAGAATTATTTTGAGCAGGCCTGGGTATGTTCCCCAGATAATCCACCTGCTCGGCAGCAGCAGCATTTTCATATACCTTAGCGGCGGAGGGAGCAGTCATCTCCGAGATCTTCTTGTTCAGCATTTCCACTTGCATCGCCAGTTACGTCACCGAACCCACTTCATAGATACCTGCAGGTTTAGATGGGCGAGACCTGAACGAATTCCACTGATAAGTGTTCATCGCCATGTCCTCGATAAGCTCAAGAGCGGCTTCCGGAGTTTTGCGGTCCAAGGAACCAGCAGAAGCGGCATCTATCATTTGCTTAGTTTCTTGATTTAGCCCATTGTAAAATGTCTGAACCTGTAACCATACAGGCAGAGCATGATGTGGGCATCTTCTCAAAAGTTCTTTGAACCTCTCCCAAGTGTCATAGAGGGTCTCAGAATCAATTTGAGAATATGAAGTGATATCATTTCTTAACTTAGCAGTTTTGGCAGGAAGGAAATATCTAGCAAGAAATTTTTCAGTTAAAATGTTCCAAGTAGTGATTGAGCCTCTTGGAAGAGAACTCAACCACTGTTTGGCTTTAGTCCTTAAGGAGAATGGGAAGAGTCTTAGCCTAATAGCATCATCTGAAACACCATTTATTTTAAAGGTGTCACAGATTTCAAGAAAATTGGCAATATGCAAGTTCGGATCTTCATCTTGTAATCCGTCGAACTGTACATATTGCTGCACCATTTGTATGATGCTAGGCTTAAGCTCGAAGTTATTGTTCGCAATTGCAGGTCGAACAATACTTGTTTCAGTCCCCTCCAGGTTGGGTCGAGCATAATCGGACATAGTCCATTGCTGAGCCATTCCTGGGTTGGGATCTCCCATTGCAGAATAGTTACAATCCCCGAAGGAATCCTCAACCGCTGTTTGAGAAGTGGAAGCCCCAAATCGTAGTTGTCTCCGAAAGGAGCGTTCGATTTCTGGGTCCAAATCAACAAGTAGCGACGGATTCGCTCGGGTCATGCACTAGTAAAGAAAACGAGGGAAGATGAGAATGAAAGCTTGGAAAAGAAAGAAAAAGAGGAAAAGAAAGGAAAATTTTTTTTTTGAGTTTTGTTTTTTTGAAAAAAAAAAGATTTTTTTAGACGGCTTGGCTCTCGAACTTCCCGAGGACTACCCGGTGAAGGGTTCGCCCGGTACTAGGTAAAATGGTGGCGCTTAAAGCCCCTTACCCTTTTCGAGAGATTTTAGGTGGGGTAGAAATAAGGTGAAGTGGGTTGATTATAAATATTTAAATATATAAATTATAATTTTTTTTTGAATTTTGGAGAAGTAATAGCGCAAGCGTTTTCAAAATATTGACGAAGAAAAGTCCCCGGCAACAGCGCCAAAAACTTGGTGGGCCAAAACCCGAACAGGCAAGCGTACCTGTCGAATCGTAGTACCAAGGTCGTATTTAAACACGGGGCTGTCAATTACTTCTACTCACGCTCTAACTATTATCCTACCGGAAGACTATTGGGATTTTGAGAATTTTTTAAAGTAAAATGAACGATAAATTGCGAGACGAAAACTTAAATAAAAAAAAGCTAGCATTCGATCATTGATTCACCATGAAATGAAACAAGAAAATAAAAGGGCATAGTTTTAAATTTGCAAATCCAACTCGGCCGTGACGGATCCGAAAATAAGACAAAATCTCGCTAGAGCATTAGGTCTCCTAACTTATAGACTCTTCGATCGAAATCTCTTTACAAACCAAAGAAGCCTAAAGTTGCATTATCGAGGCGATCCGCACTATTGGATTTGACTCCAATCCGGAGGATTTACGTCGTCCTATCTCTAGGGTTGCATTCAACTCCTTCCTTCTTTGAGTGATCTTTCACATCCACGAGCCTCTCGGCTACTCGAATATGAGATCATAAGCCTACTACCGTATACCGAAAATACGGAGTCGACACAATAATTATTCAAAGAAGGACCGAGTAGAATTACGCAAAAATAAAACTATGAAATAAAAATAATTCTCATTTCAAATCATGGATCCTCATGATCAAATGCTAAAAGAAGATTAGCTACGCATAGTTAAGAAAGAAAGAACGGAAAGATAAGAGAAATTCATTTCCATTGATATAAAAAAACGGAGAAGTACAAAATAATAAGGAGACAAGATTATGCTACCTAAGAAAAGATTACACTATCAAAAGCAAAGTTACACTAATAAGAACTTAACAACATGTAAGAAAGCACTCTATTGAACTAGTACTTCACTTGCTCTCCCAAAATCCAACTCTCCAAAGCATGAGACCATGGTGCCTTTTATAGATGAGGAGGGAAGATTCTAGATGGGAATGAAGAGAAGGAGGCAAGGGGGGTGGCCGGCCATGTGTAGGGGAGAGTGCATGCATGGCATTTAATTAGGTGGAGAGAATTCATGCATGATATTAAATGAAGGAAGAGGGAGAAGATACATTCATGCATATAAATTTAAAAGAAAACAAATAAAATAAAGAGAGTAAATAAGGGGGATGGATGATAATAAAGAGTGGAGAAAAAATAATAAAAAGGAGAGAGAGGAGGGATGGATGTAGAATAATAAAAACAAGAAATAAAAGAGGAGGGAGGAATGTGGAGGGGCCGGCCAAGTAAGAAAAAATGAGTGCATGCATGCAATAAATGGAAGGGAGAGAGAGAGAGCATGAGGTGGATTAAATAAAGGAAAAAAAGAAATAAAAGAGGGAGAGAAAGAGGGGTGGCCGGCCATATAGGGGGAAAATGTTCATGTATGGCATTAAATGATGAGGGAGGGGGGAAAATGAGTGGCCGGCCACATGCTTGGATGAAGTGGGCTGCACTATATGGGCTTGGGAAGCTTGAAGAGGGGCTGAATGCATCATGTAGGCTTCAAGGAAAAGGGCCGGGCTGCTCCAAACTTCAAGGGCTGCATGTAGGGGGCTGCATTATGTAGAGGGGCTGCACCATAAGTGGTCGGGCTGCATCATGTGGGCTGTTTTGGTGGAAGAGGGCTGCTCCAATTGGGCTTGATCAAGTGAAAGGGCTGCACTAGCATGGGCTTTGAACCTACAAATAAAGCAAAATAAAACATTAGTTAATGATTATATAATACACAAAACAAAATACATAATATAAATAAAACGTACAACATAAAAATAACATAACACATAATATTTATATTCAAAATAAAACACACGTTAAACATATAATATAAAATTAAACATAAAACATTAAATTAAACATAACATACAAGCTATAATAATATTTATAGATAAAGCTAAACATAAAATATAAAATAACCACAAAACATAACATAAACATTAAATTAAAAAGAAGATCATAACAAGCATACAAAAAACACATAATTGTAACAAAAACTTAGGAAAATAAGCTACTAGAATAACCCAAAAACGATGACTAAAACTAGTCATCATTATTCCTGCCTTTCTCGAGTAGTGCCTGTGCACTTCTCGAGTAGTACTTGTGCACTTCTATATTAAGTTGTATTCTCTCGTGTACTCTGAATTCTTCATTACTCGAGTGCCCGTCTTTAAACTCGAGTGATTTTTTTACAATTACTCGAGTTATTTTTATATATACTCGAGTGATTTTTTCCTGATCTACTCGAATGACTTTTCTCTCCTACTCGAGTGACTTTTTCTCCTACTCGAGTGACTTTTTCTCCTACTCGAGTGACTATTCTACTACTCTATTGATTTTTCTGAACCTACTCGAGTGATATTTCTGGACCTACTCGAGTACCTGTAGCTTGTCCTCGAGTAGCCCGTTGTATTTTTGCGTTCGGGAGCCTTTTTGAGTGTCAAAGCGATGTCATATGGAAAATCTGTTAGAATGAATTTTGTTCGTCTCGACGAGATCTACAACTTTCGTGTTGGACACTTTTCGATTTGAAGCCATTCTAAATCTCTAATTTCGTCTTCCGCGCACCCGATCGTAGATAGTACGTTTTAGACTATATATATATATATATATATATATATATATATATATATATATATATATATATATATATATATATATACATATTTATACTCTTATTAGAGAAAACTTCATCTTCTTCAACATTCTGAAACGATCCAGAGAAAATTAGGCATGAGAGACAAGGCTGTTCGTGAATCTTCCGGTGGCCGCCGACGGTGCTCCGGTGTTCGAAATCTCCAACCGAGTATAGATCTGGAAAGCTCTCGTCGAGAGCTACGCCATCGTGGTAAAACTTTCCCCATTTCTTGAGTTTTCCCGTTAGGATGTTTTCGGCCCTAACCTCAATTTTGGCCATTTTTGTCTAGATTTCAACTTCCCTCTTCCTCTTTTGCCCCGATCTGCGACGTGGACTGATTCAGAGAAATTTTCCGGTAAAATCAAGGCAAGTGGTGGTTTTCCCTCATTTCTCCTTCTCCGATTTGACAGTAACGACTCAGTTTTTTTATGTTCTTTAAAGTTTTTTGCACTTTATCTTCCAATTTGTTGCTATGATTAACCTTTTTGATAATCACATGATGTTGTAAAATTTGATGAACTCGATCTTTTCATAATATATTTAATCATTCTTGAAGTGTCTTATTGCTGGCTTAAAATACCTTATTTATCGTTATTGAACGTATTAAAGTTTATCTAGGATTGTAAATCGTCAGTAAGGGTTGCTCAACCGCGTCTTGAATCTAGTAATGTCAAGTAGAATCTGACGAGCCAAATCTCGAGATATATGGTGGTTTCTTTGTGGTTTTTCTTGATTGCGGAGTTAGTGCACGAAACCACCTCCGCAATGTTTGATGCCTTTATTAGTACCTTGTGGAAGTGTACCAAGTTTTTGGGCATCTGCGGTGTATGGTGGAGAGTATGAGACTCCCTCGCAGTTAGACGAATATTATATTCGTGAGGGTGTGTCTAGTTGAGTGACCACCTCACCCGTGTTTTTGGGTAGAGTCGACCACAGGTGCCTTATAAAGGTTTTGTACTTTTTCCTTATGATTTATTCATGTCGTCACCTTATAGCCACGTGCATCTGGTGTACTCTTGTTGTACGTGACGAATCATGTAAGATTCCTTATCCCGTGGATGCCTTGTTTCTTTTTGTACTTTACTTTAGTGCTTTTAGTCTTGGGTTGGTACCCCTTTGACCTTTGTTTATTTTTGCTTATCTTTCTGCCACCATTTGTACCTTCTTGCTGAGGTGTTCTGTCCTTGGAATGCCTCAGGTTCAGAGCAGTAGCAGATAACAGAGCTGGTTTTGGAGTTTCTGGGCGGCAGTGTTGGCCGTGGTTGTTTTCTCGTCTTAGCGAGGTAGTTTGTTATTTATTTTGTTTTACTGGTTCAGACATACATTTCTGTTCGTGGGTTCACGTTAGTTTTTTGACGCCCACAGAATTATTACTCTTAGATACTTGCTAGCTGCTTAGTTTTCTATATGTGGATGTGGATTACTTGCTCTCTGGGAGAATTTATGTTAGTAATGCATGCTAGATATTTTTTCAAGTATAAAACATACTATTATTACCTCATGCATTGCATAATTTAAAACTCTAACTTGTTGTATTTAGCTACCGTAAAATCTATCTTTACTACTATTATAAATTTAGGGTCTTGCATAACATGAGTTGTTCTTTGGGGACGTTTATACTCATGTAGGATGTTGGAGTCAATCCAAACAAGTATTTTCTGTAGCTTATAAATATATTTTGATTCGTGGACTACATGAGCTACTAAGCCGAGGGATATGACTAACTACTGCACTTAAACTGATTTTTTTTACCTTTAAATAACTTAAAAAAATCTTTCTTCATGATTAAGTAGGTGTCAGCATGAGCGTCCGCAGTTATCCCCTGCTGACATGGCATCATGACGCGCATTTTCCCTTACTCCGATAAGTTATTGTATGCGGTGAAAATGCGGGTTGTAACAGAACCCTTCCATCGTCCTTGTTTTCTTCTCTTTAACATCTTCTTGAACTGTCTAGAGAAGAGTGATAGTTCCTCCTCAGTTATTTCTCCTTCTGTTGAGGATGATTCTGAGCACTCAGAGGCAGTTTTTAGTTTTTCAATGAGTATTGACTACTCTCTGACTTTTCTGGATGACTCAGCCTTTAGAGCCAAGGTCTTTTCTCTATTTAGTGCTCTATCTGATTCTTCTTCAGACTTTATTATATTAAGTTGTAACTCATGAGACAACAGCTTTCCAAATAGGGCTTGGGGATCTATATTGGCTAAGTTTCCTATTTCTCTTATGACACAGATCTTGATGTCTCATTTCTTGTTTAGGGACCTCAAGAACTTATCATTAAGTTCATAATTAGTAAAACCTATGCCATAAGTCCTCAGCTTGTTAACAATTCTGAAGAATTTTTCAAAACACTCATCCACTGAATCCTTTTTATCTTATCTGAAGGTTTCATACTGTTGATTTAGCAGAGATTTTCTATCATCTCTGATTTCTTCAGTACCTTCCATGTAAACTATCAAAGACTCCCACATTTCTTTAGCTGTTCTACAATGAATCAGATTCTAAAAAGTGGAATCATCAATTGCACTGACTATAATATTCTGACCTCTTTTGTCCATAGAGGCCAGTCTGATTTCGTCCTTATCCATTTCCATGTAAGTCTTGGGTGTCTTGATGTTTGCATCAATAACTGACACTTTCATGGGTATGAATGGTCCTTCAACCACAACAATATATATTCTTGGATCTGCTATCTCCATGAATAATCTAACTCTTTCTTTCCAAATTCCAAAGTTTTCTTTGCAGTAGACAAAGAGCTTAATGGAATTATTTTCCCTCTAGGCCATGATATTTCTTTCTTTGCAATCCTTTTGGATTCTCACTAGTCTGTTATGCCTTCTTTAGTGAACCTCCCTCCGATACCGATTGTAAATGTTTACTTTGGGATTGAAAGTGACCTAGAGGGGGGTGAATATGTCCAATTTAAATATGGTCCCCCTTTTATTTGATCACATTACTGCTTTAATTAAAATGATTAACTAAGATCTGATAATCAACAAAAACTAAATATCAATCAACAGAATTAACACATCACAATACATCAGCACACACAGAATAATGCACACAGATTTATAGTGGTTACCCAATCTATGGGTACATCCACTTTCCCCCCTTTGTCTATCTAGCAATGAACTAGATTTGTCCAAACTCCTCCTCTTTCCTTTACTCAGATCTTTAGATCTTACACCTCATAGCCCACCCGGCTCCTACTACTCAGACTTCACAAGTCTTACCACTCAGATCACCAAGATCCTACCCCGCAAGTTCTTCCCAAAAACTCTACCTCAGAATGAATCCTCACTCTTACTTCTCATGCAACAAATGCCCTACAACTCAGAGAATTTTCAACCTCTCCTACCTCTAGCAATCCTTGAACCTTTATAACACATGCTTACAACAATAAGAGAATAAATCTCCTCCACTTAGATTTGTAGACAGATCTTACAAACTGAATATAATAGAGAAATGAATCAGAAAATGTCACCCAGAATGAGATTTGAGTAACTGTTTCTTGATCTGATCTTGATGATTGTGCTTTCTTTGATTCAGACAAGACAGATTTGATTAAACACTTCTTAGCTTTTCAAAGCTTCTTGAAGTAAAAATTTGGGTTGATCTAGGCTGGAGAGATATTGCAGATGGTTCTTGATCAGACCTCTCTAAACCTTCTAAATTATAGCTGAAGCTTCAAAGTTGTGTTTCTTATTTTTTAATTGTGGTTCTTCGTTTTTTTCTCTCTATGTATTTTCTTCTGAAGACTTCATCCCTTTAAATAGGCTTTGACAGGAGTAACCTGCTGATCCGGTTAATAACTGACAGTTCTGACAGCTGTTAGTACCTCAGTCTTGATATCTGTACTTAGGAAATAAGTCTGCTGAAGTGTTGATACATGGCTATGAAATATGTTGACATAAGTCCTGGGTGTTGACACAGCTCCTGTAGTGGTGTCGACATACTTCTAAATGTGTCGACAAAACTCTTTAATATGTCTCGACACAACTTCTGTGCAATGTATCGACACAAGTCCTGTGTGTCGACACAGTTGTCTTCAGTCTCATTATAGCTTGATTATAGTGTGTCGACACTAGTCCTGAGTGTCGATACAGTTGTCTTCAGTCTCGACACAACTTGAATAAAGTATGTCGACACTAGTCCTGAGTGTCGACACAGTTCTCTTCAGTCTCGACACAGCTTGAATAGAGTGTGTCGACACTAGTCCTTAGTGTCGACACAGTTGTCTTTTGTCTCGACACAGTGTCTCGACACAGTTGTCTTTAGTGTCGACACAACTTTTATTTGTCTCGACACAACTCGTTCAGTGTGTGTCGATACTAGTACTGAGTGTCGACACATAGTATTTAGCTTTATTAACCTGCACATATAAACTTATACATCAAATACAACAATGTGTATATCATTGAGCTGAGAAGAATTCTTCAAATCAAGTACATTGAGACCAATGTACTCAACAATCTCCCCCTATTTGGAGAAGTCATAACCCCCAATATAATGATATATAACAAGATACCATAATAAAAAGATAAAGACATATAGACATCCAGTGTATTTCATTAAGTGAATTATAACATATAAACACACAAACTTAATAATGATGCATAGTAAAAAATAAGGTAAACAATTTCGGTCTTAATTAATCAACACATCAAATACAGAATAAGCCATAATTTCCATTAATTATTTATTTTACTGATACAAGTTTTTTTGTTTCAGAAAAGTTATAGATCAAAATGTTCATGTGAAATATAAAACTTAGAATATCCTAAGGCAGCTCGGGTTCCTTAATAACTATGCCTTTCCCTGATTGTATATTGGCTATCATTTCTGCCTCCTTGTCCTCAACAACTGCCTTACCTTTGGCTTCCTTAGCTTTAGCTTTTGCTATAGCTTCTTCCTTCAGCCTTTTCCTCTCAAAATAATGATATGGCTTTGGGAAATACTTGTTGGGCTCTATGGATTTAGCAGGAAGCTTTCCTCTCTTCAAATCTTGCATGAATTTCTGAATCATATCTTGTTGTTTCAAGTGTTTAGCCCATTCCTGTTCAGAATACCATTTTCCTCTGTCAGTAATATTAGCATTCATAGCTTTCCATATAGTAAGAATGATTGAACTAGAGGTTGGACTTCATTGTTCAAAATCAGGTTTAATCTCAGCCTATTCTCTAAATCGTTTCTTTGATAACCGAGCCTCAGTCTCTGGAGCAGTAGTAGGCCTGTCCACTTTCTCAAATATTACATTCTTATATATGCCTTGAGCAAGACTATACATGTGGTGAATAGCTGCTTAAACAGACTCAAAACTGGCTAGGGCTGCAGGAGGATTCCATTTAGCAGGAGGTACTTGAAGTAGAGGTGGTTGTTGACAACCAGATTCAGCTATTTGATCACCCTCATACCATAGGGGAGGAAAGACTAAAGTATCTCTGATATTGTTTGCAATCCAGGTAGCTTGTTCAGCACTTGCCTGAATCATGACTCTCTCCCCCTTTATGACTTCTCTCTCAATATGATCTCTGATATCATTCTTTTTAAATCTGACCTTCCCATCAACATAATTGATACATATACTCACTTTATTCTTAACCCGCGATAAATTATTGTCCAAAGTTTTGTAGGAATCTTTAATATCCTTAAGGAGAGATGCAATATGACTTTGGAGTTTGGTATTAATATCTATGCTAGTAGCACCAATTTTGCTGTCCAAAGTAGTAGTTTGAGCCTTAATTTCTCCCAAGGTAGTTTCATGCATTACAATCAGATTCTCATTCAGTCTGTTCTGATTTTCAAGGACACAGCCTTTCTTGATTGCCACATCATCCTGTATTTGCTTGGCATTCTGTTGTTGCTTTTCCAGGTAAACCACTGCATGAACCCCTTTCTCAAAGAATGAAGTCATTTCAGTTTTCAAAAGATTTACTTCAAATCTTATTGACTTGATCTCTTGGGCTAGCTAAAATTGCAACTCCTTGTTGCGTTCATCCACATATTTCTCTAAGTCTTGCATGTGCTTATCAAGCATTAGTTATAGTTGCACTAGCAAAGAGTTGTGATCTATTGTAGGAGCATATGATGGTCCAGACTGAAGATATTGCTTGTAGCTCTTGATTTTCTTCTTTATTTCAAAAAATTTTCTTTTCTTCTGTAGATAAGCATCTGCATCCTTAGATTCAGAAGAACTAACCTCTTCAACTTGAGATGCCTCTTTAGATTTCTCAGTAATAGGGGACAACTCCCCCTCAATCCCTGTACCTTCTTGATTATTAGGGATTTTTCCACAGTAATATCTGCATGCTGATTTTCAGCATTAGGTATCTTAATCTGAGAATCTGTATTGCTCTCTTCCTGAATATTTGTATCCTTTGTCATTGAAACTTCTTCTTCAGTCTCTTGTAGAGTTGTTTCTTCCATCACTTGATCAGATATTTCATGTGCAGTAGCTTGTGTCTTTTCTAGGTCTTGTACTACATCTATTATAATTATTGTTGTTGTGTCCATTGGCAATTCTGTGAGGTTCTCCCCCTCAGCTAATTCTTTTTCTGGGATGATCTCCCCCTGCACTTGTGCACTGGTCTCAGGGAATTTCCTAGGAGACCGACCTTGGACATCCTCTGGATTTTCATCAAAACTGAAGTTCACCTCTTCTTCAGAATCACTAGAGGATACTACTTCCACTACCACTGATTTCTTACTTTTTATTTTCTTTTTCTGCTTAGGTGTAGGAGTTTCCTTAATCAAGACTCTGTCCCACCTAGGCAGGATTCTTAGGTCCATTCTTCTCATATGATTGATCTTAGTGCCATGTTTCTTATTAATGCAATTTGGAATGACCTTTACCAGATACAAACTTATTATTCTGCCCATATTGGGCTTCTGAATTCCTTCTACAATCTTATCAAACAACACTCTATTCCAGTCAGTATGGATTTTGAAGATAATTCAGGTCATCAGATTAAACATGACTTTAGAAATTTTGTCATGTGCTTCAGCCTTGCAGAGGAGCACATTTCCTACTATTTCTGACAGGAATTTACCTTGGGAATTCATTAACTTCCTGTTAAAAGAATGTCCAATACTAGTGGTTGGAGGTATACAACACCAAACTAGTGCCTCAGCTGTCTTGGTTGAATCCAGTTCGTGATCCTGTGAAATTCTTCGGATTTTAAAGAGTTTAGCCAGTCTTTTAGTAGTGACCTTTATCCTTTCTCCATTTATAGTGGATCTTATCTTGTCGGAGTTATAGTTTAAGGAGGCATTAGATAAAAAATCAGATACCCCTCTCTTCCAGATCTTGGTTGGTTCTGAAAGAAGATACTCTTACCCTGCCACATTCACAAGGTCAATCACTTTCTTGATATCTGCAGATGCGGTGTCGAATGCGTCGCGCACAAGTTCATATCCCTCGTTGATGTGATCGTCCATCTTTGGTTCCATCCTTTTTGAAAGATCTTGAGTTAGAAGGGTGTCGACTATAGATTTCTAGGTCTCGACACACAACGATTAGTCTCTCAAGATTACTGGCGAGTGAAGTCGATAAAACCTAACATCTACTATTTTTAGCATCCGTATTTTAAAGGTGAAAAAGGCGTGCTGCATTTAGTGATTTTCTCAATATTGGGAAATATCTGGAGTTGATAAAGAAAACCTAAGCTGTCAAGATATGTCGACACGTGTCGACACAAGGTTTACGTTTCTCAACACAGAACTAACTATCTCGAAACAGACCTAACTATCTCGACACAAACTTGTAATGTCTCGAAACACATCCTCTTATCAGTGTCGATACACATCTGCTAATTAGTGTCGACACACAGTCACATGTCTCGACACACCTTTTCTGCTAGTGTCGACACATGCTGTTGTGTCTCGACACACCTGAACTAATAGTGTCAACACACACCTTGGTGTCTTGACACAATTCTGTGACTTAGACAAATTTTGTGTTCTGCATTATATGTCCTGACTAATTAAAGTAAAAATTTTAAAATATTTGCATTCTTAATTAGTCATTCTTTTAACTGTAATTATTTATTCAATATTCAACATGGCTAGTTCAAACTTAAAATAATTGAACTTATTTTCATCTAGAGGTTTTGTAAAGATATCAACAACTTGTCTTTCAGTTGGAATATATTGTAAACTAATATTTTCTTTTTATACATTCTCTCTGAGAAAGTGATATCTAATTTCTATATGTTTAGTTCTACTATGAGAAACATGATTATTGACAATAAAAATTACACTAGTAGAATCACAGAACATAATAGATTTACTTAGCTGAATACTGTAGTCCAGTAGTTGATGTTGAATCCACAACATCTGTGCAAATCAACTTCCAGCAGATATGTACTCTGATTCTGATGTAGAGATAGCAACACTTGTGTGCTTCTTGCTACACCAACTGATAAGACTTTTCCCTAGAAACTGGCAAGTTCTAGAAGTGCTTTTTTTATCCTCTTTAAACCCTGCAAAATCTGTATCTGTGTACCCAGTAAGTTCAAAATCACTATCCCTAGGATACTAAAGCCCCAAAATGGGAGTGCCCTTAAGATATCTCAGTATTCTCTTAACATCAGTATAATGAGACTCTTTGGGGCATGCTTGGTACCTAGCACACACACATGTTGAGAACATAATATCTAGCCTACTAGTAGTTAAATGCAGGAGTGATCCAATTATGCCTCTATACATGGTTTCATCAACTGGTTTTCCAGATTCATCCTTGTGCAGTGACACTGTAGAACCCATTGGAGTTCTCATGGTAGAAGAATTATCCATACCATATCTCTTAATCAACTCCTTAGTGAACTTAGATTGAGATATGGATATTCCATCCTCAGATTGTCTAACTTGGAATCTCAAGAAGAACTTTATCTCACCCATGCTGCTGATCTCAAACTTGCCTTGCATAAAGCTTGCAAATTTGCTACACAACATCTCATTGGTAGACCCAAAAATTATGTCATCTACATAAATCTGGACTAATATGCTTGAACCTTTGATGTTCTTAAGGAATAGTGTCTTGTCTATCTTTCCTTTAGAGAACTTATTCTATATAAGAAAGGTAGAGAGGATTTCATATCATGCACTAGGTGCCTATTTTAACCCATACAAAGCCTCATGTAATCTAAAAATATAGTTTTTGTGTTTAGGGTCAACAAAACCTGGTGGCTGCTCTACATAAACTTCTTCTTTCAGTGTACCATTTAGGAATGCTGAGTTTACATTCATTTGGTAGACTTTATATCCTTTGAATGCTACATGGACTAAAAACAATCTAATGGCTTCTAGCCTAGCTACAGGTGCAAAGGTTTGGTCATAATCTAATCCTTCCTCTTGTTTATAACCTTTAGACACTAATCTAGCTTTATTCTTGACTGTAACTCCATACTCATCTAATTTATTTCTATAGATCCACTTAGTGCCTATGATATTCTATCACTAGGTCTAGGAACTAGACACTATACTTTGCATCTCTCAAATTGATTTAACTCTTCTTGCATAGTCATAATCCAGTTGGGATCTGAATTGGCATCTTCAAACCTTTTACGTTCTACCTATGAGAGAAAACTGGAGTATAGAACCTCATTGTTATGTCTACTTCTAGTAGTCACACCTAATCTGGGATCACCTATTATTTGATCTACAGGATGATCTCTAAGGTGTCTAACAGCTATAGGAAGGTGTCTATTATAACCTAGTACTGCATGAAGATTAGGGTGATTCTCTTCATCCCTCTGAGCTAATGCAGTATCTTCTAAAGGAACTTCTATATTGTCCCTAATGTCTAACTCTATGTTAGGTGAGTCACTAATATTTAGTTTTTCCATTCTAGACTTTACACCACTTAGACTAGAACTGTTAGATATATCATTACATAAAACAGATGATTCATCAAATACTACATTAATAGATTCTTCTACAACTTGATGTTTCAAGTTATAGATCTTGTATGCTTTGCTATGAAGACTATACCCTACAAAGATTCCTTCATAGGATTTCTCTGAGAACTTGGTTAGATAAGTTTTCCCATTGTCCAAGACATAGCACATGCTTCCAAAAATTTTAAAGTAGGACATATTTGGTTTTCTACCTTTCATTAGTTCATAGGGAGTCTTATTGTGATACTTGTTGATCAATGCTCTAGTTTGAATATGGAATGTTTTGTTTACAGCCTCAGCCCAGAAATATTCTGGGAGAGATGTATCACTCAGCATTGTTCTAGCTGCCTCAATAAGAGTTCTATTTTTCCTCTCAGTAATTACATTTTGCTGTGGTGTTATTGGAGAGGAGAACTCCTGAAAGATTCCTAGTTGAATATAAAAATTTGTCATCCTTTCAGATTGAAATTCTATACCATGGTCACTTCTAAGTTTGAGCATAGTACATCTCATTTCATTCTGAATTTGTTTGACAAAATCAGCAAGGATGCCTAGTTTTTCAGACTTTTTCCTTAAGAAGAACACCCAAGCAAACCTAGAGTGATCATCCACAATCACATAGGTATAAGACTTCCTTCCCAAACTAAGAACTTGCATAGGACCAAATAAATCCATATGAAGTAAGTACATACACCTCTCAGTATCTTTGGACTGAATACTCTTAAAAGAGACTTTTGTTTGTTTGCATTTTTGACATGCATAACATATGCCTTCTTTGGAACATTTTAGTTGTGGGTTATTTCTAATTAAGTCCAAAGAAAATAATTTACTCATAGCTTTGTATTTTAAGTGAGCCAGCATTTTGTACCACTGTACACACAAAGTGTCTTTCTCACTAGCTACAATACATACTGGTGATTGTTCATTTATACTAAGGAAATTTAGAAAATAAATGTTCCCACTCCTAGTGCCTGACAAGATGATCTCTTGATCACTTGAATTTCTTATCAGACACTTATCATTGTGGAAGATAATTTCATATCCTATATCACAAAGCTGACTTATGCTTATCAGATTGTGGTTCAATCCTTCCATATAAGCAACTTTAGTGATGGTAACTAGGTCATTAGAAATGTTACCATATCCCTTGGTGAGTCCTTTCTCTGATCCTCCAAAGATGACTTTTGGTCCATTCTTAATTGGAATGTAGTCTCTTAGTAAACTCCTTGATCCAGTCATATGTCTGGAACATCCACTATCCAAGTACCATATTGGCCTATTAGTGGTACTTGGCTCCACCTACAAATAAAAATTTAGTTCACCTTAGGCACCCAACAAGTTTTGGGGCCTTGGTTCCTGTTAGGCTTTGCTGTGTGAAACACATCAGACTTTCTAAATAAAGGTGGTTGAAATCTATATAAAGGACCTGTTGGATTATACCAACAATGTAGGAAAAAATGCCCAACCTTCCCACAACACCAACACTCAAATCTATTTTATCTTCTCTTTGGTTGCAAATTTAAAGTGGTTTTCTTGTGCAACACATAATTCTCATCCAATTGTCAAGGTAGAGATGCATAATTCACACCCTTACCTTTCAGATTTGAGTGAGCTATACTGGGATCAGCCCCAAGAATTCCTTGGCTTCTTGGATTGATCACTTTTTGTGGTGGTTCTTGGCCTATATTTCCTTTTGACATCTGATCATTCCAGCAAAGCTCTTTATTGACCTTTCTGGTAGAGCACTCAGACATCATGTGTCCTGGAACACATGATCTCAAGCATCTGTTAGAAGGCAGATACTTGATAGGTTGCATATCTGGACCACTTGGAATTTTATCTTTGGATACAAACTTTTTTAAAAATTTTTTATTCTTACCAAACCCTACACCACTTCTAAATGGTGCAGAGAAGGTATCTATGATAGGTAGCACTGACTTAGGCTTTGAGAACTGAGTCAGGAGCTTTCTTTCCTGAGCAAGCTTTGCTTCCAGGTCTTTGACAGTCTTGAACTGTTCAATAATCACCTCTGCCTGACTATCTATCTTGTTGGTTAATTCAATTAGTTTCAGTTTTTGTAAATCCAACTTTGTGTTGGCACTTATCAACTGAGAAGATACTCCTCTTAAATAATCTAACTCTTTGGCATGATCCTTAGCAAGTTGTTTGCTTGCAATTAAGGCCTTTAGTACCTTCCCATACCTGTTGATAAGGGAGTTAAAATCCGCTTCAATGTCTGAATCATGTTCTTTATTATGTGAACATGATTCATTTTCTGATGCAGAAATAGAATTTGAGGAAAAAATATTGGAGATTGATTTTACCTTAGCAGGATTTGAACAATCCTAATCTTCTTCTGCTATTTGAGTTTCCTCAATGGCCATCTGTCCCATAAGAGCCTCCTCCTCTTCTGATTCAGATGAATCATGATCAGACAGTGTTAACTGTCTTTTTGCCAATAGTCTTTTGTCTGCCTTCTTGTGTGGTCCATCCTTCAAGTTCTCAGACTTTTTCTCCTTCCTTTTTGTTGGGCAATCAGCTATGACATGACCTTTTCTGTTGCAATAATAGCATACTATATTAGTTTTAATATATTTATTCTGAGAGGAGCCATACCTGTCCCCAGAATTCTTCTTCCTGGGTTTATCTGGATGATTGATCTTTTTGTGAGAAGAGTCTCCTGCTGAACCCTTCCACCTTCCTTGTTTTATTCTCCCTAACATCTTCTTGAACTATCTAGAGAAGAGTGACAGTTCCTCCTCAGTTATTTCTCCTTCTGTTGAGGATGATTCTAAGCACTCAGAGGCAGTTTCCAATTTTTCTGTGATTATTGACTGCTCTCTAACTTTTCTGGATGACTTAGCCTTTAGAGTCAAGGTCTTTTCTCTATTGAGTGCTCCAGCTGATTCTTCTTTAGACTTTCTTATATTAAGCTGTAACTGTTGGGTACATTGGAAAATGTGTACCAGGTTTGAAGAAGTCCCACCTTACTCAATGATATGCATCAAGGTGTATTTGATGTTGTTTTGAGTTTATATGTGCAAGTTAAGTAAATGTAGGAATGCGGAAAAATTTCTAAGTCCATGTGTCGACACCAGGAGAAGCTGTGTCGACACTTATGAAGGCTTGTGTCGATACTGGAGAAAAGTTGTGTCGACACTTGGAAAGGCAGTGTCGACACCTGAAGAAACTAAGTCAACATACAAAAGTAGTGTCGACACACAGAGTAGCATAGTCGACATCAACTGTGTCGACACCAAGAGGCAGTGTCGACACACAGAGAAGCTTAGTCGACATCAACTGTGTTGACACCAAGAGGCAGTGTCGACACACAGAAATACTTAGTCAACATCAATTGTGTCGACACCAAGAGGCAGTGTCGATACACAGAAGACTTTGTTGACATCAACTGTGTCGACACACAGGACTTGTGTCAAGACACAGCAGAATTTCTACAAAGTTAAAGAGAAGAAGTGATTGTGTCGACACACAGAATCAGTGTCGACACATTCTACAGATGTTGTGTTGAGAAGCAGTAACAATAACAAAGGAGCTGTGTCGACACCACCAAGGCTTGAGTCAACACTTAGTCCACTTGTGTCGACACTTAGTCTACTTGTGTCAACACATGAAGAAGTTCAGTCTCGACACTTTGCTGACAGAGACAAATTTCAAGAAGTGATGGGATGACTTGACAACCGCCATTACCAACCGCTCTACTGCAACTGTCAGAGTTGTCAGAAGTTTGTTAGAAACCGGATCAGCCGGTTACCATGGAGAAAGTCTATATAAAGGCATTCTCCTTCAACAGATGATGATTGATAAGAGAAGAAAAGTCACAATAGAAGATAGAGGAAGATTGTCATCAGAAAATCTAAGAAGAAGTTGGAGAGAGAGAGCTCCGTCTACTCAAGTGCAGTTGCTAAACCAGGCTGCTAAGAAGGATTCAGATTGAGATCTAAATTTTAAGAAAGAAGCTAATTGAAGATAAACTTCAAAGGAGTTCAAACCTACTGAGTTCAGATTCAAGAAGCTTTGAAGAAAGCTAAGAGTGGTTGTTCTCTACCATCAGATTCTTCCAAGAACTGATCAAGAAGCCATCCATCCTTTCTCTCTCTAACAGGGTGGTGGTAAAACACTTTGTTAAATCTATTTTCTGTAAGATCTATTCTAGATCTGAGCTGTAAGCCTGTTTTATAAAGGCTGAGTTGTAGGAGATTTAGATCTCTGAGTGGTAGGCCTTGTTGAAGGCTGAGGTAGGATTGTGAGCCTGAGTTGTAGGAGATTGATATCTTTGAATTGTAGGCCTTGTGTAGGCTGAGGTAGGGAAGATAGCCTGAGCTGTAGGAGTGTGGACTCACTCTGAGTTGTATGAGCCTTGTTGGGTTCTGAATTATAAGATCTAATGATCTGAGGTGAAGAGTAGAAGTTAGGCCGAATCTAGCACACTGCTAGATAGGCGAAGGGGGAAAGTGGATGTACCCAGATCTTGGGGAACCACTATAAAAACTATGTGCACTCTGTGATTGAATGTTTCTGTGAATGCTGTGGTGTGTTAGCTGTAGAATTAGCAGTTTATAATTACTTATCTGAACAGATTTGCTTCCTTTCAAGAAAAAGGAATTACACCTATTCACCTCCCCCCTCTAGGTGGTTAGACACTAATTCTTTCAAGTGGTATCAAAGCGATGTTCCTCAAAGTTAGACTTAACAGTCTGAGTGAGATCTGTAAGGCAGAAATAAGATCAAGAAGATGGGTTCAGGAGAGAACCATAAGGAACTTGGTGCAATGAAATTTCCAATTTGCAGGAAGGAGATATTTGGAATCTGGAAGGAAAGGTTCAGATTGTTTATGGAGGCATCAGATCCTAGAATCTATATAACAGTTAAGGACGGACCATATGTTCCTATGAAGATTTCTGTTCTTGATGCCAACCAAGGAATTGCAAAGGAATTTTCAGAGATGACTAAGGATGAAATCATTTTGGCAACAATGGATAAAAGAGCCCAGAATATTATAGTAAGTGCCATTGATGATGCAACATTCCAGAATCTAATACACTGCAAAACCTCCAAGGAAATGTGGGACACATTGATTGTCTACATGGAGGGGTCTAAAGAGGTTAGGAAAGATAGGAAATCTATGTTTAATCAAGAATATGAGAGCTTCAGACAGACCAAGTCTGAAAGTATTACTGAATGTTATAAGAAGTTCTATAGTATTGTCAATGAACTAATGTCCTATGGAAGAGTTTTCAGTACTTATGAGTTAAATGATAAATTCCTTAGGTCTTTGACTAAGGAATGGGATACAGAAATCTGTGCCATAAGGGAAGTGGTCAGACTGGGTGAAATTTCTCCTCCAACACTGTTTGGAAAATTATTGTCATATGAGATGCATCTGTTAGCCAGAAATGAGGAAGAAAAGAATACAAAGGGTGACTATAAAGAAAAGTCAGTGGCCTTCAAGGTAGAAGCCACAAGGAAGAATAAGAAAATGTCTCCATCTTTTCCTAAAAGAGATGCAAAAATGATCTCAGAGAATTCAGATAATCCCAGTACAGATAGTAGTGACTCAGATGAAGACTTTGCAGCATTCACAAGACAATTCCAGAGATTCTTAAAGAAGAAGCAGTGGAAATCTAGGCCTTCCACATCACAATCCAAGGATGATTATTATCAGAAGAGGAAATCATCCAGGAAGGACAGAAATGGGACAAAGCTTAGCAAGTCTACTACATCCAAGATTATATGTTATTACTGCAATAAAGCTGGACATGTTGTGGTTGACTGTCCAGACAAGAGGAAGGAGTCTGCAAATAGAAAGAAGTCTCAGCATAAGAGCAAGAAGGAGAAATCCTTGGTTGCTGAGAAAGAGAAAAGTTTGTCAGATCAATCAACTTCAGAATCTGAATCTGAGGCTGAGGCATACATTGGTTTGTTTGCAGAAGAAGAGGATGAGTTCATGCAATTGCTGGACTCTATCTATGAACAGGAAGACCATCAGTGCAAAGGACTGATGGCAGTGTCTGATGACGACCAGTGCCAGGATCAGCCTGGCCCCAGTAAGGTAAAATGTGTATCTGTAGATTCTGATTATTTTACTGGGTCAGAATCAGATGCATCTTCATCAAGAGATGAAGATGGGTCTGAATCTGAAGGAGATATTCATTAGCTGATAGATGAATATGGAGTTTTATTGCAGGCACTTAAGAAAAGCAAAAGCCTGGCCAAACATCAGGCTAAGGAAATTGCAGCTCTTAAGATGGATACATCTGATTCAGAGAAGTTGCTGGATCAAAAGATGAATAAGATTGCCAAATTGAAGAACATAACTGTTATTCAAATGGGAACAATCACATTCAAGAATGATCAGATTAAAAATCTGGAGAATAGACTTCAGAAAGAGAGGGAGATTGTGGCTAGTTTTTCTAAGCCAAAATCTGTATTACCCATAATAGATGACTTTGTGTCACAAATGGGTAAGGCAAGGATAGGCTTTAAGAGGACAGCTTGGGCTGCTAAGTCCAATAAGAAAGGCAAAGCCCCAACACAGAACAATAGATCTGCTGATAATAATTCAGCTAAAGCTATTCCAAAACAAAGGTATAATAAGTTTGAGTGCTGGTGCTGTGGCAAGATAGGCCACTTTGCCTTAGACTGTTGGCACAATTCAAGTGTCAAGGAGAATAGCAGTCTGCTTGTTAGAAGAGCTGCACGCAAATTTGTTAAATTTCAGGCTAACATGAACCAAGGACCCAAAACTCATTTGGGTTCTAAGGTGAAGTAATCTGTGTTGCAGGTGAGTCCAAGTTGTCATGCCCCTATATGGTACTTGGACAGTGGATGTTCCAGGAACATGACTGGAATAAGGGGATTGCTGAAGGACTACTCACCTATGTTGAATGGGCCTAAAGTAATCTTTGGTGGTTCTGAAAAGGTAGTCATCAAAGGTTTTGGTAATATTTCTAATAACTCAATTACAATCACTCAAGTGGCCTATGTAAAAGGTTTGAAACACAACCTAATCAGCATTAGCCAGCTGAGTGATCTAGGATATGACATTTCATTTGTCAAGACTGAGTGTCATATCAAAAGGTCAAGTGATCAAGAGGTCATATTGACTAGATATAGGAAAAGAAATGTATATTGCCTAGACTTTGTGTGTGAGAATAAAAATTCTCCTATCTGTCTTGTAGCTGATGAGAAAGTCTCTCATTGTGTTAAATGGCACAAGAGGCTAGCCCATCTTAACTACAAGACCATTGGCCAACTCTTTAGCAAAGAGTTAGTGAGGAATGGTCCTCAAGTTAAGTGTTATAAGGATGGAATATGTTCTGCTTGTCAAAAAGGCAAGAAAACTAGATCCTCCTTTCATAGCCTTGAAACTAAGGATTCAGTGAGGTGCTTGTACCTCTTGCATATGGATTTATTTGGTCCTATGCCAGTTCAGAGCCTAGGTAGGAAGGTCTACACTTTTGTGGTAGTAGATGACTATTCTAGATTCTCATGGGTTTTCTTTCTGAGACAGAAATTTGAAACCCCTAAGGTCTTCTACAATTTTGTCAAACAAATTCAGAATGAATTAGATAGTTCAGTGGTCAAAATCAGAAGTGACCATGGAACTGAATTCCAATCTGAAAGTATGACAAGGTTGTGTGAAGAATTTGGGATTCTTCAAGAATTCTCCTCACCTAGAACACCTCAGCAAAATGGCATTGCTGAGAGAAAGAATAAGACATTGATTGAGGCTGGTAGAACACTATTGAGTGACACTTCTCTCCCAAAATATTTCTGGGCTGAGGCAGTAAACACTGCATGCCATGTGCTTAATAGGGCTACTATCACCAAAAACCACAAAAAGACACCCTATGAGATTGTGAAAGGCAGAAAACCAAACTTATCCTATTTTAGGATCTTTGTTTGCAAATGCTATGTACTTAACAATGGCAAATCTCACCTTTCTAAGTTTGCTGTCAAATCCCAAGATGAGATATTTGTTGGGTACAGTAATAATAGTAAGGCCTATAGGGTCTATAACTTGGCTACTCAAGTTGTAGAAGAGTCAGTTCATGTCATTTTTGATAAAACTAGACTTATTAACAGTGAGTTGCCAAGTAGTTCTTGTAGCTCCACATGTATTCAGCAGAAGATGGACCAGATTACTATCAGAGAAGATCCAACTGCAAAGCTGGATGAGGAAAATGGTAGTTGCTGTCCAGGGGGAGTACAAGAAACTCAGGATGCTGATGAAGAACATGAGGTGCAGCATAATGAAGAGACTGGAGAAGGCCAAACTGCTGATAGATTACCTCCAGCAGTTAGATAGTTGAAGGATCATCCTGCATACCAGATCATTGGTGATCTAAGACCAGGTGTACAAACAAGGAGCAGGAACTTGAACACAGTTCTTTGCTCTAGCTTATTATCTCAAGTGGAACCCAAGAGATTTGAAGAAGCTGTTAAGGACCCACACTGGATTGATGCCATGCAGGAGGAGTTAAATCAATTCAGAAGGTGTAAGGTCTGAGATTTGGTTCCAAAACCAAAGGGCCACAATGTCATAGGGACAAAGTGGATATACAGAAACAAGCTTGATGAGAGTGGGATCATGGTGAAGAATAAGGCAAGACTAGTTATCAAAGTATACAAATAGGAGGAGGGCATAGACTTTGATCAGACCATTGCTCCAGTGGCTAGGTTGGAAGCTATCAGACTATTCCTAGCCTATGCAGCATATCAAGGTTTCAAGGTGTTCCAGATGGATGTGAAGTCTACATTCTTAAATGGAGACTTAAAAGAGGAGGTCTATGTAGAGGAGCCCTCAGGTTTTGTTGATCCACTTTATCCTACTTATGTCTATAGACTTAGGAAAGCTTTGTATGGGTTGAAACAAGCCCTAAGGGCTTGGTATGAAACTCTGTCTAATTTCCTCATTGAGAACAAATTCTCAAGGTGGAAAATATATAAGACTCTATTCCTTAGGGAATCCAAAGGAAAGATAATCGTAGTCCAAATATATGTTGATGACATAATATTTGGGTCTACTGAAAGTAACCTTTGTAGAAAGTTTGTAAAACTTATGCAAGGGAAATTTGAAATGAGCAGTATGGGAGAACTTAAGTTCTTCTTGGGTCTCCAAGTAAGACAGACTGAAGATGGATTGTCCATATCCCAGTCTAAGTTCACCCTGCAGTTAATTAAGAAGTATGGTATGGAATCATCCACTACCATGAGAACTCCAATGAGGACAAGTGTATCTCTAAGCAAAGATGATGCAGGGAAACCTGTAGATGAAACTTTGTATAGAGGGATAGTTGGTTCCCTCCTATATCTAACTACTAGTAGACCAGATATCATGTATGCTACATGTATCTGTGCTAGGTACCAATCCTGCCCTAAAGAATCTCATCTTACTGTTGTCAAAAGGATTTTGAGATATCTTAAGGGCACCCCAAATCTAGGCCTTTGGTATCCTAGGGATAGCGATTTTGTACTAATGGGATATTCAGATGCAGACTTTGCAGGTTGCAAAGTAGATAGAAAAAGTACAATAGGCACCTATCAATTTCTAGGAGGAAGATTGGTGTCTTGGAGCGGTAAGAGGCAGACCAGTGTGGCAATTTCCACAGCTAAGTCTGAATATGTTGTTGCTGGAAGCTGCTGTGCACAACTATTGTGGATATAGCACCAGTTAGAAGACTATGGTATACAAGTAAGTAGAATCTCATTATTATGTGATTCTACTAGTGCTATTTCTATTGCACATAATCCAGTTTCTCATATTAGAACTAAGCATATAGAAATAAGGTACCATTTTCTTAGAGACCATGTAGAGAAAGAAGATATCTCTCTATAATTTGTTAGCACTGATTTACAACTAGCTGACATGTTTACTAAGCCTTTAGATGAAACTAAATTCAACAATTTCAAAATTGAATTAGGAATGTTGAACATAAATTAGTTTAACAAAATTGGCTAAGTAAAATTATGTCGACACAAGAAGTTGTCTGTGTCGACACATAGTAGTTGGTGTCGACATTTCAGGAAAGTGGTGTCGACACATCTAGAAAATTGGTGTCGACACTTCAGAGAAGTAGTGTTGACACATCTAGAAGTGGTGTCGACACATCCAGAAGTGGTGTCGACACATAGGATCAATACACAGATTTTGTCGAGTACAAATAGAATAAGTGTCGACATATAGAAGTCAACACTTATGTCGAGACATTAGAAATCTGTGTTGACACATTTCAACAGTGTCGACACATTAAGAGGATTTTGACGAGCCTTTTGACCTTCCTTATTTAGAAAGGTATAAATAGGTCAACAACATCGTCTGTCGACACACTCTCCATAGTTTCGAGACCAAAACCTTGTGTCGATAAATTCTCTCTTCTAATCCAAGCTTTCATTCAACACTAATGGCTCCAAAGCTAGAAGATAATGTCAACGATGGCTATGAGCTGGTACGCAACGCCTTTGACCATGCGGAACCCGACATTAAAGCAGTAGTAACCCTAATTGTAGAAAATGGGTTGGAATTTCTGGTATCTGAACCAACAAAGATTTGAAAGAAGGAAATACTAGAATTCTTTGGCGCAGCTACTTTAGACTCAACTGGACTCAAGATCAAATCTATAGTTCAGGGTGCTAAGGTTAAACTAACCCTGAAGAGCTTAAGGAAAACTCTTCATCTACCAAGAACTCAAGAAGAAGTAGAAGTGACCTCATCCAAGACAAGGGAAGCACTTCAATGGTGTGGATTGGATCCCACCATGAAGATTGGATCCTCAATGAATAGAAAAGGAATGAATCAGCAAGCTAAATTCCTATCAGAAGTTGTTGGCAAGGTCATACTCTGCAAGCCAGGGCGCATGATATGATATCAGCCTATATGTTCAGTCTGATGACCAGGATCATCTACAGACTAAACACTGATTGGTCAGCAGTAGTTTTTGAAAAAATTAAGGGAAGTTTTAAGAAGCCAAATCTGGGAAGAATTCTAAGTCTGTACTTGGCTAAAATAATTCCTGACATAAAGGAACAAACTGGTGGTTCAAAGATCAATCATATGAGGAGAATGGACATAAGGATCATCTCCAGATGGGATAGGGTCCTCATTAAGGATATGGCTGTTGAAGAGAGGCAAGAGATTCGTAAAAAATCACCTGCACAAGATATTGCTGATAGTGCTCAGGTGCAGGGGGAGCCTCAACTTGAGGAATAGCCAACCCACCTGGAAAGTGAAATGGCTACACAGACTATTCTTGAGGTAATTCAAGAGGTTAATCAATCAATTCTCAATGATAAAGATGAAACACTAACTAAATCTTTGATTGATGTTGACCAGCCAATTCAACTAAACAGTCAAGTTCAAGATGTTATCATGGAGGATACATCTGCTGCTGCTAATGCTCTAGATGTAACACCCCCTATCCGTCGCATAACATATAGCAGTAGGTCCGGCCGGGGCCCGACGCCATATACCACAGACAGACCGGGTGGTTACTTATGGAAACCATCCAACCAATCTCAACGTCCTACACAGAGCATTCTAGCGGAAGCAGTTTATACAAGTTGCAAAACAAGAACCCAGCAACAAGCATGAATGTCCACTAACATGATAATAGGAATGTTATTACAAAATACTCAAAAGTCGGCCTTAAGGCCTTACAAATTGTTTCACTTGTCTTTTACATGATTTACAAACCTCGGCTCGCAGGCCGGCCATACATGAATAAAACATAAAACATTTCCACTTGGGCCTTCGAGGCCCAGCTTCGCAAAAAGGGCTTTAGCCCGCTATTGACCGCTTGGTCCAGCTGCACCTGCAAGCAAACAAACCACCGCACGGTGGCAAACAAGGCAACGGTCAGCAATGCTGACCAAATTATAACGACCCCGCCCCCAACTCGGGGAGGCGATGCTCCTTTCCTGCATTTCATTAGCATAAGCGAGCAATTATAACCATAGCCATTTCATCACAGGCGTTGGCTCGCACGGCCACACGCCCCGTGCACTCAGGGCACATTCTCGGTGAACCGGTCGATGTCACGTCAATTAAAGCCATTAACATTCCGGATTCACCACCGCCACTTAGACGGCCATTCCTATGAGCAATTCGTCTTCATGGTATTGGTCACGTCAATTTAAGCCATTGACCACCGAAGACCCCCATCTATGCCAACGGCGAGTGCCATGTAACTTTAGGTCTCTCTAACCCGAACGACATAAAGCGGGTACGGCTCCATCTAACCCGTGCTCACATCGCAACGGCAATTTAAGCCATTTGCGCGGGTCAAACTTTCACCGAGTCCCATTCTACCGCAAGACACATAACCCCGTTATGTTCATGTTGGCACTCAGGCCACCAAGTTGGCAAGACCTCGTGTCCGCCCAGTTTTCCGGGTGCACCTTTGGGTTAGTCCCCAAGGCTCCCTGCTGCAATCTACCGCGTAGAAAACCCGAAAAACACCCAATAGCACGGAGTCTTCTCCGGCCTTATGCAATGCAACATCACCGATCCGAACTAACATGTCCGGGTAGGCTTCAACCAAAATGCCTATGTCCGTTCTCGCATACGGACTCTAAACAACGGGGACTTCACATATCTACCCGAAGGAACGCCTCCAACTCTCCGCAAACTCGCGAGAGCAGGCTTCCTATGCAAAGAAAGAGAGCGACTTATGCTCAAGATGAGGATCGTTACCCTTGCGTTCCTCTTTGGCGCCATCGGAAAGTAATCGGATGGAAATGACCGCACTAGCGTTGCCTCCGTGGATCCGGAGTCGGCTTGCGATTCGGAGCTCCGAAGCTCCTCCAATGGCGGATCTAGCTCCTCTTCTTCTTGCCTTAGGTCTCCTTTCTCCAAGGATTTAGAAAGAGGATAAGTGGAAAAAGTGAGGGTTTTCTAAGTCAAAACCCGGGTATATCCCTTCAGGAACAACCCCCAGCCGTTGGATCTTCAGTCAAAGAAATGAACGGCTTCGATTCGGGGCTGAAATTCCCAATCTGGACCGAACACGGCCTGGCACACGCCCGTGTCCAGGGCCGTGTGCCTCATTCGCCGTCAAAATCGAATCACCTGGAACCTCACACGGGTATCGAACACGCCCGTGTTCGAGCTGACACGCCCGTGTTCCACCGGACACGGCCGTGTAGCTGGCCGTGTACCCCATGATTTTCTCCCGTTTTCAACCCGAGTACTGCACGGGTTCTAGGACACGCCCGTGTCCTTGCCCGTGTCACCTTAACACGCCTGGGCTCCAGGCCGTGTACAAGGTCTCGACACTTCGCGGCTAAGTGTCGACACGGGTCGACACGCCCTGCGACACGCCCGTGTCGCAGGCCGTGTGCCATGTCTCGACACATTGTCGACACCGAAGTGTCGACTTCGCGGGACGAGTGTCGACACGGGTTGACACGCCCTGCGACACGCCCGTGTCGCAGGCCGTGTGCCATGTCTCGACACAACGTCGAAGCACTGTGTCGACTTCACGGCTAAGTGTCGACACGGGTCGACACGCCCTGCGACACGCCCGTGTCGCAGGCCGTGTGCCCAGTCTCGACACAATGTCGAGACCAAAGTGTCGACTTCACGCCTTAGTGTCGACACAGGCTTGACACGCCCTGGGACACGCCCGTGTCCCAGGCCGTGTGCCTGCAGCCAGAACTCAAACTGGCCCAAATTATTCCCCTCTGCTCCTTTGAGGGGCGTTACAACTCTACCCCTCTTAAAAGAATTTCGGCCACAAAATTACATAAAGGGAAAAACATGTACAAAACAAAATTTGTACCTGAGCGGAACAACTCCGGATATTCGTCAAGCATCGTCTGCTCTCGCTCCCAAGAGAGCTCCTCACGACCGCAATTGTCCCACCGGACTTTGACCATCCTGATCTCTTTATTGCGTAGCCTCTTGACCTCCGAGTCCTCAATCCGCACGAGCTTGACTTTTGTCGTTAGCCCACTATCCACCGGCACTTGATCGACCGCGATCACTTGCGTAGGCTCTTGCACCGCCTTCCGAAGCACCGAAATATGGAATACATCATGTAAACCACTTAGCTCCACCGAAAGCTTCAACCTATAGGCCGCTTCTCCAACTCGCTCCAGAACCTCAAACGGTCCAAGGTACCTCGGGCTTAGCTTTTTCAACCGTCGCACCCGCGAGACACCCTTGAACGGCTTGATCTTTAGGTACGCATAATCACCCACAGCGAACTCCACATTCCTGTGCTTGGCATTATAGTACTTTGCTTGCCGGTCCTGAGCGATGAGTAACCTCTCCCGAATGGTTCTCACCAAAGAAGTAGCATCATCCACTTCCGATCGCTTATACAACTTCGACTCGCCCGTTTCTAACCAAGACAACGGCGTGCGACATCTTCTACCATATAGGGCCTCGAAAGGCACCATCTGAATACTTGCTTGGTAGCTGTTGTTGTATGCGAACTCCACCAAATAAAGGTGGTCCTCCCATTGCTTTCCGAAATCCAAGACACACATGTGAAGCATGTCTTCCATGGTTCTATTAACCCTCTCGGTCTGCCCATCCGTTTGCGGATGGAAGGCTGTGCTAAACTTCAGCTTTGTTCCCAACATTTGCTGCACCAGCCTCCAATCATTGGACGTGAACCGACCATCACGGTCACTCACGATGCTGCGGGGCACACCATGAAGCCGCACTATATTATCCACATAAAGCTTCGTCAGTTTCTCCACCGGATCATCCTTCCTATGCGGAATAAAATGCGACACCTTTGTTAATCGATCGACCACCACCCAAATGGCGTCGTTCCCCTTCTGCGACCTTGGCAAACCATGCACAAAGTCCATAGAGATGTCGTCGAATTTCCACTCCGGAATAGGCAAGGACTTAAGAAATCCTCCCGGCTTTTGGCATTCCGCCTTTACCAAGGCGCAAGTTTGGCACTTCGCTACGTATAGCGCCACATCCTTTTTCAAACCCGGCCACCAAAACAGTTTCTTTACATCACGGTACATCTTCGTGCTCCCCGGGTGAATCGAGTACTTGGTATGGTGCGCCTCGTACAACAACTCCACCCGTAAATTGCCCACACTTGGGACGCACAAACGACCGTCTTTCCAAAGCAATCCGTCCTCCACGACGAATTGGGAATTTGACCCATCCAGAGCCTCTATCATGAACTGCTTCATATGAGCATCCATATCCAAAGCCTGCCGAATCCGATCAGCCAGGTCATATTGGACTTCAGTCCAATACAGCACTGCTTCAGCACTAGATTGTCTATCCACACAAACAATCTCCAACGCCTCCAGCTCCTACACCAACCACTCATCATGCACTGATAGCCAATTCGCTTGAGCTGGGGCTCGGCGACTCAACGCGTCCGCAACCGCATTCCCTTTGTCAGGCACGTAGTGGATCTTGAAAGTATAGTCCCCCAGGAACTCCATCCACCTACGCTGCCGCATATTCAGATCTTTCTGATCAATCAAATACTTTAGGCTCTTGTGATCGGTGTAGATATCAATCTTCACACCGTACAAATAGTGTCTCCACAGCTTCAAGGCAAAAATCACGGCCGCTAACTCCAAGTCATGGACCGGATAATTCCTCTCGTGCACTTTTAGCTGTCTCGAGCCATAAGCTATCACGCTGCCGTGCTGCAATAGCATGCAACCCAAACCGCTGCCCGAAGCATCGCTATATATCTCATAGCCTTCGGTTCCAACCGGCGAACCCAGCACAGGCGCCGTGGTCAACCGACACTTCAGTTCCTCAAAAGCTCGCGCGCACTCCGGCGTCCAAACGAACTTATGATCCTTCCTCGTCAAAGTAGTGAGAGGTAACGCTAACCGCGAGAAGTTCTCTACGAAGCGCCTATAATAGCCGGCAAGCCCCAAAAAGCTCTGGACTTCTGCTACCGTAGCAAGCTCAGGCCACTCCCGTATCGCAACAATCTTCGCCGGATCCACAGCAATACCCTCTCCACTCACTATATGCCCGAGGAACGCCACTGAGGATAGCCAAAACTCGCACTTCGAGAACTTGGCATACAACTGGTTTCTCCTTAGCGTCTCCAACACCAAATGAAGATGCTTGAAGTGATCTTCCTCACTTTGCGAGTACACCAAAATATCGTCGATGAAGACGATCACGAAATGGTCCAAGTACTCCCTGAACGTCCTGTTCATCAAATCCATGAATACTGACGGCGCATTAGTCAGCCCAAACGGCATGACCGTAAACTCATAATGCCCGTATCTCGTACTAAACGCTGTCTTCGGGATATCACTCTCCCTTATCCGCAGCTGATAGTACCCAGACTTGAGATCTAACTTCGAGTACACCGTCGATCCGACTAACTGATCAAAGAGATCATCAATCCTAGGGATCGGGTACTTATTCTTCTCAGTCAGCTTGTTTAGCTCCCGATAATCAATACATAATCTCAAGCTTCCGTCCTTCTTCTTAACAAAGAGGACCGGTGCGCTCCAAGGCGAAGAACTCGGGCGCACATAGCCTTGCTCCAACAACTCTTGCAATTGAACTTTCAGCTCCGCCATTTCCTTAGGCGCTAGCCGATATGGAGATCGTGACACAGGCTTTGCACCTGGCACTAGCTCGATCGTGAAATCTATCTCCCGTTGAGGCGGGGCTCCAAGAAGATCCGCGGGGAACACATCAGGGTATTCCGATACCACTAAAATACAATCCAAAGCGGGCTTCGGCTTTGCAACCTCCACAAGTGTAAAGAACAGTTCTGCTCCGGCACGAACCGCCTTCACCACCTGAAGAGCAGACATCAACGTCTTGCTCGACCCCTTTAAGCCCGTAAAAGTCGTCTCACGACTTGCTCCCAGCTTGACTTCCTTGCTACCGCAATCTATATGGGCCTGCTGCTCCGAGAGCCAGTCCATGCCAAATATGACGTCGAACTCCACTAACGGAAGTAAAGACGCCCGCAGGTCGAACTCCTGCTCCCCAATACGAATCTTAACATCGCAGATCCTAACCGCTCGCATCGAACACCCATTGGGCAACAACACATCCAACTTATCCTTCGCCATCGAAGAAGGGACTCCGATGCGTGATATAAATCCTTCGGACAAGAAGGAGTGTGAAGCTCCCGTATCGAAGAGTGCTCGTGCCGGATTTTCACAAATCAATACGAATCCTAAACAAGCAGTGGTAAGGTAACATGTGCATAACAAGCATATAAAGGAATTGACTTGCTATAAATTAAACCGTACCTGTCACCACGTCAGCTTGTTTAATGGCCTCCTGTTGGCCAAGATTGTAGACCCTTGGTTGGGCCGGAGCATAGTGGGATGCGGTCGACTCCACCGCCTTTCCCTTCTCTTTATAAGTAGCTCCTGGCCTCCTCTCGGACTTAGGACGTCCGCTCCAACAGTCACGGGCGAAATGCCCCGTCTTTCCACACGTAAAGCACGCACCCGGGGTCCGACCCGTAGTCACCCCAGAAGCGCCAGAAGGAGCTGGACCCGAAGTCCTATGCTTCTTGAAAGTCCTCCGATAGCCTGACTTTGAGGTAGTCGGCACTCTGAACTCAAATTTCTTATCAGCCAAGCCTTTCTTCGCTTGTACACTCTTCATGTCCTTCTCCAAGGACCGGGCAGTATTGACCAAGGTTAAGAAACCTTGCGTCATCGGCCCCGACAGTAACAGTCTCAGCTCATCCCTCAAGCCTTCATAAAAACGATTAGTCTTGCGCTCCTCATCCATGATGGTGGAGCTAGCATAACGACTCAACCGTGTAAACTCGTGGAGATATTCATCCACGCTCCTCTCACCCTGCACCAACTTCAGGAACTCATTCTCCATTGAAATCCTCTGAGTAGAAGGGAGGTATCTTGCTAAGAACAATTCCGAGAACTCTTCCATCGGAACGTCTATCAGTTGTCTACCTCGCAGATGATGCAGCTCCAAACCTTCCCACCACATCCTCGCTTCACCGTCCAGCAGGAACGTAGCAATGGTGGTCATCTGCCACTCCTCCGTCTCCGTCGCTGTCATGACTCTCTTCACCATAGAGAGCCAGTCTTCAGCCTGAGATGGGGTTCCCAACCCCGAGAATAACGGAGGGTTAAAGCTCATTACATGCTTCAACTGCCTCTCAGTTGCCCTCCTTGGCACTATTGGTTCCACAATCACTTGCTCCACCCTCCCCGGCTCAGCCTCTTGCAGAGGTACTTGCTCCATCACAGGAGCGGGCTGCTGCGCTTGCCTCCCAGGCTGCGCATTTATCACGGCCAACACCGCTTCAGCCACCAGTCGAATATTCTCAGCCGATAGAGGTGTTGCAGGAGCAACCTCCGGTGCACTACTTGCCTCAGAAACTCGGCGTTCTGACGGCCCAACACCACTTCGGGTCACCTATAGTGGTACAAAACACCGTTAAGCGACCAAATAAATTGCAAACAGCAATTATAGGAACACGCAGGTTCCTCAAACACGAGTATTTTCATTCCTAAGTGGACATTCATGGGTTCTTTTTACTGTTATAACGATGACGCACACAATGTGCTCACCACCCCTTAAAAAGAATTCGCCCACGAATTCAGTTCAAGCCCGACCAAAACCAGTAGCCAGATACCAAATTGTAACACCCCCTATCCGTCGCATAGCATATAGCAGTAGGTCCGGCCGGGGCCCGATGCCATATACCACAGACAGACCGGGTGGTTACTTATGGAAACCATCCAACCAATCTCAACGTCCTACACAGAGCATTCTAGCGGAAGCAGTTTATACAAGTTGAAAAACAAGAACCCAGTAACAAGCATGAATGTCCACTAACATGATAATAGGAATGTTATTACAAAATACTCAAAAGTCGGCCTTAAGGCCTTACAAATTGTTTCACTTGTCTTTTACATGATTTACAAACCTCGGCTCGCAGGCCGGCCATACATGAATAAAACATAAAACATTTCCACTTGGGCCTTCGAGGGCCAGCTTCGCAAAAAGGGCTTTAGCCCGCTATTGACCGCTTGGTCCAGCTGCACCTGCAAGCAAACAAACCACCGCACGGTGGCAAACAAGGCAACGGTCAGCAATGCTGACCAAATTATAACGACCCCGCCCCCAACTCGGGGCGGCGATGCTCCTTTCCTGCATTTCATTAGCATAAGCGAGCAATTATAACCATAGCCATTTCATCACAGGCGTTGGCTCGCACGGCCACACGCCCCATGCACTCAGGGCACATTCTCGGTGAACCGGTCGATGTCACGTCAATTAAAGCCATTAACATTCCGGATTCACCACCGCCACTTAGACGGCCATTCCTATGAGCAATTCATCTTCATGGTATTGGTCACGTCAATTTAAGCCATTGACCACCGAAGACCCCCATCTATGCCAACGGCGAGTGCCATGTAACTTTAGGTCTCTCTAACCCGAACGACATAAAGCGGGTACGGCTCCATCTAACCCGTGCTCACATCGCAACGGCAATTTAAGCCATTTGCGCGGGTCAAACTTTCACCGAGTCCCATTCTACCGCAAGACACATAACCCCGTTATGTTCATGTTGGCACTCAGGCCACCAAGTTGGCAAGACCTCGTGTCCGCCCAGTTTTCCGGGTGCACCTTTGGGTTAGTCCCCAAGGCTCCCTGCTGCAATCTACCGCGTAGAAAACCCAAAAAGCACCCAATAGCACGGAGTCTTCTCCGGCCTTATGCAATGCAACATCACCGATCCGAACTAACATGTCCGGGTAGGCTTCAACCAAAAATGCCTATGTCCGTTCTCGCATACGGACTCTAAACAACGGGGACTTCACATATCTACCCGAAGGAACGCCTCCAACTCTCCGCAAACTCGCGAGAGCGGGCTTCCTATGCAAAGAAAGAGAGCGACTCATGCTCAAGATGAGGATCGTTACCCTTGCGTTCCTCTTTGGCGCCATCGGAAAGTAATCGGATGGAAATGACCGCACTAGCGTTGCCTCCGTGGATCCGGAGTCGGCTTGCGATTCGGAGCTCCGAAGCTCCTCCAATGGAGGATCTAGCTCCTCTTCTTCTTGCCTTAGCTCTCCTTTCTCCAAGGATTTAGAAAGAGGATAAGTGGAAAAAGTGAGGGTTTTCTAAGTCAAAACCCGGGTATATCCCTTCAGGAACAACCCCCAGCCGTTGGATCTTCAGTCAAAGAAATGAACGGCTTCGATTCGGGGCTGAAATGCCCAATCTGGACCGAACACGGCCTGGCACACGCCCGTGTCCAGGGCCGTGTGCCTCATTCGCCATCAAAATCTAATCACCTGGAACCTCACACGGGTATCGAACACGCCCGTGTTCGAGCTGACACGCCCGTGTTCCACCGGACACGGCCGTGTAGCTGGCCGTGTACCCCATGATTTTCTCCCGTTTTCAACCCGAGCACTGCACGGGTTCTAGGACACGCCCGTGTCCTTGCCCGTGTCACCTTGACACTCCTGGGCTCCAGGCCGTGTACAAGGTCTCGACACTTCGCGGCTAAGTGTCGACACGAGTCGACACGCCCTGCGACACGCCCGTGTCGCAGGCCGTGTGCCATGTCTCGACACATTGTCGACACCGAAGTGTCGACTTCGCGGGACGTGTGTCGACACGGGTTGACACGCCCTGCGACACGCCCGTGTCGCAGGCCGTGTGCCATGTCTCGACACAACGTCGAAGCACTGTGTCGACTTCACGGCTAAGTGTCGACACGGGTCGACACGCCCTGCGACACGCCCGTGTCGCAGGCCGTGTGCCCAGTCTCGACACAATGTCGAGACCAAAGTGTCGACTTCACGCCTTAGTGTCGACACAGGCTTGACACGCCCTGGGACACGCCCGTGTCCCAGGCCGTGTGCCTGCAGCCAGAACTCAAACTGGCCCAAATTATTCCCCTCTGCTCCTTTGAGTTTCGGGGCATTACACTAGAATTAAGTATACCTCAAGTACCTACTCAACAAGAATTTACCTTAGAAGAGTTGTTCCCTGATTTAGTGCAAGATAATATTGAGGGGGAGCAAGCTGGATTTGAGGGGGAAAAAATAATTTTGAGGGAGAGCAAGTTAACCTTGAGGGGGAGCAAGTAGGATCTCAGGGGGAGAAAGCAAGAACTGAGGAAGAGCAAGGGACTCAGGGGGAGCTACCAAGGACTGAACAAGAACTGCCTCCTAGTCCTAAGGAAAGAGTTAATATAGACAGTACCTCAGCTTCTGAAGATGAAGCTGCAATTCAAGCCAAAAAGGGGAAGCTAATGGTATTCAAAAGAAGAAGCCAGAGCTATAAGAGGGCTTTACAAACTGCTCCTCCACCTGCCCCAACTACTGATTATATCTCCTTATTGATATCTTTGCAAGTAAAATTGGATGAACAAAGGATTGCCATGGAGAAATATATGGATGAAACTCACAAAGATCTACAACTCTCCTTGGCTACAGATATTAAATCAATAAGATTTGAAGTAAATCAGCATAAGAAGGAAATGACTGATTGTTTTCATAAAGGAGGCAATGCTGTGGTTTTCCTAGCCACACATCAAGAAAAAATCACGACTAAAGTTGATAATATAGCTCTTAAACAAGGCTATGTTCTAGAAAATCAGATTAGAATGAATGATAATCTGACAGAATCACATAATGTGATTGTTACAGAAATGAAGAATATTCCTACTGCCCAAACTGAAGCAAGGACTAAAGCCAAGGCAGATTTTGACAAGCAATTACAGGAAGGACTAGCTGCTATCCAAACAGCTATTAAGGATTCTCAAAAGACTATTTTTGCACAGCTACTGAAGTTAAAGTCTTTTTATAAAGATGGTGTAAATTTTCTTGATGAACAAATCAGATTTCAAAAAGATGATCTCATGGATCATGTTGCCAGAGAAGTCATAAAGGGGGAGAGAGAGTTAGTCAAAGCTGGCTCTGATCATGCTAAATGGATATCTAATAGCATCAAAGCCACCCTTGGATATCCACCCCTCTGTGATGATGACAATGTTGCTGAGTCAGGTATACACCCTGCCTATTTTGGTGGTGAGCAACCTGAAGTTGCTCAAGTTATTTATCCTCCAGTTGATTTTGAAATGATTCACCAAGATATACAGTCAATGTACAGCCCTCCAGAAGGTGCTCAAAATATTATCCTTGAGAAAGTAGATATGCCAGTGCTAGAGACAGTTTTGAACAAAGAGCAAGAAGCTCTATTATCTAAGAAAAGATTCAGAGAATAGACAGAGTTGAAGCCTGATTTTAAGCAGTGGAGTCCAACATCCAGGAACATTATACTGACTGCTTGGAAAGCTGTAAAAGATAAGACTCATGATAGGGACAAATGGTACTCTGAGCAAGAATGGCTAAAGCATGAAACCAGGCAAGAAGTCATTGTTCAATATAAAAGAAAGGCTAAAGCTAGGAAGCTACCTCCTAATGCTCAGGAGCCTAGAAAATATTTCCCAAAGCCCTTTCACTACTTTGAAAGGCAAATAATAAGGGCTGAAGAGCAAAAGAAGAAAGATCTAAAGGGCAAGAAGCCAGCTGATGATACTGATGCTGCAGTACAAGCCAAGGTCCAATCCGACAAAGACATAGTTATTAAGGAGCCAGATCAGCTTTAAATTAGATTTACTTGATTTTATAACTTTGTAATCTTTAGTTTTGAAATCATGTAAACTTTTGATTAGAAACTTTTGACAGTTGAAACAAAACATTGATTAATGCTCATTCTGGATGCATTATTATTCTGTGATGACTTGTTATATATGTTTTGTTTTAGTAGTTACCCTATCATATAATATTGTTATACTTCATAATGTGTATTTGTTATGAATGATGTATATCATTGACTAAGGGTTATGACTTCTCCAAATAGGGGGAGATTGTTAGGTACATTGGAAAATGTGTACCAGATTTGAAGAAGCCTCACCTTACTCAATGATATGTATCAAGGTGTATTTGATGTTGTTTTGAGTTTATATGTGCAGGTTAAGTAAATGCAGGAATGCAGAAAAATTTCTAAGTCCATGTGTCGACACCAGGAGAAGCTGTATCGACACTTATGAAGGCTTGTGTCGATACTGGAGAAAAGTTGTGTCGACACTTGGAAAGGCAATGTCGACACCTGAAGAAACTAAGTCAACATACAAAGGCAGTGTCGACACACAGAGTAGCATAGTCGACATCAACTGTGTCGACAGCAAGAGGCAGTGTCGACACATAAAGAAGCTTAGTCGACATCAACTGCGTCGACACCAAGAGATAGTGTCGACATACAAAAATACTTAGTCGACATCAATTGTGTCGATAGCAAGAGGCAGTGTCGACACACAGAAGACTTTATCGACATCAACTGTGTCGACACACAGGACTTGTGTCGACACACAGCAGAGTTTCTACAAAGTTAAAGAGAAGAAGTGATTGTGTAGACACACAGAATCAGTGTCGACACATTCTACAGATGCTGTGTCGAGAAGCAGTAACAACAATAAAGGAGCTGTGTCGACACCACCAAGGCTTGTGTCGACACTTATTCCACTTGTGTCGACACTTAGTATACTTGTGTCAACACATGAAGAAGTTCAGTCTCGACACTTTGCTGATAGAGACAGATTTCAAGAAGTGACTGGATGACTTGACAGCTGTCATTACCAAATGGTCTACTGCAACTGTCAGAGTTGTCAGAAGTTTGTTAGAAACTGGATCAGCTGGTTATCATGGAGAAAGTCTATATAAAGGCATTCTTCTTCAACAGATGATGATTGATAAGAGAAGAAAAGTCATAATAGAAGATAGAAGAAGATTGTCATCAAAAAATCTAAGAAGAAGTTGGAGAGAGAGAGCTCTGTCTACTCAAGTGCAGTTGTTGAACCAGGCTGCTAAGAAGGATTCAGATTGAGATCTGAATTTCAAGAAAGAAGCTGATTGAAGATTAACTTCAAAGGAGTTCAACCCTACTGAGTTCAGATTCAAGAAGCTTTGAAGAAAGCTAAGAGTGGTGTTCTCTGCCATCAGATTCTTCCAAGAACTGATCAGAAGTCATCCATCCTTTCTCTCTCTACCAGAGGTGGTGGTAAAACACTTTGTTAAATCTATTTTCTGTAGGATCTATTCTAGATCTGAGCTGTAAGCCTGTTTTATAAAGGCTGGGTTGTAGGAGATTTAGATCTCTGAGTGGTAGGCCTTGTTAAAGGCTGAGGTAGGGCTGTGAGCCTGAGTTGTAGGAGATTGATATCTCTGAGTTGTAGGCTGAGGTAGGGCAGATTGCCTGAGCTGTAGGAGTGTGGACTCACTCTGAGTTGTAGGAGCCTTATTGGGTTCTGATTGTAAGATCTGAGGATCTGAGGTGAAGAGCAGAAGTTAGGCTGAATCTAGCACACTGATAGATAGGCGAAGGGGGAAAGGGATGTACCAGACCTTGGGGAACCACTATAAAAACTGTGTGCACTCTGTGATTGAATGTTTCTGCGAATGCTGTGCTGTGTTAGCTGTAGAATTAGCAGTTTCTGATTACTTATCTGAACAGATTTGCTGCCTTTCAAGAAATAGAAAATACACCTATTCACCCCCCCCCCCCTCTAGGTGGTTAGGAACTAATTCTTTCAGTAACTCATGAGACAACAGCTTTCTAAATATGGCTTGGGGATCTATATTGGCTAAGTTACCCATTTTTCTTATGACAGATCTTGATGTCTCATTCCTTATTCAGGGACCTCAAGAACTTATCATTAAGTTCATAATTAGTAAAACTTCTACCATAAGTCCTCAGGTTGTTAACAATTCTGAAGAATTTTTCAAAACACTCAGCCACTGAATCCTTTTTATCTTGTCTGAAGGTTTCATACTGTTTATTTAGTAGAGATTTTTTATCATCTCTGACTTCCTCAATACCTTCCATGTAAACTATCAAAGACTCTCACATTTCTTTAGCTGTTCTGCAATGAATTAGATTCTGAAAAGTGGAACCATCAATTGCACTGACTATAATATTCTGAGCTCTTTTGTCCATAGAGGCCAGTATGATTTCATCCTTATCCATTTCCATATAAGTCTTGGGTGTCTTGATGTTTGCATCAAGAATTGACACTTTCATGGGTATGAATGGTCCTTCAACCACAATAATGTATATTCTTGGATCTGCTGCCTCCATGAATAATCTGACTCTTTCTTTCCAAATTCCAAAGTTATCTTTGGAGCAGATAGGGAGCTTAATGGAATTATTTTCCCTCTAGGCCATGATATTTCTTTATTTGCAATCTTTTTGGATTCTCACTAGGCTGTTATGCCTTCTTCAGTGAATATCCCCCTGATACCAATTGTAAATGTTTACTTTAGGATTGAAAGTGACCTAGAGGGGGGGGGGGGGATAGGTCCAATTTAAATATGGTCCCCCTTTTTCTTTAATTAGAGTACTACTTTAATTGAAATGATTAACTAAGATCTAATAATGAACAGAAACTAAATAGTAATCAACAGAATTAACACAACACAGTACATCAACACACACTGAACAATGCACACAGATTTATAGTGGTTCCCCAATCTATGAGTACATCCACTTTCCCCCCTTCGCCTATCTAGCAATGAACTAGATTCAGCTAAACTCCTCTTTCCTTTACTCAGATCTTTAGATCTTACACCTCAGAGCCCACCCGACTCCTACTACTCAGACTTCACAAGTCTTATCACTCAGATCACCAATACCCTACACCTCAAGTTCTTCCAAGAACTCTACCTCAGAAAGAATCCTCACTCATACTTCTCAGGCAAAAAATGCCCTACAAATCAGAGAATTATCAACTTCTCTTATCTTAGGCAATCTTATCCCTACCTCAGCCTTTATAACACAGTCTTACAACAACAAGAGAATAAATCTCCTCCACTCAGATCAATAGACAGATCTTACAAACTGAATATAATAGAGAAATGAATCAGAAAATGTCACCCAAAATGAGATTTGAGTAACTGCTTCTTGATCTGATCGTGATGATTGTGCTTTCTTTGATTCAGATAAGACAGATCTGATCAAACCGTTCTTAGCTTTTCAAAGCTTCTTGAAGTAGAAATTAGGGCTGATCTAGGCTGGAGAAATGTTGTAAATGATTCTTGATCTGACCTTTATCCACCTTCTAAATTGTAGTTGAAGCTTCAAAGTTGTGTTGCTTCTTCTTTAATTATGGTTCTTCCTTTTTTGTCTCTCTGTAGTTTCTTCTGATGACTGCATCTCTTTAAATAGGCTTTGACAGGAGTACCCTGCTGATCTGGTTAATAACTGACAGTTCTGACAGCTGTCAGTACCTCAATTTTGATATCTATACTTAGGAAATAAGTCTGATGAAGTGTTGAGACTTGGCTGTGAAATGTGTTGACATAAGTCCTGGGTGTCAACACACCTCCTGTAGTGGTGTCTACATACTTCTAAATGTGTCGACAAAACTATTTAATATGTCTCGAACAACTTTTGTGGAATGTGTCGACTCAAGTCCTGTGTGTCGACACAGTTGTCTTCAGTCTCGTTAAAGCTTGATTATATTGTGTCGACACTAGTACTGAGTGTCGACACAGTTGTCTTCAGTCTCGACACAGCTTGAATAGAGTGTGTCGATACTAGTCCTGAGTGTCGACACAGTTATCTTCAATCTCAACACAGCTTGAATAGAGTGTGTCGACACTAGTCCTGAGTGTCGACATAGTTGTCTTTAGTCTCGACACAGTGTGTCGACACAGTTATCCTTAGTGTCGACACAACTTTTATTTTTCTCGACACAACTTGTTCAGTATGTGTTGACACTAGTCCTGAGTGTCGATACATGGTACTTAGCTTTATTAGCCTGCATATATAAACTTAACATCCATTAAATGCAGTAACGTGTATATCATTGAGCTGAGAAGACTTCTTCAAATCAAGTACATTGAGACCAATGTACTCAACATATCTATCTCATATAGGAATGCTGAATAGGCATCTATAAAGTAACTTTTAGCTTTAAATGCCCTACAAAAAGTATACGATGTCATTTGGCTTGTAGTGTGCAAATCCCGATTCATTTGATTTTGGATGATGTCAGCATGACTCAGCGCTTGTGGACTTAGCAACTTTCATAAATAATCTACATAAGCGTTAAGTGAAGTCTTGTGACTCAACGCATAGAGGCATTGAGTGTCGTCTTGAGACTCAACGCATTTGTACTTAACTGAATTCTTCTAGTAGAAAGCGTTGAGTGAACCTTATTCACTCAATGCCCATGGACTTGATAGTTATCCTGACTAAAGGCGTTGAGTGAATCTTCTACACTCAACACTTCTGGCCTTGTGCAGAATTTCTGGATAAAGGCGTTGAGTGAATCTTCTACACTCAACGCATCTGGACTTTGTTGAATTTTTATAAGGTGTTGAGTGAGCCTTCTTCACTTAACGCTTTTGTACTTGAACATATTTCCTTTGAGTGAGCGTTCAGTGAAAGTTCTTCACTTAATGCTTCAGGATTTAGCTATATTTAAGTACAGAACCATTAGGGCTCTGAATGCCTAAGCTTATGTCAACGCTTCTAAGCCTTTGGCATTGAGCGTTGTCTGCTCACTCAATGCTTATGGACTTAGACAAAATTTTATCTCTCAATTGTGTCCTGTCTTGACTCGAACCAAAGTTCTGACTGAATCAATCTATCTATTCATGAAATAGTTGGCGACCTACATATATTGAACTTGAACATATATCAAATGAAAATTTGTGCATACTATTGACTTGTGGGCTTTCTTCAAATATAGAACATTGTGATCAATGCACCCAACAATCTACCCCTATTTGAAGAAGTTAGAACCATAGTAAATTATATACACTAACTTACAGGCAAGATAAAATTCACAGAATTTATGAGCAAATAATAACACACAATTAAGATTAGATTAACACAACATGTGATAATTATAAACAAAATATGTGCTAAATGATAATGTTCAATATTCCTAAATCCTTAAGGAACCTATTACATAAAATAGTTTAGGTTTCTGGTTCCTTAATGACTATGTCCCTACTAGGCCTCTATGCTGTCTTCTCATCAGCTTCAAACTTATTTTGCCTTTGCCTTTCAAAATAGTTGTATGGCTTTGGAAAATACTTGCTCGGCTCAGGAACATTTGATGGAACAATACCTTCTCTCTTGTCTTTTCTAAATTAACTTCTGATCTCTTCATTTCTTTCTAGTTTGGCACATTCCAAGGAGTTGTATACCTTTCCTCTTTCACTCTTGTTTTCTTTTATCTAGTCTCAGGATGAAAGAATGATAGTCCTTGATTGAGGACTCCATATCTCTAAGTCAGGCCTGGATACCATTTCTTCTCTACATAACTTATTGCTTTATCTGATCTCAACTTCTTCAGCAGTAGTAGACTTGTCGTTGCTCTTTAATATTTGTTCAGTGGTGGGGCTGAAGGGAGGACCAACAGCAACACTAGTTTCAGTCCCATCACCATCAGTTTGTCCTTCAGAAGCAGGAACATCATCATATGCATACTGTTCTATACCTACTGATCCCCTGATAACATTTGTGGTCAATATAACATTATCTGTATTTGCTTTGATCATTGATTTCTCCCCCTTTATAACTTCTTCTGTGATGACTGTAGACAAATAATTTACTCTTTTGGTAACATATTTCTTGACTTCCAGCATGTGATCATCTAGGAATTGTGTGCAAGCATCCATCCTTCTTTCTAGAGTGATTTTGTTGGCTTCCATGATTTGCTTTTGGACATTGTGTACCATTTCCATATTGTTTGAAGTAATGTTTTGATTTTATATAATGTTATTTTGATTTTGCCTAATCTCCTCAAGTTTGCTTTTAGTATAGGTCACAGTAGGAGCTACTCTATTGAAGAATGCAACAGTGTTGGCTTTCAGCAGATTCACCTCAAATCTAATAGACTTGATCACAGTAGATATACATTGTCCCAGTTCCTTGATGGAATCATCTATATAGTGCTCAATATGCCTTCTCTAGTCATCTAGAAGTCCTTTTAGTTAAGCCAGAAAGGTGGAAGACATAACATCATCTTGTTGAGATTCCCCTTGGAAGCAGACATCCTCATCCTCCTCCTCATTTCTCCCCTGTCTTCTGAGTTAGCGACTATATACTCAAATGAGTGATCATGAATTCCAGCATTAGGCACTTCATGTTGAAATTTGTGAAGTGGAAGTGGGTGACGGGACAGGCCGCGCGGCCTGTGCGGACAGCTTTGGCAGACTGGGCGGACTGGGCGGACTGAGGTTGCGGCCTGGTGAGAAGTCTGGTGGAAGCCGGCTGTGTTCTGAGCGGGTTGTTGCATGGAGTCCGCGGTTTGGTGCGGCCTGGTATCTGCGGATAGAGAGGCTTGCGGACTTGTGCTTTGCTCAGTGGTCGCGGGTGCAAGTTTGCGCTGTTGGCGGGTTGGTTCGAGTTCGCGGGAAGCCTTGCGGACTGGTGTGTCCGCGGTTGGGGCTGTTGCGGACTGGGCTTTGAGCTTGGCTGAGGCCTTGTCGAGCTCAGGTGTTACAGCAGGTCTTGCTGTGGAGACCGGTTGGCGGACTGATGTTTGGAGTCCGGCTTGGTGCTACTGCATTGGACAAGTGCGAGGAGCTCGCGGACTGGTTGCGGTCTGTGCTAGGGTGTTTGGCGGACGGGACTTTGTGTCCGCCATGCTCGCACTGGCCCTTGATGGTTTTGGACTTGGTCACACTTGGTGTCAAGTTCATGGTGTCCGCCGTATCCGCCAAGTCCGCTGTGACCGGGCGGACTGTTGCTGTTTGCCTTTGGTCGTGGACTTGTGGCGGATTGAGGTGTGGGTCTTGCGGACTGCCTCGGGTTGGTGCGGACTGCCATTGAAGAGGGTGCTGTCCTGAAGCAGTTGGAGCTTTGCGGGCTGGTGCCTTGTCCGCTTAGCTTGGGCGGACTGGAGAGGGTTCGTCAATGGTTGCCTTGCTCCTGGCGGTTTCCCTTGGTGACTGGCTAAGTCCTCGCGGACTGAGCGGACGGTCGTTTGTATTCGCGCGGGCTGGGGCGGTGTCGCTATCTCATGGGCGGTGACCACACTCCTCACCTGGCCTATAAATAGGACCCCCTGGCACATCTACAGTAACCTAAGTAACGTGAGTGAACAGTAAATTGGGTTGGGCGAGTGCTGCGGTCTGTGTTTTCCAGTCCGCGCGGATTGTTTCAGGCTGACGGTTTGCTGTGTGCAGGTCGCGCGGATAACTTCAAGGAGCCAGGAGTTTGGCTGTGACTTCGATCAGTGCTTGGAAGTGTGCGGTCTCTGCGGACTCAGCAGGAGGTCGCTCTGCGGCTTGTCAGTTCTGTTTCAACTTCCCCAGCTTCAATAACCTGTCCGCCGGCTTCAGGCGGGTAGGGGAGTTCCTCAGTTCGGGTTCAGCAGGAGGCGAATAACGGTCTGTCCGCGCGGCCTCGCGGTCTCGGCGGACTTCGTGGTATTCGGCGGATTGCAGCATAGCTTGGGCGAGCTCAGAGGTCTCGGCGGTCTCGGCGACCTCGCGGTCTCGGCGGACTGGAGTGCTGTCCGCCCGGCTTGTTTTTTTGTTCTTTCTGTTTACAGCTGTAATACTAGCGAAATCATGTCTCGCTATGTATGCATCGGATTGTAAAGAAGTGAATGCATAATAAGATCTTCTTGTGCTTCCATTGTTTTGTTGGGTGCAACCTCTAGTCCTTGGGTTTCCGCAGGTTCAGCGTGCGAACTGGGTAGTTCCGAAGATATTAATTTGGTGTTTGGGCTATCTTGCTGACCACGTTGAGAAAAATTAACATGGTATCAGAGCGAGGTTTCTGAGGTTACGGAGGTTCAGTTGCGTGAGCGGAGGTTAGCCAGTGTTGTTACTCAGTGATTGAGTGGTGTTCAACCTGTGTTGTTGCTCGGAGCTGCTGAAGGGTACCAACAGGTGGTTGCAATGGAAGGAAGCTTAGCAAGAGGTCTGGGCATTGAACTCTTAACGCCGACTAACTATAAAAGTGGAAGTCGTGCATGAAGAGTTATCTTCTAGGCGAGGAGCTGTGGGAAGTTGTCGGTGGAGACGACAGACAGGAAGTTACTGCTGCTTTCGGTACTGCTGAACAGGTGAGGCTCTGGAGAAGAACTAATGCTAAGGCAGAGTTCGTTCTGAAAAGAGCTGTCTCTCCGGAACTGTTTGATCACATCATTGGATGTGAGTCGGCTGCTGATATTTGGACAACCATTGATGAGTTGTTCAATAGGAAGAATGTGGCGCGGCTTCAGTTCCTGGAGAATGAGTTGGCCAGGGCAACTCAGGGAGACCTTTCCATCTCCAGGTACTTCTTAAAGATGAAGAGCTTGTGTGCTGAGCTGTCGGCGCTGGATCCTGATGAGCCTATCTCTGAGGCAAAGATGAAAAGACACATTTTCCGCGGCTTGCGGAAGGAGTATGTGGCCTTTGTTACGTCTGTTCAAGGGTGGGCTACTCAGCCGTCTCTGCTGGAGCTGGAGAATCTGCTTGCCTCGCAGGAGAGCTTAGCAAGGCAGATGGCTGGAGTGAATCTGAATCAGGAAGGCAGTGAGGCTCTCTTCTCAGGCAAGAAGAAGGGATGGGAAGGGAAGAAGAAGAAGAAGGTGCAGGCCGCTGTTGAGAAGGAGACTTCAACTTCATATCCGCCAGAGAGGAGCAATGCTCCTAAGGACTGGAAGAAGAATCTGAAGTGCTACCGGTGTCATCAGCGAGGGCACTTCAAGCGGGACTGCAAGGTCAAACTGCAGCCTGGGCATGCTGCGGGAAAGGAGGAAGCTTGCTCGCGAAGTGAAGAAGCAGAATGGGGAGGAGCTTTCATGACGGGCACTTGTGTCCGGGCCTTATCTGCTGAGGACTTCAACAGCGAGTGGATCATCGACTCCGGGTGTGGTCATCACCTCACCTGAGACAAGTCGAAGTTCACCTACATGCAGGCTTACTCAGGTAATGAAGCAATTATCACTGCTGATAATACTGTTTATGCAGTAGAGAAGGAGGGGGTCGTGTCTTTGGGTAGTGATCAGGGGCCACTCACGTTAAGGAGTGTGTATCACGTGCCGGGCATGAAGAAGAACCTCTTCTCGGTGACCAACGCGGTGGATGATGGGTATCACGTTCTGTTTGGGCCAACAGACGTGAGGTTCCTTCGCAACGTATCAGCGGTAAAGGCTGATGTTGCTCATGTTGGGAGGAGGGTGAAGAACTTGTTTGTTCTTTCCACCAGTGCCTATGTTGATAGGATGAGGGCCAATGATAGTGCGGCTATCTGGCATGAGAGGCTGGGGCATGTTGGCATGGACAAGCTAAAGGCAATGGCGAGTAGAAGTCTGGTGAGGGGGTTGCCGATGTTGTCCTCCTTTGGTGATGGGCATGTTTGTGCGGGCTGTCAATACGGTAAGGCACATCGCCTTCCGTTTGATAATCTCAAACAAGGAGCAAGAAACCATTGGAGTGTATTCATGGCGACCTGATGGGACCGACTGTTACTGCCAGCCTTGGTGGAAGCAAATACATGCTTGTCTTGGTTGATGACTACTCAAGGTATACTTGGGTGTACTTCTTAAAGGAGAAGTCGGATGCCTTCCGTTTGTTCGTGGAGTTCAAGGAGTTGGTAGAAGGCCGGCTTGGCTTGCGGATTAAGAAGTTTAGAACTGATAACGGGGGGGAGTTTGTCTCTTCCGAGTTTTCTAACTTCTGCAGGAAGCACGGGATCCAACGGGAGCTTACATGTGCTCACACTCCATAACAAAATGGGGTAGCGGAGCGGAAGATCCGTCATTTGACGGAAACCTGCAAATGCTGGCTGCATGCGAAAGATATCCCGAGGTCTTTTTGGGCGGAGGGAATGTCTTGTGCTGCATATGTTATCAACCGGATGCCACTCAGCCCTATCAACATGAAGACTCCTATTGAGCTGTTGCTGAAGGAGAAGCCGAGTGTTGGACACCTTCGGGTGTTCGGTTCAACTTGCTACGTGCATGTCCCGGATGCTTCACGGACAAAGCTGGATGCGAAGGCAAGGAAACTTGTCTTTGTTGGCTATGATGAGCGGAAGAAGGGATGGAAGTGCATGGACCCTGTGACGAAGAAGTTCGTGGTGTCAAGAGACGTTGTCTTTGACGAGCTGACGTCATATGGAGGTGGCTCGGTGGAGCCTACAGGAAGTAGCAAGGTTGAGGAAGCACCGGTGGAGGCTGCTGAAGGCTTGGAAGAGGAGCTTGCTGTTTCACCAGCAGCTCCTGTTGCTTCGAACTCCGAGGCTGAGCCTTCTGGCTCAGGAAGCAGGGGGAGCACTGCTCAATGCTTGCCCCAGGTAGGAGTGGAGCCTGAAGAAGCAACGGAAGCCGTGAGCAAGGAGCCGTGTCTTCGGAGATCGAAGAGGGTGGTTAAGCCACCGGCTCGGTACTGTGATGGGAATGCAGTGAGCTTTGTCTCCTGTTTCTTTGCTGGTCCTCTGGATGAGCGAGAGCCTGCAAACTTCAACGAGGCCACTGGAGTGAAGGAGTGGGAAGGTGCCATGAAGGAAGAGATTGATGCTCTGAAGAAGAATGAAACCTGGGACCTTGTGCCCAAGGTTGATGGCGTTACTCCGGTTACTTGCAAGTGGGTGTATAAGTTGAAGAAGAATGCTGATGGGAGCATTGATCGTTTCAAGGCTCGCCTGGTCGCTAGAGGATTCTCACAGCAGTATGGAGAAGACTATGAGGAGACATTCAGTCCAGTTGCGAAGATGACGTCTGTAAGAGTGGTGATCGCCTTGGCTGCTAGCAAGGGATGGAGGTTGTGGCAACTCGATGTGAAGAATGCCTTTCTTTACGGAGAGATTGACAAGGACATCTTCATGGATCAGCCACTTGGTTTCGTCTCTGAGAAGCATCCGGACTATGTCTGCAAACTCAGGAAGGCTCTCTATGGGTTGAAGCAAGCTCCTCGAGCATGGTATGGGAAGATTGCAGAGTACCTGCAGTTCTGTGGATACCTGGCTTCTAACTCGGATTCAAGCTTGTTCGTCAAGAAGAAGGGAGAGCTAAGAGTCTTGGTCCTGCTGTATGTGGATGATATGATCATCACAGGGAACTCGGAGGAGGAAGTAGCAAGGCTCAGGGGAGAGCTTGCTATACGCTTCGAGATGAAAGACTTGGGAGAGTTGCATCACTTTCTTGGTCTGGAAGTGGAGAGGAAGGAGTGCGGGATTCTCATTAGCCAGAAAGGGTATGCTGATCGTATTGTGAAGCGGTTTGGCATGGGCGAAGGGAAGAAGTGCTCTACTCCACTGGAATCTGGGCTGAAGCTTCGACGAGATGAGGGAAGGGTGCTTAATGATCCCTTGGTGTTCAGGGCTCTTGTTGGGAGCTTGATCTATCTGACGATTACAAGGCCGGATATAGCTTATGCTGTTGGCCGAGTAAGTCGGTATATGGCTGAACCAAGGCAATCTCATCTAGTGGCGGCGAAGGGAATTCTGAAGTATGTCAAGGTGACTTCTGAGATGGGACTCCTCTATGGAAGGGATGCGGAGTTTGCGTTGCTCGGGTACACGGATGCTGACTATGGCGGTGATTCGGATGATCGAAGGTCTACTTCAGGTTATGTGTTCACTTGCGGTTCAGCTAGCATCTCGTGGTGTAGCAAGAAGCAGGACTCGGTGTCGGTTTCAACCACGGAGGCGGAGTATAAGGCTTCGGCCTTGGCTGCTCGGGAAGCCGTTTGGTTGAGGAGACTCATAGAGGATGTTCATGAAGAAGTGCAAGGGCCTACTTTACTCCGGGGTGACAATGAGAGTGCTCTCAAACTGGTAAACAATCCAGTGTGTCACGCCAGGACCAAGCATATAGAGATTGATCACCACTTCATCCGGGAGAAGGTGTTGGAGGGGTCTCTGCTGGTCGGGCATGTTCGGAGTGAAGATAATCTTGCTGACATCTTCACGAAGCCGCTGTCGAAGGGGCCCTTTGAACGCTTGCGCAGCTTGCTGGGCTTGGTCACCACTTCTCACTTCAAGGGGGAGTGTTGAAATTTGTGAAGTGGAAGTGGGTGACGGGACAGGCCGCGCGGCCTGTGCGGACAGCTTTGGCGGACTGGGCGGACTGGGCGGACTGAGGTTGCGGCCTGGTGAGAAGTCTGGTGGAAGCCGGCTGTGTTCTGAGCGGGTTGTTGCATGGAGTCCGCGGTTTGGTGCGGCCTGGTATCTGCGGATAGAGAGGCTTGCGGACTGGTGCTTTGCTTAGTGGTCGCGGGTGCAAGTTTGCGCTGTTGGCGGGTTGGTTCGAGTTCGCGGGAAGCCTTGCGGACTGGTGTGTCCGCGGTTGGGGCTGTTGCGGACTGGGCTTTGAGCTTGGCTGAGGCCTTGTCGAGCTTAGGTGTTACAGCAGGTCTTGCTGTGGAGACCGGTTGGCGGACTGATGTTTGGAGTCCGGCTTGGTGCTACTGCGTTGGACAAGTGCGAGGAGCTCGCGGACTGGTTGCGGTCTGTGCTAGGGTGTTTGGCGGACGGGACTTTGTGTCCGCCATGCTCGCACTGGCCCTTGATGGTTTTGGACTTGGTCACACTTGGTGTCAAGTTCATGGTGTCCGCCGTATCCGCCAAGTCCGCTGTGACCGGGCGGACTGTTGCTGTTTGCCTTTGGTCGTGGACTTGTGGCGGATTGAGGTGTGGGTCTTGCGGACTGCCTCGGGTTGGTGCGGACTGCCATTGAAGAGGGTGCTGTCCTGAAGCAGTTGGAGCTTTGCGGGCTGGTGCCTTGTCCGCTTAGCTTGGGCGGACTGGAGAGGGTTCGTCAATGGTTGCCTTGCTCCTGGAGGTTTCCCTTGGTGACTGGCTAAGTCCTCGCGGACTGAGCGGACGGTCGATTGTATTCGCGCGGGCTGGGGCGGTGTTGCTATCTCATGGGCGGTGACCACACTCCTCACCTGGCCTATAAATAGGACCCCCCTGGCACATCTACAGTAACCTAAGTAACGTGAGTGAACAGTAAATTGGGTTGGGCGAGTGCTGCGGTCTGTGTTTTCCAGTCCGCGCGGATTGTTTCAGGCTGACGGTTTGCTGTGTGCAGGTCGCGCGGATAACTTCAAGGAGCCAGGAGTTTGGCTGTGACTTCGGTCAGTGCTTGGAAGTGTGCGGTCTCTGCGGACTCAGCAGGAGGTCGCTCTGCGGCTTGTCAGTTCTGTTTCAACTTCCCCAGCTTCAATAACCTGTCCGCCGGCTTCAGGCGGGTAGGGGAGTTCCTCAGTTCGGGTTCAGCAGGAGGCGAATAACGGTCTGTCCGCGCGGCCTCGCGGTCTCGGCGGACTTCGTGGTATTCGGCGGATTGCAGCATAGCTTGGGCGAGCTCAGCGGTCTCGGCGGTCTCGGCGACCTCGCGGTCTCGGCGGACTGGAGTGCTGTCCGCCCGGCTTGTTTTTTTGTTCTTTCTGTTTACAGCTGTAATACTAGCGAAATCATGTCTCGCTATGTATGCCTCGGATTGTAAAGAAGTGAATGCATAATAAGATCTTCTTGTGCTTCCATTGTTTTGTTGGGTGCAACCTCTAGTCCTTGGGTTTCCGCAGGTTCAGCGTGCGAACTGGGTAGTTCCGAAGATATTAATTTGGTGTTTGGGCTATCTTGCTGACCACGTTGAGAAAAATTAACACTTCAGCCTTAGAAATCTCAATAATATGTTCAATCTCCTGACTAGGGAGCTCTGTAGGAATCTTCCCCTCAACCTCAGTACAGTCCACATAGATTTGCTGATCTTCAGTAGCTGATTTGGGCACATTTTCTTGCACTATCTCTTGAACTTGCTCCCCCTCAACATTAGCACTGGAGGGCAGCAGTTGAGATCCATGTGGATTCTGATTTATTCTTTATTATAGTTTATCCAGGAATGATTCAATCTGTTCTTGTAGACTCACAGAAGATTTACCTTGCCCACCCTCAGCAGGAGCATCCACTCTGAGATTCTCTTCCTTAATCTCCTCACCAATTTTAGTTACAACATCACCAACTAGTTTCTCAGTAGTTTCTGTTGGAGTGACTTCAGACTGAGAAACATTAGCTGGTAGAGTCTTTGTTGTAGGTTCTGATGACATAGAAACTTGAGCACACACATCTCTTTTAGTCTCAATAGTAGATTCAGACAACTATAGGTCATGAGGTTCTTCACCTCTGCTCTCAGAAGAATTACTTTTTGAACTCTCTTCAGTGATGGTGACTATCTTCTTTCTCTTTCTGTCAGCTGGCTGTTGGTGTAGGAGCAATACTCTGTCCCACCTTTCAAACATTATAGAGTCCATCTTTATCATGTGATGAATCTTAGCTCCTACACTCATATTGAGGATCCCTAGAGAAGAGCACATGTATACGGATAGAATTTTACCCAGGTTGAGTTCTGGAATTCACCCCACTATTCTCTCAAAAAGAATCCTTCCCCAGTTAGTCCTCTTAGACAGAACCACTCTGGTCATTATCTCAAACATCTTCCTAGAAATCATATCATGAGATTCTATTTTGAATATTAGAGTCTCGCCTATTACATCAGCCAAGAACTTCCCCTTCAAATTCATCTCTTTCCTCAGTTTAGAACCAAATGTGTACTTTGAAAGGCCACTCCATTTAAGAGCTGACTTTACATCCTCAAGAAAAAGTTCATCTTCCTCATCTGTCGACCCAAACTTAGTCAAGTGTAAAGCTTTGTTCAACCTCCTTGAGCAAATCTTAATCTTGTTTCATCGACGCATTCGACGCTTTCAATGACTGAAGTTGCCTCAACGCTCTCGACGCCTTGACAGTTAGTCCATATCTTTCTTGATTACTTGCAAAAGGTTAATCCCTCCAAATGCACATATGCATGTAAAGATAGTGAAGCTACTCCAAGTTCAACATACCCAAATCAAATATGAAGGCGTTGAACTTGGCTTCATCTAATGTCTTAGTGAAGATATCAGCCACTTGCTTGTCCGTGGGGACAAACTCAAGGCTGATGTCTTCCTTCTCAACTTATTCTCTAATGAAATGATATCTAATCTTAATGTGCCTGGTCCTACTATGAGAGATTAAATTCTTAGCAATTGAGAAAACACTAGATGAATCATAATACATTGGAGTTTTACTTAGTTGAAGATTATAATCCTGGAATTGATAATGAATCCATAGTAGTTGTGCATAGCAACTCCTAGCTAAAATGTATTCTGATTCTGCAGTGAAGATGACTACATTGGTCTGCTTCTTGCTACTCTAAGATACCATGTGCGAACAGAAAAATAGAAGCCAAAAATTAGAATAACAGAAATCTTTATTATCCAAAAACGGTATGTATTACATGGTATAACCTCCCTTTTATAGAATGGAGGAGATAGGAGAGATTACAATTAAACAACGTGGGACTAAAAAATTACATGTACAAGCGGTTTATCCTAAATACAAGCCGACCAAGCCACGCGGTTTGACGAATGGGCAAACTGCTCGGCAACCACCAGAGGGAGAGAACAAGCCACCACGGGAGACCGCCAGGTCACCCGGTCTCTAAGTCGCCAGGGATAGATCGGCAGACCTCCAGGGCACCAATAATAATAGTCCTGCTACCAAACTGCTGGAGAGAAACCAACAGACCGCCCGAACTACAATCCTCCAGAGTCAGACCGCCAGACCGCCCCGTCTCTATCCTGCAACATTGCCTTGTAATTCAAGTGAACAAGCCTCTTGTGTCATTGCACACAATATGAGACTTTCTCATTTGCACCAAGATATATTGGAGTGTCTGTACTTATACATAGGAAATTTAAATAGTAAATATTTACACTCCTAGTGCCTTTCAAAATGACCTCATGGTCACTTGATATTTTTATCAAACACTTATCCTTGTGGAAGACAATGACATAGCCAATATCACATAGTTGGCTTATGTTAATCATATTGTGTTGCAATCCTTCTACATAAGCTACTTTTGTAATGGAGACTATGTCATTGGTGATCATACCATAGCCTTTGGTAACTCCTCCATCTGAAGCAATAAAGATGACATTAAGTCCATTCCTCGCTGGAGTGTAATCCTTCAGACGACTCCTTATTCTATTCATATATCTGGAACACCCACTGTCTAACTACCATGTTGCCATTTGATGGGTACTTGGACTATTCTGCAATCACAGATCAATTTACCTTACGAACCAAAAAAGGTTTGGTTCCTTGGTTCATGTTAGCTTGAGAATAACTATGTCTACCTACAACAGCCTTGACAGGAAGACTCGCCCTACCCTTATCATACTTTGGTTGTGCCAACACTTTATGGCAAAGTGACCCATCTTGCTACAACACCAACACTCATGAATATTATATCTCCACTTCTAAACAGCCTTTGAGGTATGTAGGCCATCAGTTTTATCTATTTAGAGGGGAGAGCAACCACCTTCTTCCTGTTTCTTTCAACAAGAATTTGACTGAAAGTGAGTCTGCTAGTAGGTGCACTTGGAATATTCTGATTTACACCAACATATGTCTTCTTTGCAGGTGACATGATGTTGATGGCATCAAAAATAGCTAAGTGTGGTTTACTAATTGTTTTCCTCCTAGTATTACTCTTTGCAAGATGAACTTGAGGTTTGGCCACTGTCTTTCCCTTAAGAGTGGGTGTTGGAGCACCAAGCACAAATGATCCATGATGAGTCATTTGAATTTCCTCATGGGGAGCCTTTAGTGCACTCAATCCAATACCCTTTTTTCTTCCATTGGAAGCATCATCCAAGCACTTGGAGGTAGGATTCTCATTCTTCCAGTGACCATACATACTATCATGATCATACCTGTTAGAAGGGAGAATAACCTTCTGAAAGGTGGTATTAGGCACCACTGGAGCCTTGACTTTCTCTTTAGAATGGGCAGCTCTAGTGTTCCACTTAAACCCAAATCCCCTCTTATTATTTTAAGAGGTGGAGTAAATTAGTGGCAGCATTGTCCGAGGCTTAGATAACTCAGCCACTAACATCCTCTCTTTGTGGAGCTTATATTCAAGATCCTTGATGATCTTATTCTTCTGGCTAATGGTCCCTATTTGAATAACTGAGATTGTCTTCAACTGACTGACTTTTCTCCTCATCTGAGCTATCAAAGTAGTTGACTCAGACGGTAGGGCAGTAGCTTGCTGGAGAGAGGCAATCTCCTCAGCTTGTCTCTTGACAAGCTTCTTTCTCTTCTTCAGAGCTTCCAAGATAGCACCACACTTGTCAATCAATTGATTGACATCCTCATCAGATTCTGATCCATCATCCCCATTTGATGAAGTGGATGCCTCAGAGTCTGAGCCGGTCTCATAGACAGAAGGAGAGTTGGGAAGAGAGTGTACCTCATTAGGAGCAGAGGTTTCTTGATTCTCTTCAGTTAAGGCCATGAGGCTGAAATCATCATCATCTTCAAAATCACTATCAATAGAGGGCAATGGTGCTCTTATGCCAATTGAGGCAGCAGTATGATCAGCCTCCACTTTAATAGAAATAAGACAAATATAGGCTTCTTCTTCTGATTCTAAAGACTCAGAATCACTATCTGACAAGCTGATTTTATTTTTGGCCAAAAAGCTCTTTTCAGCCTTCTTGCACTTATAATGCTTCTTGTCATCAAATTTCTTGTTCTCCCTCCTCTTGATTGGACAGTCAGCAATGATATGTACAGATATATTGCAATAATAACAAATGATATTAGTCTTAATATGTTTGTTATGTTTAAAGTTATACCTTTCCTCAGAGGGGTCTTTTATGGACTTCTCCATGCTGGTATATGACTTTCTTGAGCTTGAGCTAGAAGAGCCCTTGTTCTTCTACTATCTTCTCCCGCTCAACATTTTATTGAATTGTTTGAAGAACAATGTAAGTTCTTCATCTGACAGTTCATTGCTTGAGGTGTTGGGATCTGAACACTCTGACTCTATAGCTTTCCTTGGTGGAGAAGGAGTCTTTTTCATGCTCTTTCTTGTGTCTTCAGCTCTGAAGGTCACAACCTTCTCTCTATTGAGGGTTCTGGCAGCATCTTCTTTTGCTCTTCTGGAGTTCAACTTGTAATGCCCCGAAACTCAAAAGAGCGACGGGTGGCGTTTTGAGCCAAGTTTGGAACTTGGCAGGGATCACGCGACCTGGGACACGGGCATTTCCCAGGGGCGTGTCGTGCTTGGGTCGACGATCTGACCGAGTGGTCGATGAATTTGGAGTCGACGATCGTCGATCAGCAAACATTGCCTGAGACACGGGCATGTCCCAGGCCGTGTCCTTCACAGGGTGAAGCCGGGTTATGACGGGGGTGATATAAACACAAGGGCTGTGTCGGGTAGACACGGGTGTGTCAAATGCGACACGGGCATGTCGATTACTCGTGTACCTTTCGGGCATTTTCAGTCCTGTGCCGATGGAGGAACACGCAAAGCCATATGGGCGTGTACGGGATGACACATGCATGTCAATTCGAACACGAGCGTGTCGAGAGCCCGTGTTCTTTTTGGTATGCGTCGGTTTCGAAGGCGAATGGGGAACACGGCCTTGGACCCGGGCATGCCACAAGCCGTGTGTTGGGTACATTGGAAAATGTGTACCAGATTTGGAGAAACCTCACCTAACTCAATGATAGTCATCAATGTATATTTGATGGTGTTTTGAGTTTGATTGTGCAGGTTAAGAAATTGTAAGAAACATTCTCTAAGTACAAGTGTCAACACTTGGGAAAAGCTGTGTCGACACCAGAAGCCAGTTTGTGTCGACACACAGGACTTTTGTCGACACACAGAAAATCTGTCGACAACAACTGTGTCGACACTTGGGAAAAGCTGTGTCGAGACCAGAAGCAAGATTATGTCGACACACAGAACTTGTGTCGACACATGACAAATCTGTCGACACCAACTAAGTCTACACCAGAAGATAGACTGTGTCGACACACAGGACTTGTGTCGACACATAGATTTTTGACTATAGTAACTGTGTCGACACAAAGGACTCGTGTCGACATACACAAAATTATGTCTACAGGAATTGTGTCGACACACATGACTTGTGTCGACACATTCCAGAATTATATCAAGACAACCATAGTGTCAAGACAAGAAGTATTTGTGTCGACACATTTTACAGGAGCTGTGTCAAGAAGATTAAAGTGTGTTGTGTCGACATTATGGGAGTCGTGTCGACATGACCAAAGACTGTGTCGACACATAGTATATTTGTGTCAACACATTTAAAGGAATGTCTCGACACTTTGCTGACTGAGACTAAGTATAATGAAGTAACTGGTGACTTGACAACTATCATGACCAACAAAGCTGTTGCATCTGTCAGAGTTGTTAGAAGGTTGTTATGAACTGGATCAGCCGGTAACTTTGGATGAAGCCTATATAACGACATGGCCTATCATCAGATGGAGAGAGAGCTTGAAGCATAAAAAGACAGAACCAATCTAAGAAGAAGAAGAGAAGTCTTCATCTAGAAGTCATCAAGTCTCTAGCAGATCCTGAACAAGTCTGCAAGAAGAATTCAGATTTAACTCTGAAAAGAAGAAGGAAGCTGGATTGAGGTTCAACTCCACTTCACAAGAAAGATCAACCCTACTTTGTTCAAATTCAAGAAGCTTTGAAGAAGCTAAGACAGGTTGATTCTAAAGTTATCTGTTCTTTCAAGAACTGATCAAGAAACCTTCATCCCTTTCTCTCTCTACCTGGGTGAAGGATTTATTCTTTTCTATTATCAATTTACTGTAGGATCTACAATAGATCTGAGTTGTAAGCCTAAATTATAAAGGCTGAGGTAGGGCTGAGTGCCTGAGGTAGGGGATTAAATTCTCTGAGTTGTAGGCCTGTGGAAGAGGCTGAGGTAGGGCCTGTGTGCCTGAGTTGTAGGAGTGTGGACTCACTCTGAGGTAGGATTCTTTGAGAGAATCTGAGCTGTAGGACTTGCTGAAGTCTGATTTGTAGGAATCTGTCAAGGTTCTGAGCTATAAGATATGAGGATCTGAGAAGGAAGAAGGAAATTAGGCCGAATCTACCATAATGCTAGATCGGCGAAGGGGGAAAGTGAATGTACCCATCATTTGGGGAACCACTATAAAACTGTGTGTATTCTGTGTGTGCTGTGTTTATTTTTATCTGTGCTGTGACAGTGTGCATAACAGGTCTTATTATTATAAATTTGTCTCCCTAAGCAATAAAAAAGAATTGTACCTATTCACCCCCCCTCTAGGTGTTTAGGTCATCTTGAAACCAATTCTTTCAAGTGGTATCAGAGGGAGGTTACTCAAGAAATAGACTTAATAGTCAGAGTAGATCTGTTAGGCAGTTAACATTAAGACAAAAATGGGTTCAGGAGAAAATCACAAGGAACTGCTACTACATTATTGTCAGATGCTCACCTTTCTCTATCCTTTTGGGCAGAGGCAGTGAACACCTCCAACTATGTGTTGAATAGAAGTTTGATACATAAATTGAAGGGCAAGACTCCCTATGAATTACTCAAAGGGAAGAAACCTAAAGTAGATTACTTTAAAATTTTTGGTTGTATTTGTTACATTCATAATAATTACAAGAAATACATAACAAAATTTCAAGCTAAAGCTGATGAGGAAAGTCAAGAGGAAGTGGCTGAACTTCCCCCAACAGTTAGTATCATTCCCTAAGAGGAATTAAATACTGAAGCTGTTGCTCAACCAACTCCACCAACTGATCTTGTCACACTTAGAGATCACCCCAGATCTCAAGTGATTGGAGACATCTCAGTAGGTGTACAAACAAGGCATCAACTCATCTAAGACTTGATGCATGCCTGTTTTCTCTCTCAAATTGAACCTCTCACCATACATGAGTCAGAGCAAGATACCCACTGGATCATTGCAATGCAAGATGAACTCAATCAGTTTGAGAGATGTAGAGTTTGGGATTTTGTTCCAAGACCCCATAACTACCCAGTTATTGGAACCAAATGGGTCTACAGGAACAAGTTGGATGCTCAAGGCAACATAGTGAGAAACAAGGCTAGGCTTGTTGCTCAAGGCTACAGACAAGAGGAAGGAATAGACTATGACCAAATCTTTGCCCCTGTTGCAAGGTTAGAGACCATTAGGATATTCCTTGCCTATGCAGCTTATAAGAGATTAAAGGTCTACCAGATGGATTTCAAAAGTGCATTTTTGAATGGAATGCTTCAAGAAGAGGTTTATGTAGAACAACCTCCATGTTTATCTCTCCAACTCAACTCTCTTTTGTTTATAAATTGCATAAAGCTCTCTATGGTTTAAAGCAAGCTCCAAGATCTTGGTATGAGACCCTAGCAAGATTTATTTAAGAGCATGAATTTACAAGAGGAACCATAGATAAAACACTTTTCACTTGACATCATAAGGACCAAATATTGTTAGTACAAATTTATATGGATGACATTATTTTTGGATCTACTGATCCCAAATTGTGCAAGAGGTTTGCTGACCTCATCCATTCAAAATTTGAGATGAGTAGCATGAGTGAGCTTTCCTACTTCCTTGGTCTCCAAGTGAAGCAGCTCCTAGATGGTATCTTCCTCTCCCAAGTTAAGTATGCTAAAGTGCTTATCAAAAAGTTTGGGATGGGTGATGCTTCAGGGATGAAAACCCCTATGGCTACAAATGCTGTTGTGGATTCTGATGTAGCAGGGAAACCTGTGGATCAGAAAAGGTATAGGGCAATTGTTGGATCCCTATTATGCCTAATAGCTAGCAGAACTGATATAATGTTTGCCACATGCCTTTGTGCTAGGTTTCAAGTGAACCCTAAAGAATCTCACCTTATTTTCCTAAAAAGAATTTTGAGGTATATAAAGAGTTGCCCTATTCTAGGACTCTGGTATCCTGTAGAGTCAGAGTTTGAGTCAACTGGATACTCAGATGCTGACTATGCTGGATGTAGAGTGGACAGGAAAAGTACCTCTGGAACATGCCAGTTCCTTGGTATGAGACTTGTCTCCTGGTTTTGTAAAAGCAGACTTCTGTGTCTACATCAACTGCAGAAGCAGAATACATGGATGCTGGTAGTTGCTGTTCATAAATGCTATGGATACAAAACTAACTCTCAGATTATGGTGTCAACTTAAATAATTCAACATTATTTTGTGATAATACTAGTGCTATTGCTATAGTACAAAATCCAGTTCACCATTCTAGGACCAAACATATTGAAATAAGACATCATTTCATTAGAGATAATGTGGACAAAACGAAAATTAACTTGATCCACATTCCTACTGATCTATAGAGAGCAGGTATTTTCACCAAGCCATTGGATGAGAAAACCCATCTATTCTTTACAAATCAACTGGGAATGATTGATGGAGAAGAGTTAACCTAGTTTCTGTCTGCATTCGACGAATTTTCCAGAGTTCGTCGAACGAAGTTCGACAAATTAGGGAAAGTTTGAGAGATTCTCGTCGAACGGAGATCGACGAATTCTCTGTGTGAGGAAACAATTTTCATCGACCAGAGATCAACGAACTTTGCTTCAGAAGACATTTCGTCGAACGGAGTTCGACGAACTGTTTTCGATTCTTCTGGATGAGATCGACGAATTATCTGTCTATAACTTATTTCGTCGAGCTCAGTTCGAAGAATTTTTCTTTTTCGTGGAACGGAGTTTGTCGATTCGTATTTTGAAAATCTTATATCTAGGTTTTCTTCGACCTCCGTCCCGCGCTTTTAGTTCCCATGCTCTTGATCGTCGTTTCTCTCTGTGTTTTTCTTGCAGGACATCAATGGAGATTCCCTCAGGTGCTTTGGTTGCAATGAAGTTTGACACTGGATTCGATATGGACTTTGAGTCGTTTCAACACTCTGACCCCATCTTCCTTTACATCTAAGAACTACAAGAAGAACTAAGTTTAAAGGATTTCATGACCAGGCGCATTAAACTTCATGGAACGGAAATACGAGAATGGGTTTATACATCTACAGTCTCTGAAGAAGATGTTTTGACCGGCAATATAGGGAACACTGCTGTTTCCCTCTCTCCCGCAGTTCTCACTGAAATATTTGGATTAGTGAATGGAGAAGACAATCTGGAAATAGATTCTGAGTAATTCAATGATATGCTGAAACTAATGGGTTTCTCTGGGAACAATCCTAATAAGTTGTTGAAAAAGCAATTATCCACCGCCTATCAATTTTTGGCAGATATTACGGGAAAGATTCTGATGGCCAAGCACTCTGCCCATGACTATATTACACGTCACCAATTTATGATAATGTGTGCAGTAGTGAATAAGAGACAAGTTGATTGGATTAAGGTGTTCTTTGAATTGATCAAGAAGAAGAATAGCAAGAAGGAAGTCTGCTTTGGCAGAATATTGGGAATATTTCTCAAAGAGAAGGCTGCTGAATGTATGGTCTCCCTGACCATCTTCATAAACGCCAGCAAGCGCCTCACTTGCGCTCTGTTTGGCAGATGGGAGAGGACCATCTACAAGCCCTCAAAGGCTTCTCCCTCCTCCCTCCAAACTTCTGAGAGTACAAGGGCTGTCAAGGCCGCTCCCCACCCTGTTGAAGAGGTTCCTCCATCTCAACCATCTCTTCCAGCACCTCTTCCTCCAAAGAAGCCTCCCCATGTACCTAACCCTCCTTCATCTCCACCACTTGACCTGACAAACATTCCATCTCCACCTCCATCTTCCCCCTTGCAAGTTGATCATCAACCCACTCCTCCAGATTCCCCTCATGAGACAATACTTCCTACACCTCCACAGTCTCCTCTTCCCCCACACTTATCCACCATTCCATCCTACATTATCCCATCAGATACACTCATGCAAGATTCCCCCACTCCATCTGTTATTCCTCCTCCCATTCCTTCCCCTTCCCCATTTGATCCATCAACCCTCATTTCTTTTCTCACACATCTTATCCAATCTTTGATCCAAGAGGCCATTACACCTCTTGTGACCTCCATCAATTCTTTATCTGCCCAGATCTCTCTTCTATCTGTTGTCCCCTCTTCATCTAGGGGCCTGGCTCCAGGTATTCCTGAACCCAGGCAGGGGGAGATGCTATGTGATGAAGTTGCAGCAGATGCAGATACAGCAGTAGCAGCAACAGTCACATAAGTTCCCTCTACAGTAGATTCAGATTCAGATGAGGTTACACCAATTTGGACAGACTTTGATGCTGAGATGTCTGAGTTAATTCAATTTATGAATACTGACATTGATTTGGATGAGTCATTTGCTCTAATAACTCCTGTTGGTGATTTCTATTTAAATCTCACAGTGAATTTATCAGTTTTGTTGAGAAGTTTTGATACTGTACATATGCAATTCCCTCCAGCAAATTTCTCTAAGCCATATTTGGTTATGGTACCATATACCTCTCCAGCTAGTCCAGCAGTTGCCAAGCAACTCTGTGACAATTTTGCTCTATCTGCCTCCAGCTCAAAGGTAATTCCAAAAGATACTCCAGTACCAGTTTCAGCACCAGACTTTATTATGGATGACTCTCCAATGCCTACTCTAGATGAGCTTATCCAGGCAGACATTGAAGAAGAGAATAAGGCAGTAGCTGATAGCTCTGTCTCTTTTGTTTCTGAATCTTGTACAGATAATTCTTCTCCTGTTGCTGAAACTCTCATTCCTGAACCTTCTGCCCCTCCTCCAGCAAAGGCTATTGTTTTTGATAAAGCTTTAAAAGCTTTGGATGCATTGTATGATACCCCTCGGGATTCAGAATCTGATGATGATATTGATTCTGATGAGGATGCAGCTAGTAGGAAAAAGAGATTGTTGGCAAAGAAGAGAAAGGCTGCTCCTCCTCCCAAGCCAAATCCCAATGCAGACACTCCCAATTATATTCTGCACAATGTGACTCCATATAAGGGAATGCCAACATGAATGTGGCTCTCCAAAAACCAGCAGAAAGATAGAAAGAGAAGCAGGAGATACTCCCCTCCTCCAGTACACAGATACAGGAAGGATCCTCCTCCTCATCCTCCTCCAGCAGCTGGTTCCAGTGGCTCTAGCTCCCAGAGATCTGCCCCAATGTAAACTTATCAAAGACAATCAGGGAGATCTTCTAGAAGCAGCCAGCAGAGGCCATCCTCCTCAGGAAGTCAACAGCATAAGCAGCAGCAGCAACAACAACAAAGTTCTGAAGCTCATAAAGCTGTAAGCCCAAAAAGACCTCTCTCTCCTCCTATTCCTATTGAAGATCCAGAGACTGCAAATACAGCAAGAATGGCTAGATACCAAGAGCTGATTGGTCTATCTTTGATAAATAAAGCCAAACCAGAAGGAAAAGATATTTCTGGTCCTTCAACTATGTCACAGTATAGAAAAGAAAGCTGAAAAGATTTGACAAAGGCAACAAATTATTTAATGTTGATGACTATATGAAACTTCATCCAGAAGCAGTTGTCCCCAGGGCTACATCATTGAAAATTATTGGGGCAGCTGATATGACAATGACAGTGGCTCAAGCTCAAAATCCTAACAGAGAAATCATTTTCAAGAAGCCAGGAGAAAAGAAAGCAGAAGACAAACCTCAGCAGAAGAAGCCAAAGAAGTAATTTTTCTTGTTGATTCATTTCTGTCTGTTTTTGTTTTTAAACTATGCTATCTGTAACAAAGCTGTTTATATATATATCCGTTGCATGTGTTATAATTTTCTGTCAGATATATCTCTTTTCTTGCTTTATTTTTCTGTCTTGAGTCTCTGTTAGTGACCTCACCCAAATAGGGGGAGATTGTTGGATCCCTAGTTGATTTGAGCTAGGTTCACTGACTTAGGGTGTGACCCTTCATGTATAGCCAGGGTCAATTTGTGTCCTAGAGTCTTGGTTAAGTCCTTAGGATCAACTCCAGATGGACCAGCTTTCAACAAGACCCTCAGAGACTTCAGACTCACAAGTTTTTTAAGACAAAGTAAAGTGAGTTTGACGTTCGTCGAACTCCGCTCGACGAAAGGAGTTCTGCGCTCGATGATCGTGAGACAATTCTTAGTGCTGAGCTCGACGATCTATGTTCTTTGTTAGACGAAAACTCAGTTTCTACATCAAGCTAAAGTCAGGAGGACTTCAAAATTTTTCTAAGTCCAGCTTCATGCTTCGGTCAACGAATTATATTCTGAGCTCGACGAACTTGGACCTCAAGTTCACAGCTTCTCAGGTCGACGAATGCTAATCTCTACTCGACGATTTCTGGACTCGGAGAATCTGTGTCGACACTTAGGGTTTTGTGTCGACGCTAGTCAACTTGTGTCGATACCAGGATTTCAGTCGACACCAGCTTGTGTCGACACCAGGATTTCAGTCGACACCGGCTTATGTCGACACCAGGATTGCAGTCGACACCTGCTTATGTCGACACCAAAGGATTTGTGTCGACACCAAGGTCAATCTATCGACACCAATATGTGTCGACACATCATTTCAGTAGATGCAGAGTATTTTGTCTAAGTCCAGAACTTTTCTCAGGTCGACGAATTTGATTCTCAGCTCATTGAATGAAAACTGTCGATCAGATGAACGAAGATTGTCTGGTCGATGAACTCTATCAAGCTCAGCTCGACGAACTCAAGCTCAGCTCGACGAACTCTATCAAGCTCAGCTCGACGAACTCAAGCTCAGCTCGACGAACACAAGTGCAGTTCGTTGAATTATGTTCTTCGTTCGACGAATCCAGATTAGGTTTTCTTCAAGGCTCCCGTCCCGTTTCTTGGCGCTGATTCCTAAACATTTAATGCCAGATCTTCTCGGAATGTTACCGTTAGAACGTGCATTGACTATGGACGATTACATGCCGTTTTTCCATAGGACAGTTAGGAAAGTCATTGATTGCTGATTCTTTCCAAGGCCGACTGTAATTACTGCTCGACATTCAAAAGTTTGAATACTCCTCACTCAGTAACAGACACAAGAGATACAAAGATACACACAAAAATAGAGACACAATAAGAGAGAATAGAATCAAGCAGAGTTCAAGAATTAAAGTACAGAAAATACTCAAAAGTTGCAGAAGAACAAAACATTCTAAAATCTAAAGTTCTTGACTGCAATCAGCCTTGACCAGAGAACTCTCTCAAGAAGAAGAAGAAGAAGAACTAAATCCAATCAAGAGTTTTCTTCTCTCTATTCATAGGATAACTTCAAAGGACAACAATCAATCAATCTGTCAAAGAAGTTCCTGAAGCAGTTCTGGTCCAGGCATTCTAGGTCATTGAAAGCCTATCACCCTGAAGTAGTGCTCCAGCATTCCTGACCAATTCAAGATCTCAGGGGGAGCAAGAGCTGCTACATCAATCCACAAGTCTTCTCTCTGACTGTTGACAGAGAATACACTATCACCCTCTCTCTCTAATTCTTGTACAGGGTTTTAAATCCCTTCAAAATTATTTTGGTTGCAAGTCTCCTTCCAAAAGACTTGAGGGTTTGGTTTTTGCGGACCTGATCAAAACTCATTGGTGCCCCGGACACCTGATCAACTCATCCTGCAGTGGATTCCTACCTAGGGTGGTAGAAGAGTGGATGTACCCAGATTGGTTGGGGAACCACTATAGCTCCTTGTGTCTTCTGGTTGCTTATTTTCTGGCTGTGGTCTGTGATTGCTCTATGTTTAGTTAGTTGCTGTGTTTACTTTATTTCATTTGCTTCCCTGTTCACTTAGGAATACAACAAGAGTTGTAAAACGTTTTTAGCAAGCACCATACTCTGAAAGTTCAGGAGGTATGCTTGATACCACCTGAAGGTGTTAGTTAGATCAGATATACTCTAGAGGGGGGGGGGGGTGAATAGAGTATGTTGGTGAATTTAAAACTTTTACAACTGTTGTTGTATTTTAGGTGTGTGTGCAGGGAAGCAAATATAATAAACCAAGATGCAGCAACTATCTAATCACAGCACATTCACAGAGCAAGGCCAGAAAATAAAAAAGAAAAGAAAGCAACCAGACGACACAAGAATTTTATAGTGGTTCCCCAAATCTGGGTAGTCCACTCTTCTACCACCCTGGTAGGAATCTACTACAGGAAGGGGTTGATCAGGTGTCCTGGCACCAATGGGGTTTTGATCAGGTTCCCAAAAACCAAACTCTCAAGTCTTTTGGAGGGAGACTTGCAACCAGAATAATTTTGAAGGGAATTAAAACTCTGTACAGAGGTGGAGTGAGAGGGTGATGAGATCTTCTCTTTCTCAAGTCAAATGAGAAGACTTATGGATTGTTGTTTAGCAGCTTTGCTCCCCCTGGGATGTAGAATGAATCAGGAAGAATGCTGGAGCACTGCTTCAGGGTGATAGGTCTTCAAAGACCTAGACTTCCAGGTCCAGAGAAACTCTTCTGGAACTTCTTGCAACTGATATGAATGTATTGTTTTGAAGTTCTCCTGAGTATAAGCAGATGAAGAAGACTCTTGATATCGATGTAATGTTTTTCTTCTTCTTCTTCTTGATCAGTTTCTCTCTGGGCCAAGAATGAATTCCTTTTTTTGTTGTGTCTGAATCACTGTCTGTCTTTTTTTTGTTGTTGTGTGTTGAATGTCACCGTATTACTGACTGTTTCTGTATATCTCAATGTCTCATAATAAACATTCGAATTTTGAATATCGAGCAGTAATGGCAGACGGCATGGAAAGGAAGCAGCAATTAATTATTTCCCCAACAGTTTCCATGGGAAAATGGCATGTAATAATCCAGGATTAACTGCGCATTCTAACGGTAGTATTCTGGGAAGAACTGCCATTAAATGTTCAGGAATCAGTGCCATGGAATGAGACGGGAACGGAAGAAGACCTAATCTGGAATCGTCGACCGAAGAACATAATTCGTCGAGCTGAGTTTTGAGTTCGTCGAGCTGAGCCTGAGTTCGTCGAGCTAAGCTGAGTTCGTCGAGCTGAGCTGAGTTCGTCGAGCTGAGCTGAGTTCGTCGAGCTGACAGTCTTCATTCGTTGAACAGACAATCTTCAATATCAGACAATCTTTATTCGTTGAGCAGAGAACTAAATTCGTCGAGCTGAGAATCAAATTCTGGACGTGGACGAAATACTCTGCATCTGCTGAAATACTATGTCGACACAAATTGTTGTCGACATATTGATCTTGGTGTCGACACAAATCCTCTGGTGTCGACATAAGCTGGTGTCGACTGAAATCCTGGTGTCGACATAAATCGTCTGGTGTCGACACAAACCCTAAGTGTCGACACAGATTCTCTGAGTACAAAAATCGTCGAGTAAAGATTAGCATTCGTCGACCTGAGAAGCTGTGAACTTGAGGTCCAAGTTCGTCGAGCTCAGAATATAATTCGTCGACCGAAGCATGAAGCTGGACTTAGAGAAATTCTGAAGTAGTCCTGATAAGCTTGAGGTAGAATCCCGGTGTTCGTCAGACGAAGAACATAGTTCGTCGATCTCAGCACTACAAATTGTCTCACGATAGTCGAGCGCAGAACTGCCTTCATCGAGCTGAGTTCGACGAACGTCGAACTCATTTCACTTAGTCTGAAAAACTGATAGATCTGGAGTTCCTGATGGTCTTGAGGAAGGCTGGTCCATCTGAAGTTGAGATTGAGGACTATCCTAGACTCTAAGATAAAAACTTGACCCAGACTATACATGATGGGTCACATCCTAAGTCAGTGGATCTAGCCCAAATCAACTAGGGATCCAACAATCTCCCCTTATTTGGGTGAGGTCACTAACAGAGACTCCAAGCAAAGAACAAACAAAAAAACAAAGCAAAATTAAGAGATATATCTGGCAGAGAATTTACAACACATGCATCAGATATATATATACATACAGGCTTTGTTTTAATGCAAGAAATAGTCTGAAATAGAAGCAGAAATGAAATAACCACAAAATTACTTCTCTGTCTCTTCTGTTTTAGCTTGTCTTCTGGTGCTTTATCTCCTGGTTTTTTGAAAATGATTTCCCTATTGGGATCTAAAGCTTGAGCCTTGGTCATAGTCATGTCAGCTGCCCCTATGATGTTCAGTGAAGTGGCTCTGGGGACAACTACTTCTGGGTAAAGATGCATGTACTCATCAACATTGAGTAGCTTGTTTGCTTTCCCAAATCTCTTTAGCTCATCTCTCCTGTACTAAGACATAGTAGTTAAGCCTGTTGTGTCCTTGCCTTCAGCTTTAGCTTTGTTGATTAGAGATAAGCCAATGAGCTCTTGGAACCTTGCCATTTTGGCTGTGTTGGCTATTTCTGGATCTTCAGGAGGACAATAGGGCCTTTCAGCTTCATGTTCCTTAGATTCCTGGTGCTGCTGCTGCTGTTGTTGTTGAGGGTGTTGACTGCCTGAAGATGGTGGCCTTGGCTGACTACCACTAGAGGATCTCACTGATTGTCTCTAATAAGTTTGAATATGGGCAGATCTCTGAGAGCCAGAGCCAGAGGCACCTGCTGCTGGAGGAGGAGGAGGAGGAGGATCCTTTCTGTATCTATGAATTGGGGGAGGAGAGTATCTCCTACTCCTCTTCCTCTCTTTTTGCTGGTTCTTTGATAGCTACATCCATGTAGGCATCCCTTTGTAAGGAGCAACATTGTGCAGAATATAGTATGGAGTGTCTGCAGTGGGATTAGGCTTGGGAGCAGGAGGAGGAGGAGCCTTCCTTTTCTTAGAGAGCAACTTCTTTTTCTTTTTAGCAGCCTCCTCATCTGATTCATCATCATCATCACCAGAATCTGAACTCTGAGGATTGTCATACAGAGCATTCAACTTCCTCAGAGTGTCATCAGGAATGATAAGAGGTTTTTCTTGAGGGGGGATAGAAGGTTCAGAGGGTGATGGTTCAACAGCAGTAGAGACAGAGCTTTCAGCTGCTGCCTTGTTCTCTTCTTCAATGTCTGCCAGAATGAGCTCATCCAGATCAGGCATGGGAGAATCATCCATGACAAAATCTGGGACAGAGCAGATTTCTGGAATGGACACAGGAATTGGAACAGCAGTAGGAGCAGCAAAGGTGTCACAAAGTTGCTTGGCAACTGCTTGACTGGCTGGAGAGGTATACTGGACAATAGCCAAATATGGCTTAGCAACCTTTGCTGAAGGAAACTTCATATATACAGAATCAAAGGTATGAAGTAACTCAGATAAATTAACTGTGGGATGTATAATGAAATCACCAGCAATTGTTATTGTATCTACTGACTCATCAAAGCTAATGTCAGTGTCCATAAATTGAATAAAATCAATAACTGTATCTGTAACTGCAACTACATTATCAAGCACTGTATCAACTGTATCTGTAGTATCAAAAACTGTATCTGCAGTATCTGTATTTGTATCAACTGTATCAACTTCTGCAGCTGCTGCACCAGCTTCATCATGGAGCATCTCCCCCTACCTGGGTTCAGGAGAACCTGGAGCCAGGCCCTTGAATGAAGAGGGGGAAGCAGAAAGGGTTGTGATTTGGGCAGATAAAGAATCAATGGAATTCACCAGAGGTGTAATTGAAAGTCCACCTAGTGTCAACTATCTTCACCTATGAGGGGGGAATAGGTGACGTGCAGCGTTTTTGCGGAATTTAAATTGTACCTGCACACGAAAATAAAACAACACAGCACAAAAGAGTACACAAGCTATTTATAGTGGTTCCCCGATTTGGGTACATCCACTTTCCCCCTTCGACCTATCTCCGAACAAGGGACGACTCGGTCACTTCTTCAACAGGATTGAAATCCAATCCTTGCACTATCGGAAGGAACCCTTCCACACGTAGGAGTCAACACTCCCACAACACGGGTTGCACCCAACCCTTACAACTAGGAACCAACGTTCCTTTACAACAAAAGTAAAACTAGAATGTACAAGAGATACAAACTACGTTTGGAGACTAAGGTGTCCCTCTTCGTTGACGACGTGTTTTTGAAGTCCACGAAGAGTCCACAACCCTAGATCTCTCTTGGAGAGAATCTCCCCGGAACCGGCGGCGGCAAGATGGGCGGCGGCTAGGTTCACGGGATCGGCGGCGACAATGATGTGCGGCTGCTGTACTTTGGAGATCCAAACTTCGTAGCGAAGCTAGCTAGGTCTACCAACAGTCACACTAGGATCAATCGTCTCGATCGATTCGGATGGGGAAGATTTTCCCGATCAACAAATCAAGAGACAAGAGATCTCTGGTTAGACACGTGAGACTCTAAGCTTGGTTAAGCTTCTGTCGCCGGAAGATCAGGAAGAATCGCGATCAAAAGCGGCGACCAACTAGCGCGAGCGGCGACGGTGGCAGCGGAGCAGTTTCGCGATTTTAGGTCAAGATCGTCGCTCGGCTTCTTTCTATGTATCTTTTCTGTTCAAAAATACCCGTATATATATACACGGGTAAACACCTTAATGATCGTTGTGGGTCCCACAAGAAGAAACCCTAAATCCGGTTCAAAATAGTGCCAGCGGCAGAATCCGGTCCAGCTTTTTCCCGAAAATTGCCCAAGTAAAAATCGGCGAGAATCACCTGTGATTCTCGTCGAATCGTCGAGAATCAAGGGTGATTCTCGACGATTCGGCGAGAATCACAAAGTGATTCTCGACGATTCGTCGAGAATCACAAAGTGATTCTCGTCGAATTTGACTTGATTGCACTCTGATTTAGCCGACGAGAATCAGCAGTGATTCTCGACGATCCGGCGAGAATCACTAGTGATTCTCGTCGATTCTTACTTAGATGATTTTTCGTCTTACGCCTCTGAGCTTCTCTTTGACTCATCCTTGCTCCTTGTCTGCTCTTGCATAAACACAGCATTGTACTTGAAAGTAAGTGCACTCCAATAGAGAGAGTACACATAGGCCAACACACTGATCTACTCAACGAGGGATTACGTCGTGCAGACCCGTGTATATTGACCTATTGTACCCTGACATTGGTGTGCACTTAGCGTGGAATAACTGCAAGCACAACTTGAAATATTTTGTCAAAAACATTGCCTATTTACCTTAGCTTGTTCAGGGGCTTCTTCAAATCAGGTACGTTGTGGATACAATACCCAATAATCTCCCCCTATTTTAAGAAGCCTAAACCCTACAAGCTAAGGCGAATAAAGCATATGGGAATGAAAATCATAACCTTGAAATTTAGCTGAGAGAGATATTCATTACCAATACCAATTTCTTGAGAGCAAACTTGGAGCCACCTTAGCCTTAGCCGAGAGGGTAATCTCCCCCTTTTCGGCTTCTGCAAATCTGGGTCTGTAGCATTTGACCCCTTGCTCCCCCTCAGTTCTTGCACGTGTGCTCACAATGGAGTTCCTAGCAGAGGCTCCCCCTAGAGGCATGATCCTAGAGCTTCTATAGTCTTCATTCCTCATAATTTAGCATCCCCAATTCAGTTTTGAAAATACTGAACTTGGCCTCGTCTAAGGGCTTTGTGAAAATATCTGCAATCTGCTTGTTCGTGGGGACATAACAGAGAGAGATGTCCTTGTTCTCCACGTACTCCCGAATGAAGTGGTAGCGCACTTCAATATGCTTCGTTCTGCTGTGCGATACCGGATTGTTGGCAATTGCAATTGCACTGGAGGAGTCGCAGTACATTGGTACTTCCTTGAACTGAAGGTCGTAGTCGGCTAACTGGTTTCTGATCCATAGGAGTTGTGCACAACAGCTGCCTGCCGAGATGTACTCAGACTCTGCTGTGGAGGTTGCAACACAATTCTGTTTCTTGCTATTCCAGGAAATAAGCCTTCGTCCGAGGAATTAACACATCCCGGAGGTGCTTTTCCTGTCATCCCTACTCCCTGCAAAATCAGCATCTGAAAAACCTATTAGCTTGACATCATTGTTTCTCGGGTACCACAAGCCAAGATTGGGAGTACCTTTAAGGTATCTTAGAATTCGCTTCGCAGCGACATAGTGAGATTCCTTAGTGTTCACCTGATATCTGGCACAGACATATGTGGAGAACATGATATCCGGTCTACTGGCAGTAAGGTAGAGCAGGGATCCAATGATGCTTCTGTATTTGGTTTCATCGAAAGGTTTACCTTTCTCATCCTTATCCAGAGACATAGTGGATCCCATTGGAGTCCTCATAGAGGTTGCATTCTCCATACCGAATTTCTTGAGGAGTTCATTTATGAACTTCGTCTGAGAAATGAAGATTCCATCCTCAGACTGTTTCACTTGAAGTCCCAGGAAATACTTTAGCTCTCTCATACTGCTCATTTCAAACTTTCCTTGCATAAGTTTAGAAAACTTTTGCAAAGATTGTTGTCCGTTGAGCCGAATATAATGTCATCGACATAGATTTGCACTAGTAAAATCTTGCCTTTGACTTCCCTGAGAATCAATGTTTTATCTATTTTACCTCTAGAGAACTTGTTCTCAAGAAGAAAACTAGATAAAGTCTCATACCAAGCTCGTGGAGCTTGTTTTAAACCATATAGAGCTTTATTAAGGAAGTATACATGATTGGGATAAGTAGGATTGACAAAACCTGGGGGTTGAGCGACGTATGCTTCCTCCTTCAAGTCTCCGTTCAAGAAAGCTGATTTCACATCCATTTGATATACTGTGAATCCTTTGTGCGAAGCATACGCCAGGAACAGTCTGATTGCCTCGAGCCTTGCCACTGGTGCGAAGGTCTGGTCGAAGTCAATCCTCTCCTCCTGTCTGTAACCTTGAGCCACCAGCCTGGCCTTGTTCTTTATGATGACACCATGTTCATCCAGTTTGTTTCTGAAGATCCACTTGGTGCCAATCACATTCTGCTTGTGTGGTCTGGGAACCAGCGTCCAAACATTGCATCGTTCGAATTGATGTAGTTCATCTTGCATGGCCAAAATCCATGTCGCGTCTTTGTTCGCCTCGTCGAACTTCTTTGGCTCAACCTGTGACAGGAAGCTAAGATGCAAAACTTCGTTAATAGTACCTCTTTGAGTTCTGACACCGACACGAGGATCTCCGATGATCTGATCTCTAGGATGATCCCTCACGTGCCGGAGCTCTAGAAGTCTGGCGTCTGGAGCTTCGACTCCTTCTTGGGCTTCTCCTTCTTCTAAGAGATTTGTTCCATTTTGATCTTCAACATTCCCAGATGACGTGGAGGTGGAAACTTTGACGTACTTGGGAGTTTCATCTTTAGCGGTCTCATCGAGATCCAGCTGTTCAAGTCGTGCACCTGCATCTTCAAGAATACACTGGAAGAATTGCTGTTAAGCAAACTTCCTTCAGTAAATACAACATTAATTGATTCTTCTACCACTAGGGTTTTCTTATTGAAGACCCTATACGCCGACTGTGGGAACTATAGCCCATGAATATGCCTTCGAAGCATTTTTCACCAAATTTAGTACGCGAGTACTTCCCATTATTCAGTACATAGCATCTGCAACCAAAGATCCTCAAGTAGGACATGGTTGGTTTTCTGCCTCTCAGTAGCTCATAAGGCGTCTTACGATGATGCTTGTTGATCAATACCCAGTTTTGTACATGACAAGCTGTATTGACAGCCTCTGCCCAGAAGTATTCTGGGAGAGAAGCGTCTTTCAACATTGTCGTGTAGGCTTCAATGAGAGTTCTATTTCTCCTCTCCGCAACTCCATTTTGCTGAGGAGTGCGCGGGAGGAAAACTCATGAAAGATACCTTGTTCTTCACAAAACTCTGTCATAGCACCAGATTCGAATTCTGATCCATGGTCACTTCTGATTTTGACCACTGGGCAGCTAAATTCATTCTGAACCTGCTTGACAAAACTAGTGAAGATGTCAAACGTATCCGACTTTCATTTTAAGAAGAACACCCTGTAAACCGAGAAATGATCATCAACTATCACTAGCGTATAGGACTTGCCTCCCAACTATGAACTTGCATTGGACCAAACAAGTCCATATGTAGAAGTAAAGACATCGGGAAGAGTCTTTGTCTGCAATGCTCTTAAAGGTAGCCCGAGTCTGTTTGCCCATCTGGCATGCAGGACTAGGGCTATCTTTGATGCACTTGATAACGGGAGCATCCCTTACTAAGTTTTTAGAAAACAGCATACTAATTGTTTTGAAATTAATATGTGCCAATCTCTTGTGCCATTGTTCACAAAGAGATGCACTGCCTGTTGCCACAAGGCATACGGGGGTAGATGAATCTAAACTGAGAAAATCTAAGCAGAAGATATTTCTGCTCCTAATGCCTGATAATACCGTCTCAGAAGAGGTACGTGAAATTATCAGACATTTATCCTTGCAGAACTTAACGTCATAACCTTTGTCACATAACTGACTTACACTGATCAGGTTATGGTTTAACCCTTCAACAAAGCCACGTCGGTGATAGAGATTATACCGTTGGAAATCATACCGTAACCTTTGGTGACTCCTCGATCTGACCCTCCAAAGATGGACTTTGGGTCCATTCTCGACTGGAGTGTAATCACGCAGCAGGCTCTTGTCCCAGTCATGTGCCGGGAGCATCCACTGTCCAAGTACCAGATTGGCATTTTGGTGGCCTTTTGGACATTCCTGCAAAACAAAATTAATTTTCCTTAGGAACCCAATCGAACTTGGGTCCTAGATTCTTGGTTAGCATACTCCCCCTCGTTGGTTAACCCTACGAGTGGGTCGGCCTCGCATTGCTAACATAGGGAGTCTCGTGATACCTTGGATTAAACCAACAATCCACAGCAAAGTGACCGACTTGCCACAGCACCAACAGTCAAATCTATTGTACCTCTTCCTAGGCTCTGCTTTACCCTGGAAATGGTGGGTACAGCCGGGGGCCTTGGATCTGGAGGTGGAGGCCTCATAGTGATTGCAGTCACATGACTTCTTCACCTTCTGTTCCTTCAGTATAACAGGCTTGGCTCTTGGTGCCTGCTTTCCATTATGGCCGCTAGAGAATTGACCATAATTTCCCATGTGGATTTCCTCATAAGGTGCCTTGAGGGCACTCTCACCGAAGTTTCGGGGAAAGGTCCAACCATCATATCGGCTCTTTGCTTTGCAACCGAGGCCGGAAATGATGACCAAAGGTTGATTCAAAGTCATTTGGTTGCAAGGAAATCTAGGCTTTCTGAACGCAACAGGACTGAGCGGAGCCTTTCCCTCTTCATCAGTAGAGGCTTCTTGGCGGCCTTATTCTTCCTCTGGTTCCTGTTCTCCTGGATGAGGAACCAGATACCCCAACATGCCCCAAGCCAGCTCCTTTGGCCTGAGCAGAGAAGGTATCAACTAACTGGAAGAACTATTTTTGCATAGAGAAGCTCTTGACGATCTTCCTTTCTGCCGCAAGTTGTTCTTCCAACTTGTCGATTCCTCCTGCTTAAGATCAAGGAGCTTAAGAGGACTCTGAATTCTTTGAAGTCAGGTCAAGGTGCTCCTGTCGGAGAGAAATCAAACTAGTCTTCCCTTAGGGATACACACTCACCCTTAAGGAATTTCACTTCCTTTTTCTCAGCCTTCAGTCTCTTACGGTACTCCTCGAAAGTGTTGAGCAGAAAGCTCATACTTCTCGAGGAGCTCCGCTTCACGGGCCGAAGGGCTATCCTCAGGTTCATCATCCTGAGACTCAGGATCAGATTCAGAGTCGGAGAGAGGGGTGTGAGCTTTTACCTTACCCAGTAAATGGGGGGCATTCTCCTTCTGAGTCGGAGCGACCCACCAGCCCGAAGTAGACTTCTCATCATCACTGGAGTCTGAGGAATCAGACTCACTCAGTGTCTTTGGCCTTTTGGCGATGTAGCTCCGCTCTTTCTTCTTATCTCTAGAGGATTTGAGATCCTCTCCTTTCCCTTTTTCTCTCTTGCCTTGGATAGCAGTCGGCCACGACGTGTCCTGCTTATTGCATCCAAACAAATGATGTCAGAGGAGCGATTTTTGTTCGGTTTAGAAGCATACCTGTCAGAAGAATAATTTTTCTCTGTCTGATACCTGAGGAGGAGTCGTCTTTCTTTCTTTGATTCCTCATCTTGAGGACTTCTTGAATTCTCGGGTGATGAGGGAAAATCCTCCTCAGACAGCTCTGAGAGCTGGAGGAGCATGGCTCGGAGTCCTCCTCCTCATCCTTTTTCCTGGCACGGTATGAAACTGCACCCTTGCCTTTTCTGGAGTGAATGCTTTTTAGAGCCACAGTCTTTTCTTTGGCTGCAGCCTTCTCTGCTTCTTCTTTAGCTTTCCTGGTGTTTAGTTGAAGCTCATAGGACATCAGCTTCCCAAACAGAATTTGCAAGGTCTGTTTCAGCTAGTCTGCCAACTCTCGGATGGCGCAGATCTTGTGTCTCATTCCTTAGTAAGGGACCTAAGGAATTTATCATTGAGTTCACCATTAGTGAACCACACCTTCAGTATCCTTTGAGGGCATTGACAACCTTGAGGAAGTTCTCGAAGGTGACTCTGATCTCTTCCTTAGGCCCTTGTCTGAAGGCCTCATATTTTCTGGTTCAGGAGGGTTCTACGGATCATCCCTCACTTCATCAGTGCCCTCCATTAGGATGATCAGGCAATGCCAGATCTCCTTTGCTTGTCCTGTAGTTGCAGAAGTTCTGCATCATTGAGTCATCAACCGCGCTAAAGACCAGAATGTTCTGCGCCTTCTTGTCAAGTCCACACTAGCACAATCTCGTCCTTGTCCATTTCAGAAAGTTTCTTCGGGCACTTTCTTGGTAGGATCAATGGTGGAGACCTTAGTGGGGACATAAGGTCCCTCCTCCACGATCATGAAGAGTGTAGGGTCACTGCTTCCATGTAGAATCTGATCCTTTCCTTCCAGATAGGAAAGTGTGAGCCTGGTGCACACGGGATCTTGCCTGTGAACTTGAGCCCGTCCATAGTAGATGTTTGTCTTCTTCTTGACACTAGCGGCAGGATTCAACTTAAGGTGTTAACCTTTTGATGAGTAACCTCCCTCTGATACCACTTGAAAGTCCACCTAGTGTCAACTTATCTCACCTATGGGGGGGGGGGGAATAGGTGACGTTGCAGCGTTTTGCGGAATTTAAATTGTACCTGCACACAAAAATAACACAACAACACAGCACAAAAGAGTACACAAGCTATTTATAGTGGTCCCCGATTTGGGTACATCCACTTTCCCCCTTCGACCTATCTCCCAACAAGGGACGACTCGGTCACTTCTCCAACAGGATTGAAATCCAATCCTTGCACTATCGGAAGGAACCCTTCCACACGTAGGAGTCAACACTCCCACAACACGGGTTGCATCCAACCCTTACAACTAGGAACCAACGTTCCTTTACAACAAAAGTAAAACTAGAATGTACAAGAGATACAAACTACGTTTGGAGACTAAGGTGTCCCTCTTCGTTGACGACGTGTTTTTGAAGTCCACGAAGAGTCCACAACCCTAGATCTCTATTGGAGAGAATCTCCCCGGAACCGGCGGCGGCAAGATGGGCGGCAGCTAGGTTAACGGGATCGGCGGCGACAATGATGTGCGGCTGCTGTACTTTGGAGATCCAAACTTCGTAGCGAAGCTAGCTAGGTCTACCAACGGTCACACTAGGATCAATCGTCTCGATCGATTCGGATGGGGAAGATTTTCCCGATCAACAAATCAAGAGACAAGAGATCTCGGTTAGACACGTGAGACTCTAAGCTTGGCTAAGCTTCTGTCGCCGGAAGATCAGGAAGAATCGCGATCAAAAGCGGCGACCAACTAGCGCGAGCGGCGACGGCGGCGGCGGAGCAGTTTCGCGATTTTAGGTCAAGATCGTCGCTCGGCTTCTTTCTGTGTATCTTTTCTGTTCAACGGTCACACTAGGACATGGTTGGTTTTCTGCCTCTCAGTAGCTCATAAGGCGTCTTACGATGATGCTTGTTGATCAATACCCAGTTTTGTACATGACAAGCTGTATTGACAGTTGCACTCTGATTTAGCCGGCGAGAATCAGCCAGTGATTCTCGACGATCCGGCGAGAATCACTAGTGATTCTCGCCGAATCGGCGAGAATCACTTGGTGATTCTCGTCAATCATACTTATATGATTTTTCGTCTTACTCCTCTGAGCTGCTCTTTGACTCATCCTTGCTCCTTGTGTGCTCTTGCATAAACACAGCCCTGTACTTGAAAGTAAGTGCACTCAATAGAGAGAGTACACGTAGGCCAACACACTGATCTGCTCAACGAGGGATTACGTCGTGCAGACCCGTGTATATTGACCTACTGCACCCTGACATTGGTGTGCACTTAGCGTGGAATAACTGCAAGCAAAACTTGAAATATTTTGTCAAAAACATTGCCTATTTACATTAGCTTGTTCAGGGGCTTCTTCAAATCAGGTACGTTGTGGATACAATACCCAACAGTAATGGCCTCTGTGATTAGTGATTGAAGGAGAGGAGTTAGAAGAGAGATGATGGAGGGAATGGTGGAGGAGTCCAGAAGTGGAGAAAGAATGGTGGAGGGGAGAGAAGCAGAGGAGGAAGGAGGAATGTGTGAGGGGATAATGGAGGGAGAATAGTGTGTGGTTCAGTGGGTATGGTGTAGGATGGAATAGTGGATAGGTGTGTGGGGAAAGAGGGATTGAGGAGGTGAGGGAATATATGTTTCAGTGGGGGAAACTGGAGGTGTAGGGATATGTGCAAGATCAAGCGGTGGAGATTGATGTTGAGGTGGAGTCAATTGAGGTGCAGGAGGAGTGGGAAGAGATTTGGGAGGTGGAATGGCCTCTTCAGTATCAGGGTGGTGAGTGACCTTGACGGTCCTTGTGCTCTCAGAAGCATGGATGGAGGAGGAGGAACCCTTTGAGGGTTTGGTGATTGTCCTCTCCCATCTGCCAAACAAGGCGCAGGTGAGGCGCTTGCTGGCATTGATGAATGTGGTCGGGGAGACCAAACATTCACTGTCCTTTTCCTGGAGGAAAATCCCCAGGATTCTGCCATAGCATACTTCCTTCTTGCTTGTTTTCTTCTTGATTAGGTCAAAGAAGACCATGCCCCAGTCGACCTGTCGTTTGTTGAGCACTGCGCACATAATCAGGAATTGATGGCGAGTGATATAGTCGTGTGCCGAGTGCTTGCCCATCAGAATTTTCCCTACAATGTCGGCCAAAAATTGATAGGCGGCTGACAGTTGCTTCTTCAGAAGCTTATTAGGGTTGCTGCTGGAGAAACCCATTACTTTCAACATATCAGAATATTCCTCAGCGTCCATTTCCAAGTTGTCTTCACCATTGATCAGTCCAAAAATTTCAGAGAGTACTACTGGGGACAGGGAAACAGCAGTGTTTCCAATATGTCCTGTCAGATTTCTGTCTTCAGAAACTGTGGCAGTGTACACACATTCTCTTATCTCGGTTGAGTGTAGCTTGATGATACGAGTCATGAAATCCTTGAGATGCAATTCTTCAAGTAATTCCAGGATATAAAGAAAAGTTGGATCGGAATGTTGGAAGGACTCAAAATCCATGGAGAATGTTGCATCAAACTTCATCGCCGCAAGTGCTCCTGGAGGAATCGCCATTGATGACCTGCAAAGAAAATCACAGAGAAAACGGCGATCAATAGCAAAGGAACTGAAAGTGCGGGACGGAGGTCGAAGAAAACCTAGATATAAGATTTTCAGAATATGAATCGACAAGCTCCATTCCACGAAAAGAGACAGTTCTTCGAACTGAGATCGATGAAATAAGTTAGGGGTGAGCAGTTCGTCGAACTCATTTAGAAGAATTGAAAACAGTTCGTCGAACTCCGTTCGACGAAATGGTTTCTGAAGCAAGGGTCGTCGATCTTCGGTCGACGAAAATTGTTTACACACAGAGAATTCGTCGATCTCCATTCGACGAGAATCTCTCAAACTTTTCCTAATTCGTCGAACTCCATTCGACGAACTCTGGAAAATTCGTCGAATGCAGACAGAAATTAATTTAACTCTTCCCTATTAATCATTCCCAGTTGATTTATAAGGAACATATGCGTTTTCTCATCTAAAGGTTTGGTGAAAATATCTGCTCTCTGTAAATCAGTAGGAATATGAATCAAGTTAATCTTCTTTTTGTCTACATTATCTCTAATGAAATGATGTCTTATTTCAATATGTTTAGTCCTAGAATGATGAACTGGATTCTGAGCTATAGCAATAGCACTTGTATTATCACAAAATAAGGTTGAATTATTTAAGTTGATACCATAATCTAGGAGTTGGTTTTGTATCCATAGCATCTGTGAACAGCAGCTGCCAGCAGCCATATACTCTGCCTCAGCAGTTGATGTAGACACAGATGTCTGCTTTTTGCAAAACCAAGAGAAAAGTCTCATACCCAGGAACTGGCAAGTTCCAGAGGTACTTTTCAAGTCCACTCTACATCCAGCATAGTCAGCATCTGAGTATCCAGTTAACTCAAATTCTGACTCTGTAGGATACCAGAGTCCTAAACTAGGACAACTCTTTATATATCTCAAAATCCTTTTTAGAAAAATAAGATGAGATTCTTTAGGATTCACTTGGAATATAGCACAAAGGCATGTGGTAAACATTATGCCAGGCCTGCTAGCTGTTAAGTATAATAGGGATCCAACAATTGCCCTATAATGTTTCTGATCTATAGGTTTCCCTGTTGCATCAGAATCCACAACAGCATTGGTAGCCATAGGTGTTTTCATTCCTGAATCATCACCCATCCCAAACTTTTTAATAAGCTCTTTAGCATACTTAGATTGGGAGAGGAAGATACCATCAGGGAGCTGCTTCACTTGGAGACCAAGGAAGTAGGAAAGCTCACCCATGCTACTCATCTCAAATTTGGAATGCATGAGGTCAGCAAACCTCTTGCACAATTTGGGATCAGTAGACCCAAAAATAATATCATCCACATATATTTGTACCAATAAGATTTGGTCCTTATGATGTCTAGTGAAAAGAGTTTTATCTATGATTCCTCTTGTAAATTTATGCTCTAAAAGAAAGCTAGCTAGGGTCTCATACCAAGCTCTTGGATCTTGCTTTAAACCATAGAGAGCTTTATGCAATTTGTAAATATAAGAGGGTTGAGTTAGAGAGATAAAACCTGGAGGTTGTTCTACATAAACCTCTTCTTGAAGTACACCATTCAGAAAGACACTCTTAACATCCATCTGGAATACTTTGAACTTTTTGTAGGCTGCATAGGCTAGGAATATTCTAATGGCCTCCAACCTTGCAACAGGGGCAAAGGTTTGGTCATAGTCTATTCCTTCCTCTTGCCTATATCCTTGAGCAACAAGTCTAGCCTTGTTTCTTACTATGTTCCCTTGTGCATCCAATTTATTCCTATAGACCCATTTGGTTCCAATAACTGGGTAGTTATGGGGTCTTGGAACCAAATCCCAAACTCTACATCTCTCAAATTGATTTAGTTCCTCTTGAATTGCAAGAATCCAGTGGGGATCTTGCTCAGCTTCATGGATGGTGAGAGGTTCAATTTGAGAGAGAAAACAGGCATGCATCAAGTCTTGATTGAGTTGATGTCTTGTCTGTACACCCACTGAAATGTCTCCAATCACTTGAGATCTGGGGTGATCTCTAAGTGCGACAAGATCAGTTGGTGGAGTTGGTTGAGCAACAACTTCTGTAAATGATTCCTCTTGAGGAATGGTACTGGTTGTTGATGGAAGTTCAGTTGCTTCCTCTTGGACTTCTTCTTCACTATCTTCAGCAGCCTATGGAGTGGGATGAGTTGGAACCTCTTGGGTAAGTTTTAGTCCATCCATAGACTCACACAGTGGTGAAACCTGCAAAAAACTATTGGTAGAAATGTCTTTCTCCTTATAAGACATGTTAGCTTCATCAAAAGACACATGGACAGATTATTCAATTTTAAGGGATGATTTGTTGAAAACCCTATAGGCCTTGCTTACTTGGGAATATCCTAGAAAAAGCCCTTCTTCAGCCTTAGCCTCAAATTTTCTAATGTATCTTTTGTTATTAGTGTGGATGTAACATATGCAACCAAAAACTTTAAAGTATGTGATTTTAGGTTTCTTTTCTTTAAGTAATTCATAGGGGGTCTTATGTTTTAGTTTATGTATAAGACATCTGTTCAGGACATATTTAGTTGTGTTTACAGCTTCTGCCTAAAAGGGTAGAGGCATGTAGATATCTGCTAACAATGTACCTGCAGCTTCAATGAGTGTCCTATTTTTCCTTTCAGCAACCCCATTTTGTTCGGGAGTTCTAGGAGCTGAGAAGCACTGCCTGATACCTTCCTTCTCACAGAACTCATGCATAAGAAGAGACTCAAACTCTGTGCCATGATCACTTCTGATTAATGCAACATGAGTAGAGAACTCAATCTGTATGGTCCTGAGAAAATCTGTAAGAACTTTGAATGTATCTGACTTAGCTCTCAGAAAGGCTACCCAACTGAATCTGGAGAAATCATCAACAATGACTAAGGTGTAAGACTTCCCTCCTAGGCTTTGTACTGCAATGGGTCCAAAAAGATCAACATGAAGAAGATACAATATCCTAGGTGAATCACTTTTATTAATGGATTTGAAACTAGTTTTAGTTTGCTTGCCTAGTTGACAAGCCTTGCATAGGCTTTTCTTCTTGTATGGACCAGAAGGTAATCCTCTAACAAGATTGTCTTTAGATAACCTAGATATGTTCTTAAGGTTTACATGTCCAAGCCTTTTGTGCCATAACTCATTTTGGTTACTAGTGATATTGAGTAAACAAATATCAATGTGGCAGAAATGAAATCTACTAAATATATGTTTCCTTGTCTAAGTCCAATTAAAATAGTTTGTTTTTATCATTTATAATAGAGCAAGAGGTAGAGTGAAATGTACCTGATAACCTTCATCACATAATTGACTTATGGATATAAGGTTATGTTTAAGTCCTCTTACATATGTCACCTTTTTGAAGGTCACTGCTCCAATGCTTACTCTTCCATATCCTTCTGACTGACCACTCTTTGAGTCTCCAAATATTACCTTTGGTCCTAGCTTGGACTTATAGCTGGAGAGATTTGCTTTGCGGCCAGTCATGTGCTTGGAGCAGCCACTGTCCAGGTACCAGGTCTAACTTAACCTTGGACAGCTCTTCACCTGTACCTGCATTAAAAAATAAAGCTCAATTGTTCTTGACCCAGGTTACCTTGGGTCCTTGGTTTAGCTGAAAAGTAAAACTAGAAATGACTGATAAGGCAGGTTGAGACTTATACCCTAGAGGGGATATCTCCTAGGTGGGATTATCCAATCAGCTACTGGATTAAATGTCTTGTTAGCTGCTTTAAAATTTCTATAAGAGAAATGATTTATATTTGGTCATTCTGGGATCGACGAATTATTGTGAGTTCGTCGACCAGAGTTCGACGAATGGGGATGAGATCGTCGACCTCCACTCAGAGAATGACCATGGTCATTTTCTGCGTCCCACGTTCGTCGACCTCTGCTCGACGAACCATACACAGTTCGTCGATCGCAGTTGGATGAATAATTATTTCTGAAGTTTGCGTTTAGCGTTCGTCGATCGGGGTTCGACGAACTTGCAGGATTTTGTCGATCTCAGTTCGACGAATTCTGCTGAACTGGTTTTTAACAGCTTTCTTCTGTTTTCTGTTTCTATTGTTTAGGGGATTTGACTTGTTTTCTGACATGGGTTTTTCAGTTAGTTTCTCTTTACCTTTAGCAGTGATAAACTTTATGGGAGTAGAAAGTCTATTCTTCTTTATTATGGGGGGGAAACCTGATGAAGCACCCAAGCCCAACCTGCCATTTAATCTGGCATTTACTGTGCTTGTGATATCCATCAGCTTGAGGCTTCTCCCATTGAGAGATTGCTCAAGTTGTTTTGCCTCACATAATTCAGATTTTAACTTGATTATCTGTTCATTAGCTAGTGTCAATTGATTAGTTAGTTTTCTATTTTCTGTGCTGACAGATTCAAGGTTTTCCAGTCTAGTCCTCAAGGTTTTTATTTCTTTCTCTGAGTTTATTAGATCCATGCACATAGTTTTAAATTCTACTTTAAATAAGTCAGAATTGAAATCAAAACTAGAAATCACCGGATCAGCCTCTGAGTCTGAGGCACCTTCATCTTCAGAATCCTCTTCTGATCCACAGTTGCTTCTGGAGGCATCTTGCCATTAGGCACACCTCCTTGGATCTGGCTTCTTCCTCTTCTCACTGGAGCTGGAGGAGGATGTTTCCTCTTCTGTGTCACTCCAGGGCTCAGCAATAAATCCTTTGTCTTCCTTTTATATTTGTTAGAGGAGGGCTGCTGCTTTGTTTCTTCTGGAATCCTTGTCCCTGCCCTTGTCTTTTTTCTGATTCTCTGGGCATTCTGAAATATAGTGCCCAGGCTTTCTGCATCCAAAACACACAACCTCCTTAGTTGGTGTCTTGTCATATTTGGGCTTATCATCCCGCCTAGATGATTTTCTTCTAAATTCCTTTCTTGCCATTTTGTAGAATCTTTTGGTAAAAAGACTCATTAACTCCTCATTGGATGTAGATGTTTCATTGTCTTCAGAAGCTTTGAAGGCCAAGCTGTGCTCCTTCCTAACTGGGGTAGTTGCCTTCTATTCTGCTGCCTCTCTTGATTTTACAAGCTGCTCATATGACTTCAGCTTGCCTAACAGAGATTCTGTTGAAATCTCATTGAGGCTTCTGGCTTCTTTGATTGGCCAGATTCGGGAATCCCATGAACTGGGGAAACATATCAGTATCTTGTCATTCACCTCAGTTAAGGTGATGTCCTTGTCAAGAGTCTTGAGTTCACTGATGATTGAACTTAATCTATTGTACATCTCAGCCACAGATTCTGTCTCATCCTTTTTGAAATTCTCATTGAGAGAAATGAGACTGGATCTCCTATCCTTTCTTTCATCAGCTGAGCCTGCTACCATTTGATTGAGAGAGTCTCAAATGGCCTTGGCTGAGGTGCACTCAGCCACCTTCTGAAATATGTCATCTGACATTGTTTGGGCCAGAATATTCATAGCCTTTGCATCAGCCATCTTGGATTTCGTATAGGCTTCAGTATTGTCTGGAGGTGGTACTGCACTCAGATTAGTTGATGTGCTGGCAAAAGTTGCAGGAGCTGGAGGAACACCTGTTGAAATGACAGAAAAAATATCCTCATCAATGGAGTTCATATATAATCTAATTCTTGCCTTCCAGATGGCAAACTTATTAAGATTGCACACTGGAGGGCTGATGCTTGTATAATCCTTGTTTTGGGCCATGTCTGTGAGAAGGATAAGTCCAATAACAGACTAAAAACAAACAGATATAACTAAAGGATCTTTGGGTTCAGGTGTTAGCCTGTACAATCAATCAGGTATGGTAATTTGACCAACCTGTAAGGTCTGGTAATTTAACCAACCTGGAAGATGTGGTATTATTAACCAACCTCGCTTTGATACCAATTGAAAGTTTAGGAGGTATGCTTGATACCACCTGAAGATGTTCGTTAGATCAGATATACTCTAGAGGGGGGGGGGGTGAATAGAGTATGTTGGTGAATTTAAAACTTTTACAACTGTTGTTGTATTTTAGGTGTGTGTGCAGGGAAGTAAATACAATAAACCAAGATGTAGCAACTATCTAATCACAGCACATTCACAGAGCAAGGCCAGAAAACAAAAAAGAAAAGAAAGCAACCAGACGACACAAGAATTTTATAGTGGTTCCCCAAATCTGGGTAGTCCACTCTTCTACCACCCTGGTAGGAATCCACTACAGGAAGGGGTTGATCAGGTGTCCTGACACCAATGGGGTTTTGATCAGGTTCCCAAAAACCAAACTCTCAAGTCTTTTGGAGGGAGACTTGCAACCAGAATAATTTTGAAGGGAATTAAAACCCTGTACAGAGGTGGAGTGAGAGGGTGATGAGATCTTCTCTTTCTCAAGTCAAATGAGAAGACTTGTGGATTGTTGTTTAGCAGCTTTGCTCCCCCTGGGATGTAGAATGAATCAGGAAGAATGCTGGAGCACTGCTTCAGGGTGATAGGCCTTCAGAGACCTAGATTTCCTGGTCCAGAGAAAGTCTCCAGGAACTTCTTGTGACTGATATGAATGTATTTTCTTTGAAGTTATCCTGAGTAAAAGCAGATGAAGAAGACTCTTGATATTGATGTAGTGTTCTTCTTCTTCTTCTTGATCAGTTTCTCTCTGGGCCAAGAATGAATTCCTTTTTCTGTTGTGTCTGAATCACTGTCTGTCTTTTTTTGTTGTTGTGTGTTGAATGTCACTGTATTACTGACTGTTTCTGTATATCTCAATGTCTCATAAGAAACATTCGAATTTTGAATATCGAGCAGTAATGGCAGACGGCCTGAAAAGGAAGCAGCAATTAATTATTTCCCCAACAGTTTCCATGGGAAAATGGCATGTAATAATCCAGGATTAATTGCGCATTCTAACGGTAGTATTCTGGGAAGAACTTCCATTAAATGTTCAGGAATCAGCGCCATGGAATGAGACGGGAACGGAAGAAGACCTAGTCTGGAATCGTCGACCGAAGAACATAATTCGTCAAGCTGAGTTTTGAGTTCGTCGAGCTGAGCCTGAGTTCGTCGAGCTAAGCTGAGTTCGTCGAGCTGAGCTGAGTTCGTCGAGCTGAGCTGAGTTTGTCGAGCTGACAGTCTTCATTCGTTGAACAGACAATCTTCAATATTAGACAATCTTTATTCGTTGAGCAGAGAACTAAATTCGTCGAGCTGAGAATCAAATTCTGGACGTGGACGAAATACTCTGCATCTGCTGAAATACTGTGTCGACACAAATTATTGTCGACAGATTGATCTTGGTATCGACACAAATCCTCTGGTGTCGACATAAGTTGGTGTCGACTGAAATCCTGGTGTCGACACAAATCGTCTGGTGTCGACACAAACCCTAAGTGTCGACACAGATTCTCTGAGTACAAAAATCATCGAGTAGAGATTAGCATTCGTCGACCTGAGAAGCTGTGAACTTGAGGTCCAAGTTCGCCGAGCTCAGAATATAATTCGTCGACCGAAGCATGAAGCTGGACTTAGAGAAATTCTGAAGTAGTCCTGATAAGCTTGAGGTAGAATCCCGGTGTTCGTCGGACGAAGAACATAGTTCGTCGATCTCAGCACTACAAATTGTCTCACGATAGTCGAGCGCAGAACTCCCTTCGTCGAGCTGAGTTCGACGAACGTCGAACTCATTTCACTTAGTCTGAAAAACTGATAGATCTGGAGTTCCTGGTGGTCTTGAGGAAGGTTGGTCCATCTGAAGTTGAGATAGAGGACTGTCCTAGACTCTAAGACAAAAACTTGACACAGAATATACATGATGGGTCACATCCTAAGTCAGTGGACCTAGCCCAAATCAACTAGGGATCCAACATACTCTATTCACCCCCTCTAGAGTATATCAGATCTAACCTGCACTTTCAAATCCTTTGTAGCAAAGAAAGATAAATACTGGACAGACTCCTCATCATCAGATTCTGAAGCTGAAGCATACATTGGATTATTTATAACTGAAGAGGATTCAGAAAAGACAGAATTCTTGGAAATAATGGACTCTATCAATGGGATTGAAGATCATCATTGTAAAGGACTGATGGCTATGACTGATGAAGATCAGTGCCAGGATCAGCCTGGTCCCAGTAAGGTAAATAATATGCCATCAGGTTTTAATTATTACACTAGATCAGAATCAGAAGCATCTGCATCAACAGATGTGGATGGATCTGAATCCGAAGGGGATGTTCATCAACTCATTGATGAATGTAGTGTTTTGTTGAAAGCACTTAAGAGAAGCAAGAACCTTGTTAAAAGTCAAACTAAGGAGATTGCATCTCTTAAGATGGTTGCATTAGATTCAGAAAAAATGCTGGATCTAAAGATGAATGAAGTTGCCAATCTAAAAAACATAACTGTTATTCAGATGGGTACAATTACATTCAAGAATGATCAAATCAAAAGTCTGGAAGTCAAACTTCAGAGAGAGAAGGATCTAGTGGCTAAATTCTCTAAGCCAAAATCAGTCTTACCCTTAATTGATGACTTTATTCCCCAAAAAGATAAGACAAGATTAGGCTTTATAGGAAATGCAAGGGCTGCCAATTCCAAAAGAAAAGGCAAAGCACTAGTTCAGCCACTAGCCTTCAAACCCCTCATTTATTTCAGAAAAGTATGGCAGCCAACAAACAGATATGATCATGATATCACACATGGTCATCATGAATCATCAATGGTTGATGCTCCAGCCCCACCTCTCAAGAATAGAACCACTTAACCTACAGTTTTAAAGACTGCTGACAGCAATGATGTTAAAACTGTATTGAAAAGAAGATATAATAGATATGAGTGCCGGTGTTGTGGCAAGGTGGACCATTATGTCATTGACTGTTAGAACAACACAACTGTCAGGAAGAATGTCAGCTTACCTGTCAAAAAGACTGCTGGTAAGTATGATAGGTTTCAGTATAACCTGAACCTAGGACCCAATAATTATTGAGGTTCTAAGGTTAATTAATCTTATTTGATGCAGGTGAGTCCAAGTGACCATACCCCTATATGGTACTTGGACAGTGAATGTTCCAGGCATATGACTGGAATAAGAAGAATGTTGAAGGACTACCCTCCTATAGGGAATGGACCCAAAGTGATTTTTGGTGGATCTGAAAAAAGGTTCATCAAAGGGTTTGGTAACATTTCTAATAGTTCCATCACTATCACTCAAGTGGCTTATGTGAAGGATCTGAAATATAACCTAATAAGCATAAACCAACTGAGTGATCTTGGTTATGACACTTCATTTATTAAGAATGGGTGTCAGATTAAAAGGACAAGTGATCAGAAGGTAATCTTGTCTAGTTATAGAAAAAGAAATGTTTATTGCCTAAATTTTGTGAGTGAGAATAATGATTCTCCTGTTTGTCTTGTTGCTGATGAGAAAGCCTCTCATTGTGTCAAATGGAACAAGAGGCTAGCTCATCTCAACTACAAGACTATTGTACAACTCTTTAGTAAAGAGTTAGTGAGGAATGGTCCTCAAGTCAAGTGCATTAAGGGTGGTATATGTTCAGCTTGTCAAAAAGAAAAGCAGACCAAATCCTCCTTTCGCATTTTTGATACCAAAGACTCAGTGAGGTGTTTGTACCTCTTGCATATGGATCTATTTGGTCATATGCCAGTTCATAGTCTAGGTAGGAAAGTCTATACCTTTGTGGTTGTGGATGACTATTCTAGATTTACATGGGTTTTCTTCATGAGGCAGAAATCTGAAACCCCAACTATCTTCCACAATTTTGTTAAACAAATTCAGAATGAACTTAACAATTCAGTGGTCAAAATCAGAAGTGACCATGAAACTGAATTTCAGTCTGAAAGTATGTCAAAGTTTTGTGAAGAACTAGAGATTCATCAAGAATTCTCCTCACCTAGAACTCCTCAGCAAAATGGTATTACTGAAAGAAAGAATAGGACACTTATTGAGGCTGGAAGAACACTACTGAGTGACACTTCTCTCCCAGAATATTTCTGGGCTGAGGCAATAATTACTGCATGTCATGTTCTCAATAGAGCTTCCATCACACACAAAAAAAAAAAAAAAAAAAACCACAAAAAGGATCCTAGAGATTATGAAGGCAGAAAACCAAATATATCCTATTTAGGATCTTTGGTAGCAAGTGATATGTAGTAACAATGACAAGACTTACCTAACTAAGTTTGCTGCCAAATCCCAAGATGGGATATTTGTTGGGTACAATAATAGTAGTAAGGTATACAGGGTCTAACAACTTGACTACACAAGTTGTAGAGAATCTGTTCATGTATATTTGATGAATCTAAGTTAATTAACTGTGAGCTGTCTAGCCATTCTTGTAGCTCTAAAGGTTTAAAAGAAAAGATGACATGCTAACTGTTACTGAAGACCAAACTA
>CM077156.1:129141499-129204522 GCA_039583875.1 Platanthera guangdongensis
TGCGAGTGGCGCTCTTTAGAATGAGGTCCCGCGATGCCTCTTGTCAGCAGGTTCGGAGCCGAGACCGCCATACAGCCCAAAACCTAAGGAGAAGGCATGGCTGGTGGGGTGGTCATGTCCTTCCAGGAATGGAGAAGGTGGACACCGACACGCGGTTGAAGTCTTGCTCCCATATCAGAACCGGCTCGCCGCGTCATCCTCCGTCGCGGGCCCCCATATTATAGTTAGGGTTTGAGGCGGGATCCGGTGGCTGGACGAGCCAGTCTCGCCAGGAGGAAGCTGAGAAGGCTGACATGGTCGTGGGCAGCTGGGTTCTGCAGAGACCGTCTCGCGGGCTGGCGAGACGGGGCGTCGCGGAGGCGAGGAGACGATAGGGTGATAGGGGAAGAGACCCCGCTAGCTCTTCTCTTCTCTTGGCCGACTTTTCCTTCTCGAAGACACGGATTTCTTCTTCTCTTGGGGCTGTGGCGATGAAGGCACTCTCGCCCGCGGGCCTCTTCTTGGCGACAGGGGTCAGCGTTTCTTTCGCAGCCTCCGCCGCCATATTCGCCAAAGCGAGAGTTCGATTGCTCTGGTAGTGGGGATGGACGAGGACAGTCCTTTCTCCTAGATATAGTGACTGTCAGCCAAAGGTAAGCATTTCCGGGGATGGATAGAAGGAAATAGGGGTGTACCTTCGCCCGGGAAAACGGCGGGGAGCGAGTCAAGGTCTCGCGGTATTGGACTTCAAAATTCTTCCCCACGAAGAAATCGCAGAGCTCTTTTTCGGCACCCCCCCACCTTGGGGGTATCATAATAGCACTCGGCGGGGAAACCGGGCCAGAGGGGGGATGCCTCCCAGATCCCCGCGTATGAAGACGAACCGCGTCAACCAATGGTGGTTTTTGTTCGGCGTCTCGCATACTTTAAGGCCTTGGCCTGTGAAGTAAGAAATGCCGTCGTCCTTGGCGTGGTAGACAAACAGCTTGCGGAAGGTGGTTAGACTAAACTCGATACGCTCTCGCCGCAGGTAGCAGGCGAAGGCGATCAACATGGAGATGGCGTTGGGGTTGAACTGGGCCGGGACGACCCCGAAGTACTTCAGAACCAATTTGACCTCCGGCCAGAGGGGAAGCCTCAGCCTCGCCTCGAAGTGCGAGACCGGGAAAGCCAGCTCGTTGGGATAGAAGGTATTGATGCACTCGCCCACCTTGGGCGGGCGAGACGGGTAGCTATCAGAGAGGTACTCACGGGCGAAGCGAGCGTGGTCTTCCTCTGGCAGTCTGCCGAGAGGGAAGTCATGGTCGACGAAACGCTTCCCGCAGCGGCTGCATCCCTCGCCCTCTTCGGTCTTCTTCTTTCCCATGATTGGCGAGAAAGCGGCAAAAGAAAGAGTGGATGGCCCAGAGAAAGACGCGAGATGATGAAGGAGAAATGGGAACCGGGATCAAAAGAACGACTTAGAATAGTGAGGGGGGCAGTGTAGTGGTTGAAGGTATTTATAAGGGGTAGGGAAAAGGGAGGGAAAGTAAGGCGGCGGGAAATGAGAGGACATCCCGACGCCTCGTTCTTTCCCCCTCTCTCTCTCTCTTATCTCACTCTCCCTCTCTCACTCTCTCTAGAACTCAAGGGGCGGAGGCGACGCAGAAATCCTTTCGAGGCAAGCCATCATTACAGGATTAATAAAATAAAGTAATATCTAATCATGGCAATAATGAAAAGACGGCATGATACGACCCTTGCGAGACCAAAAGTCAAAAAATAAATCGTCCCGCAGAAGGGGACGTCTCGCCCGAATAAGTTTATACAACATAGCAGTAATAAAATAGCGACATTAATAAGAACGAGATCCAGAGAAGGCGAGACGGGACTGGGACAGTTTAGTTCCGCACCCACTGCCAGCGGCCATCTTTACCTCCCGCGCATGGCGGGCGGCCAGGAAGATGAAAGGCGCGAGCGGCGATCACGCCGCGGCGCGCGAGACGGAGATGTTCATCCGTCTCGTTCAGTATGGCCTGGGGGGTCGGTCCCGTCTAGCACCCCGTCCGCTTCCACCATTGCGGAAAGGCGGTGGTGATCTGCTTCAATCCACTTCATGCGCCGTTCGGAGGCTTGCTTCTCGAGCTCCATCTCCCGGATTATGTGTGTATATTTGCGGAACATCCGGGCAGTCCTCCGTTTCAATTCCAGAGGGTCCATGGGATCACCTAGGTAGTCCTCGATCTCGCCCAGATGAGGAAGAGGAGAGAGGAGGGGGAGACGCGGGAGCTTCCTTAGTATCGGAATCAAAATGAATGTCTGCGAAAGTAGCGAGAGATCACAAGCAAGAGTGAGCCCGCGCAAGCCGAATGGAAGAAGGCGAATCAACCAAGAGGCGAGAAGGGAAGAGATCTTACTTGGGATTCGAGGGTTCCCCAAAACTCGCGAGAGGTTTTCTCTCCGCGAGGGAGGTGGAGAAGCCACCTTGGGCGAGTCTGTGCGCTGAGGAACTTGACTTACATTATCAGGGGGATCGGCAGGCACCGGCGAATCAGCGAAACTTCGCTGAGAAAGCATAGTCAGACAGGAGAAACAAGAGAAAGGAAAGATAATGTGATCACCTGCCTCCCCCCTGAGGAAGAGAATGGGTTGTCTATCGGAGCGGCAGAAGAAGTTGCGCCCGTCGAGAGAGGAGCACAGACAGCTTTCGCTTTTTTTGTGCGAGAGGGCGGAGAGGCTACGGGGGGAGTGCGCCCCAGATCTGGAAAAAGGCATCCGTGCCGGCTTTGTTTCGCCTTCGCACAATCGCAAGACGCTCGCGGAAACTTTGACTATGAGACATTCCGGAAGAAGAAAGGATGAAGTCAAAAGAGTTCCAAATAAAGGCTTTCTCCTCATATTTATAGGCAGTATGAGGGGAGGAGGGGCCCACCCAAGATTCTCATAAAGGAATCTTAGCATCGCGAGCCATGGTTGGACTGTCTTTCCGAGGTTAGGGCAACCTCGTAAAGAGCGGGGATTGTGTACAACCTTGGGCTCGCGAGTAGCCCGACAAAGCAAGGAAGGAAGGCTGGCGAGACGGGGGAGGCCAGCCCCCTCGAAGGGAAGGGGCAACCCATGAGTTAAGGCGAGGCCTCGCTAGGCGAGACCTCCGGGCGCGGGCGAGTAGCCCACAGGCGAGATCCCCTAAAGTTTGATGGGTCCCTCCCCACTCGCCACATGAAAAAAGATGGTCTTTTACATTTTGACCCACAAGGGGGATTTTACCTCTGTACCCCAGAAAGTTTTGCACTTTTACCCCTGGAGGCCTGCATATAGCTTTCCAGAACAGCGGGGTTTGGCTGTTGGCAGACCCAGTACAGGGTGTTTTGGTCATTTCAGGTTGTTGTAGAAGTGATATTTGCAGATCAGATTCAGAGGCCTATAAATAGATCGATAAGGTGCCTGAGAAGGTTGTTGAACCTTTCCACTATTTTCCTCACAGGCACCTAGCTCATCACAGGCTAGGGAGGGGAAGACTCTCAGTTCTTTCGGGTAAGAGGCGGGACCTCCAAGCTGAGTCCCCTCGGTCTGTTTTCAGGTCACTGACTCTCGTCAGGATGGTAGCGCAGGGAGAGTACATGTGGGCTGCATCCTGTCTCGAACTCTAGGAGGGACCAGAAAGCTGGTTTCAACATTTTTTGGTGCGGTGAGCGTGGAGCGCAGCCCTCAGAGAAGAACCTTGAGCAACCACATGGTGGGAGATCACGGAGAAGGAGAAGGAGGGGAGTCGGATAACCAGGGGGGATTTGTAGGGAGAGCGGAGTTTATGGCTTCGATCAAGGGGATCATGGATCTACTGCAAGGGATCTCGCGGCAGGGAGACTGTTCAACTCCACTGCCTCCAGTGCCAGCTCTCGCGACTCAGGAAGAACTCGTCTCGGCGCGAGTAGGAGAGGATGCCTCGGGGAGAAGGCCGGGAAAGGAGGTGATGATGGAAGGGAGCGGGAGAGACATGCCGGGAAGGGAGCTGTTCCCAAGCCCGGCGAGTGCAATCTCGCCAGGAGAGGTCATCGCGCGAGTAGGGGCAGTGAGACCTGCGGCGAGAGGGTCCCCTTTTTGCGAGCTGATCCTGTCCGCTCCCGTCCCAGAGGGCTTCCGAGAGCCCGAGATGAACTACTACGTAGGGAAGGATGATCCTATCCACCACTTGCAGTGGTTCGAAGACGCTGTCTCGATCAGACCCATGACAGACGCGTTTAAGTGCCGCCTTTTTGCAATCACCCTAAAAGACAAAGCTAGGGACTGGTTCCATCAACTCCCGGTCGGCTCGATATACTGCTTCGAGGACTTAAGTAGGAGTTTCCAGCTCCGGTTCTCCACATCTAAGAAAAGGAAAAAGAACCTGGAGTCGATCTTCTTAATTAAGAAGAAGGCGGAGGAATTGCTGGCTCAGTACGTGGACAGGTTTCAAGAAGAGATTCTGGATATACAGGAGGTGCCAGGGTTTGCCCTCCAGATGGCCTTCACAGTGGGACTGCGGGAAGGATTCTTCAAGATGAGCCTCACCCGGAAGGCGTCGCTGTCCTTTGAGGGCTTGATGGAGAAGGCGGCAAAGGAAATAGCGATGGAGGCGGCGAACCCAGCTTTTGCAAAGAAGCTAGCAAGGCTTACTGAGGTAGAGTCGAAGGAGTCAGGTGGGAGGCAACCGAAGGCAAGGAGAAGAGAGGAGCCAAGGGCGTAGGCGTATCCGGAGCTGGGGTGGAGACAGCAGGGAGGCCCAGCCCCAGGACAAGGTAGGGGATTTCCCCAAGGGGGGAGGAACCAACAGGGAGGACCGGGAAGGTTCCACCAGCAGGGGTGGGGATACGGTCATAGACCACCCCTACCCCCTCCGCAACAGGCAATGGCCATCGGCCGAGGCAGAGGAAGGGGTCGGGAGAGAGGAAGAGGAGCAGGAGGAGGAACCCTCGGGAAGGAAGACAGGGGGGGAGGTGGCGTTGCCATATTGTGACTTCCACGAGGAGGAAGGTCACGCAACGGCTACCTGCCCAGATTTCTTAGAGATGAGGAGAACTCGAGGGGCAGGAGAGCAGCCCAGGCCGGTGAGGATAGAGGAAGTAACAGTTACTGGAGAAGAGGATCGCTGCATGGATCGAGCAGATGAAGGAGACCGCGGGGGAATTGGAGTGATCAATGGGGGGGTGGGGATAGAGGCGGCTCGAAGGGCGAGCCTTCACACTATGTACCGCCGAAGCATCGCCTCAACTTCGCAATCCCCCCCCTCCAGATGAAAAGATTACCTTTTCAAGGAAAGACATGCCTGACCATGAGGACCCCTTCTGTGACGCACTTGTGATACGAACCGCCATCGAGAACTTCACGGTGTTACGGATCCTGGTAGACAATGGGAGCTCAGTGAACGTGATTTTCAAGAAGGCATTCAATGCAATGAGGGTGGAGGCCCGGAGGGTGCTGGCGGCGGACAGACCTCTGTTTGGGTTCTCAGGGGAAAGGAAAGAAGTCGAGGGGGGAGTGGAGCTTCAGGTGACCCTGGGAGTGCTGTCCCGGAATTGCCGCTTTGTCATAGTAGACGCCCCCAGTAGCTACAACGCTATCTTTGGGCGCCCCCTAATCAGCACTTTCAGATGCGTCCCATCATCGTTTCACCAGTGCTTGAAGCTGAACCCAGGAGGTACCCAAATCAGGGTACGGGGGGACCCAAAGGCTGCTAGGGAATGCTACGTGACGGCGGTGAACACCATATCCTGGCGGGGAGACACGGAGGAGTTGGAGAAGTGGATGGATCAATTACAACAAGAACAGGGAGGCGGGGAAGAGCAAAGAGAGGAGGAATATGCTGGAGGAGAAGAAGTAGTAATGGTGGGAGGCATTGCGGGGGAGCCAGAGATGGCGGGAAAGGAGTTCGGGGAGATGGTGGTGGTAGAAGAAGAGGAGAAGGAAAGTGAGAAGGGAGAGGGGGGAATGGTAAGGAACTTAGGCATGGTGGAGAGGCAGGAAGTGGCTGGGAAGGAGGGCGAAAAGAGGGAGGCAGCAGAGGAAGAGGAGCCAAAAAAAGAGGTAGGGATAGACAGAAAAGGCATATGGAAGAAGAGGGAGGGTCGTCCGGGGAGGAGGTCCGGCCAGGAAAGAGAAGGGCCTCATGACAGGAGGAAGAGGAGGCAAGCAAGGGGGAGGCGGAGCAGCCGGAGGAAGAAAGGATGATGGCCAGCGTAGAAGGCAAAACCAAGGAGCAGGATGTGCAGGCAGAGCAGGAGGGAGAGGAAGAGCCATCAAGGCTGAAAGCGGCCGTGGAGGTCCTGGAGGTAGAAATACGCACCAAGGAAGGCCGAGAAGAAAGGATAAAAATCAGTGGCGAGCTCAATCCGGAGGACCGGGAGAAGATCAGGACCTGCGTACAGAAAAATATTGATATCTTCGCGTGGAGCGCCGCGGACATGCCAGGGGTCGATGCAGACGTCGCCTGTCACCGCCTCAATCTAGACCCCAACACTCGCCCCATACAACAGAAGAAGAGGGCCATCGCCTCCAAGATGGCCGGACCTATTAGAGAGGAAGTGGAAAAATTACTTAAGGCGGGGTTTGTGTCCGCCTGTAAGTATCCGGGGTGGGTGAGTAATGTTGTAATGCTCAAAAAGGGGGAGGGTAAGTGGAGAATGTGCGTGGATTTTTCTCTTTTAAATAAAGCATTCCCCAAGGATTGTTATCCGCTGCCCCGAATCGACGCGCTGGTTGACTCAGCCGTCGGTTTCCCCTTTATGAGTTTCTTGGATGCATTTTCTAGGTACCATCAAATACGCATGCATCCTCCGGACGTTAAGGACGTCACCTTCGTCACGGAGGATGGATGCTTCTGCTTTAATATGATGCCTTTCGGTTTGAAAAATGCGGGCGCGACCTATCAAAGGATGATGGATCGGATTTTCCGAGGACAGAGAGGAAGGAATCTCGAGGTGTACGTAGACGACTTGATGATCAAAAGCAAGGACCTCGGGGCTCATATCCTAGATCTGGAAGAGACCTTTGAAACCCTAAGGGAGTATAAAATGAGACTCAACCCCCTGAAGTGTGTTTTTGGTGCTAGCAGGGGAAAGTTCCTAGGACACCTACTCACTCCATCTGGAGTGGAGCCCAACCCCGAAAAAGTAAGAGCAATCCTAGAATTGGAGTCCCCTAGGAATGTTAAGGAAGTCCAGTGTCTCACCGGCAAGTTGGCCGGGCTAAGCAGGTTCCTCTCTCGAGCTGGGGAGAGGTGCTCGCCCTTTTTCCGAACGCTGCGAGGAGGCAAGAGATTCGAGTGGACCTCGGAATGTGAGGCGGCTTTTCAGGCCATAAAACAACAGCTTACCCAAGTGCCTCTACTCCAGGGACCAAGGGAAGCAGAGGTCTAATTTCTATATTTGGGGGTAGGTGCTGTGGCGGTGAGCTCGGTTCTTGTGCGAGAAGAAGGGAAGAAACAATTTCCGATCTATTACGTGAGCAGGGTCCTGAAAAAAGTGGAGCTCGGGTACCCCATTCTTGAGAAGTTAGCATTTGCCCTCATCATCTCGGCCCGAAAGCTCCGGCCATATTTTCAGGCTCACTCCATACAAGTGGTAACGGATCACCCCCTCCGTCGCATCCTGGAGGGGGTAGAGCATTCGGGGAGATTGGCAAAATGGTCAATAGAACTCAGTGAATTCGATCTCGCCTTCGCCCCTCGGCTCGCCATAAAGGCACATGCGGTGGCCGATTTCCTGGTGGACTATATAGTGGAGGTCCAGGAAGCGGAGGCGTACCCTCGGGCAACCTGGAAGATGATAGCAGATGGAGCGTCAGGGAGAAATTCCTTTGGAGGAGGGGTGGTCTTGATTAGCCCGGAAGGGACCCAGATTGAGCAGGCCTTGAAGATCCATTTCGCAATCACCAACAACCAAGCGGAATATGAGGCGGTCATTGCGGGACTCAGGTTATCCCGGGAGCTGGGCATACAGGACATTGAGACCTCGACAGACTCCATGGTGGTGGCAGGCCAGATCAAAGGGGAGTTCGAGGCAAGGGAGCCCACCCTCCAGTTGTATCTAGGAAAGGTCAAAGACGTCATAGGGCAGTTCCGAAGCTTCTCCATTCGGCACGTCCCGAGGGAAGAGAGCGCTCAGGTTGACCAACTCGCCAAACATGGCCCTCGAGCTGGGGGAACGGTGACGGAACTCTTCAGACCGTCTATAGAGGAAGGGGAGCTTATGGAAGTATGCCAGCAGAGGTCGTGGATGGACCCCTTTATCACCTTTTTGGCATCAGGGCAGTTAACCGCAATGGAACTCGACAAGAAGCATGCTATATACAAATCGGCGTACTACCTGCTGAAGGACGGAGTTTTATATCGCAAAACCTTGTCGGGTCTGCTGGCCAGATGTGTGTCGGAGGAGGAGGCTCCCAAGGTTCTGCAAGAGATTCACTCGGGAGAATGTGGGAGTCACTCGGGGAGCCGGACTTTAGAAGGGAGGGTGCTGAGGCAGGGGTACTTTTGGCCCACCCTCCGGAGAGATGCGGAGGAATACGCGAAAAAGTGTCAAAAGTGCCAGGAATTCACCCCCCTTCAGCTCCTTCCGGCCCAAAGGTTGCGGACCATCACAGCTCCCTGGCCATTCGCTATATGGGGGCTAGATCTGGTGGGCCCCTTCCCCCAAGCGAGTGGCCAAAGGAAATTCCTGATAGTCATGGTGGACTACTTTTCGAAGTGGCTGGAGGTGAAAGCATTAGCTAAGGTAACCTCGCAGGTGGTCAAGAACTTCGTATGGGGGGAGATCATCTGCCGGCATGGGTTGCCCCTAGCCATTATGACAGATAACGGACCACAGTTTGCAAGCAGGGAGTTCGTGGACTTCTGCATTCGTTTGGGGATAGATCTCCACTTTGCCTCTGTTCATCATCCACGGAGTAACGGACAGGTCGAAGCGGCTAATAAGGTCATTGTCAATCTATTGAAGAAAAAGGTGGAAAATTTGAGAGGAAGCTAGGTCGAGCAACTACCTTTAGTACTGTGGGCCTTGAGGACCACACCAAACACAGCCACGGGGGAAACCCCGTTTAAGCTCTCTCATGGCTCAGAGGCTGTCATACCTGTCGAATTTGAGGTCACATCACCGAGAGTAGCGGCAGCTAGGGAAGGAGCCAAAGGATGGAGAGCAGAGAACGAAGAAGAACAGAGACTTTCGTTGGATCTCGTGGAGGAGCTCCGGTACTTAGCCATGGTCCGGCAAGAGGAGGTCAAGCGCCGGATGGCGAGGTACTTCGACAAGCATATAAGGGGAAAACAGTTTGTGAAAGGAGATTTGGTCCTAAAAAAGGTTGACGCGGCGGATAGAGGAGCCTCTGTAGGGAAACTTAACCCCAATTGGGAGGGTCCTTTTGTAATAAAAGAAGTCTTAAAGTCAGGAGGGTACCACCTCCAGGATGTGGACGGGGTATCTCTCGAGCGAGCCCGGAGTGGTGATGATTTGAAGAGATTTTATCCCTAGCACTCTATTCCATCGCACCTTTTTTTTATTATTATGGTGTAACGCTTATCATCCCGACGTACTCTTTTGATGCGACGAAAGTGTGGGTGACCTTGGTGAGGCACCAGGGGCGAGGTGATTTGTAGAAACAACCCCGAGCAGACCCGCTGACTAGGCTCCCATCAAGCTGGCAGGGCTGTAGGCTCACTCGTTGGTTGGTGGTGTTTTGGAGAGGAGACCCCGAGCAGACCCGCTGACCAGGCTCCCATCAAGCTGGCAGGGCTGTAGGCTCACTCGGTGGTTGGTGGTGTTTTGGAGAGGAGACCCCGAGCAGACCCGCTGACCAGGCTCCCATCAAGCTGCCAGGCCTGTAGGCTCACTCGGTGGTTGTGGTGTTTTGGAGAGGAGACTCCGAGCAGACCCGCTGACCAGGCTCCCATCTAGCTGGCAGGGCTGTAGGCTCACTCGGTGGTTGGTGGTGTTTTGGAGAGGAGACCCCGAGCAGACCCGCTGACCAGGCTCCCATCAAGCTGGCAGGGCTGTAGGGTCACTCGGTGGTTGGTGGTGTTTTGGAGAGGAGACCCCGAGCAGACCCGCTGACCAGGCTCCCATCTAGCTGGCAGGGCTGTAGGCTCACTCGGTGGTTGGTGGTGTTTTGGAGAGGAGACCCCGAGCAAACCCGCTGGCCAGGCTCCCATCAAGCTGGCAGGGATGTAGGCTCACTCGATGGTTGGTGGAGTTTTGGCGAGGAGACCCCGAGTAGACCCGCTGACCAGGCTCCCATCTAGCTGGCAGGGTTGTAGGCTCACTCGGTGGTTGGTGGTGTTTTGGAGAGGAGACCCCGAGCAGACCCGCTGACCAGGCTCCCATCAAGCTGGCAGGGCTGTAGGCTCACTCGGTGGTTGGTGGTGTTTTGGAGAGGAGACCCCGAGCAGACCCGCTGACCAGGCTCCCATCAAGCTGGCAGGGTTGTAGGCTCACTCGGTTGTTGGTGGAGTTTTGGAGAGGAGACCCCGAGCAGACCCGCTGACCAGGCTCCCATCTAGCTGGCAGGGCTGTAGGATCACTCGGTGGTTGGTGGTGTTTTGGAGAGGAGACCCCGAGCAGACCCGCTGACCAGGCTCCCATCAAGCTGGCAGGGTTGTAGGTTCACTCGGTGTTTGGTGGTGTTTTGGAGAGGATACCCCGAGCAGACCCGCTGACCAGGCTACCATCAAGCTGGCAGGGTTGTAGGCTCACTCGGTGGTTGGTGGTGTTTTGGAGAGGAGACCTCGAGCAGACCCGCTGACCAGGCTCCCATCTAGCTGGCAGGGCTGTAGGCTCACTCGGTGGTTGGTGGTGTTTTGGAGAGGAGACCCCGAGCAGACCCGCTGACCAGGCTCCCATCAAGCTGGGAGGGCTGTAGGCTCACTCGGTGGTTGGTGTTGTTTTGGAGAGGAGACCCCGAGCAGACCCGCTGACCAGGCTCCCATCTAGCTGGCAGGGCTGTAGGCTCACTCGGTGGTTGGTTGTGTTTTGGAGAGGAGACCCCGAGCAAACCCGCTGGCTAGGATCCCATCAAGCTGGCAGGGTTGTAGGCTCACTCGGTGGTTGGTGGAGTTTTGGCAAGGAGACCCCGAGCAGACCCGCTGACCAGGCTCCCATCTAGCTGGCAGGGTTGTAGGCTCACTCGGTGGTTGGTGGTGTTTTTGTTGGGTTTCTCTATGAGGATGGCACAACGCTTGTGCACGCAGCGGAAAAATAAACATCAAGAAAAACCCAAAGAGATGTGGATCGGGCTATGAACGTTGAATCAAGAAGTTAGCAAAAACTAGGCAAAAATTACCTCGGTGGCGTTGAGTCACAACTCAACGGAGATGCTCCAAACTTTGATTTCTGCTGGTGGCGAGTTCTTCGTGGAATAGTGTCCACATTTCAGCAGAAGTCCACACGAGCGGGAGAACGCCGAGCTTTCCGTCGCACGGAAGATCGGGAAGGAGAAGACCGCACCTCGGCTATTCCACGGACTGCTAGGTCCGCGCCAGGAAGAGCAGCACCAGCGCCAGTCGCTGGAGAAGAGGCGGTCGACGGAGCAAACACGGCGGCGGCAGAACTCTTCCGTCGGCGGCGGGGATCGGGATCGGCGGATCGAAAAGCGGAACGGCTTCCGTCGGGTTTCGATCTGCTACAGGAGAAAATCGCCAGAGAGCGATCCCGAAAACCCTAAGTGTCCTATTTATACCAAAGGTATAAATAAACCCAGGAAAATCGCTATCCGCAGACCACCCGAAAATAGGGTTCAGAATCGGCGAGTATCAATCGGTGAGAATCAGCGACAATCGGCGAGAATCACTGAGCAGGTTCGGCGAGAATCAGTCGACGAGTATCATACAGGATCAGCGAGAATCAGAGTACAATACTCGACGATTCTCGCCGATCGTCGAGCCGCGCTCGACGATACACAACGATACTCGACGATCGTCGAGCCGTGGTCGACGACAATTGTCGAAGTAGTCGATCGTCGAGAATCAACAATTGATTCTCGACGATTCTCGTCGATTGGCGAGAATCAGAGAGACGATTCTCGCCGATCGGCGGGAATCAGAAGACGATTCTCGACTAATGTCATCGACCCTCGGACGATAATCCCAACCAGCCCTTCAAGGCAACATTTGCCCAACCCGATGATCCTATAAGGCAACACTTTGCCCATAACCCTATTCAGGTCGGTGATTGGTAACCTTTACCAACACAGTCAGTCATCCAACTTCTCCACATCTCTTATGTGCGACCCTGCAGGCTCATATCGTGTTGGCAGTGAGATTACATGCTTGATCACTTCCAGATCACAATGGTAACTCCAACAGACTCCCACTTGATCTCGAAAGTATCAAACCAAAAACCTCACAAACAATGAGCGGCATCTAGCAATGCATCATTGCTCCCCAAGCAATATGAGTTTATAACTCATAAGCCTTTATGACCAATGTATCAGCGTTGTCTTTGTCCCTTTGTCCTTTACATCTGGAAAGAACTAGAGGTATGGACCGTGTCACCCTCGTAATAGCTCAATCCTAGTTTCTTGATCCAGGACGGACTTCCAAAGAATGGTGAGTCCAATATCACATATTGACTCAACCAAGCATGGCCATGCATTTCTCAGTCCAGTTCCATCAAGGGGCCCATAGATGCAACTCCTGTCATACAGGAGGACAAATCTCATATCTGCTCACACACAAACACCCAAATGATTCGTAACATGCCCAACAACCACCCTTATCATCAACCTTTCTCAAGGAAGACTTTAGATGGCATCAAAGCACGCTCTTCCTCACTTGATGAATGCTGTGACTTCAGGTCAAAGGATCACAACACCATTGTCAATTGAGACCTACTCGTGACACGATTGGATGACAATCCACAGAGTAGTCTCAGGTTGGGTCTGTCCAGTACAACTTGTTCACTAACAAGTACCCACATGATGACTTGATATCACAATATCATGACCTGTGAGAACCAGTCATCAGTCAACACACGTGCTAGTCTTCATGTACCATCATCACCCTTAGCTTCTATGATGATACTCGACCAGGGACCTTTAAGAATGAAGCTTCAAATAAATCATGGGCTCTCACATTCAAGTCACGTACTTGATGTCCCATGGAAGCGAACATTCTAAGAGTATCTATTATGTTAACATTTAACTATCATATATAGAAAAATTCATAATAAAAGAATTTGCCATTAATTATAAAAGAAAAACTAGGTACACAGTTCATCATATGAACAACCAGCCAACAAAATACAAGATTACATGCAACCCACAAGATTCTCGCTAGAGTTGATCATTTAGGTATCGTATACCCATCGATCTAGTATGACCATCATGCTTTCTCTGCGCGAGAGGCTTTGTCAGCGGATCCGCAATATTTCCTCAGTCGGCACTCTGCAAATGTTTACATCTCCTCGTTCGACAATCTCACGAATAAGATGAAAACGCCGGAGTATGTGCTTGGAGCGCTGATGAGATCTAGGTTCCTTAGATTGTGCAATTGCACCATTGTTATCACAGTAGAGAACTACGGGACCAACAATGCTAGGAACTACATCAAGCTCGCCGATGAATTTCCTAATCCATACAGCCTCCTTCGCCGCATTAGCTGCTGCGATATACTCGGCCTCTGTTGTAGAATCAGCAACTGTCTCTTCCTTGGAACTCTTCCAGCTCACAGCTCCTCCATTCAGGCAAAACACAAAACCTGACTGAGACTTGGAGTCGTCTCGATCAGTTTGGAAGCTAGCATCCGTGTAACCACTTACAACGAGCTCTTCCTCTCCACCATACACCAAGAACACGTCCTTAGTCCTTCTCAAGTACTTCAGGATATTCTTGACTGCAATCCAGTGACACTCACCGGGGTCTGACTGATACCTGCTAGTCATGCTCAAAGCAAAGGAGACATCGGGTCGAGTACATAACATCGCGTACATAATTGATCCAATTGCCGAAGCATATGGAATCAACTTCATGCGGTCCTTATCTTCACAAGACTTTGGACACTGGTCCTTAGAGAGATTCACACCATGAGACATGGGCAAAAATCCTTTCTTGTACTCAAGCATGTTGAACCACTTCAACACCTTTTCGATGTACGTACTCTGGGTCAAACCCAACAACTTCTTCGATCTATCTCTATAGATCTTAATACCGAGTATATAAGTCGCTTCACCCAAATCCTTCATTGAAAAGCAGTTCCCTAGGTTGTTCTTAACAACTTTCAGGGTAGGAATGTCATTCCCAATCAACAGTATGTCATCTACATACAATATCAGGAAGACAACAATGCTCCCACTGATTCGCTTGTAAACACAAGGCTCATCTTCATTCTTGATGAAACCAAACTCTTTGATTTTCTCATCAAAACGAAGATTCCAACTTCGAGAGGCCTGTTTCAGTCCATAAATGGACTTATTCAGCTTGCATATTTTAGTGGCTTCATCTGGGGATACAAAACCCTCGGGTTGTGTCATATACACTTCCTCAAGGAGGCTTCCATTAAGGAAAGCCGTTTTGACATCCATCTGCCAGATCTCGTAGTCATAATACGCAGCAATAGCAAGCAATATCCTAATGGACTTTACCATGGCAACAGGGGAAAAGGTCTCATCATAGTCAATACCATGAATTTGCTTGAAACCCTTAGCCACTAGTCGCCCTTTGAATGTCTGTACATTCCCATCCATGTCGGTCTTCTTCTTGAAGACCCACTTGCACCCTATGGGTCGTACCCCTTCAGGTGGTTCCACCAAGTTCCAAACTTGGTTTGCATACATGGAGTCCATTTCGGATTTCATAGCCTCAAGCCATTTGTCGGAGTCCGGTCCATTCATAGCCTCTTGGTAGGTTGCTGGTTCATCATCATGATCCATGAGCAACACATTACCTATTTGAGACACGAGAAATCCATATCTCTCAGGCTCAAACCTCGGTCTACCAGATCTACGTAGGACTTGTGTTCCCTGAGCAGCTTCTCTAGCTACAACATCTTGTAGTCCTGTCTCAGAATCCAATTCTGGTTCATTCATTACATGTGGTTCTTGAACTTCTTCAAGCTCTACCTTTTCAGTCTTTCTTGATAAGAACTCTTTCTCCAAGAAGACACCAGTCCTTGCGACAAACACTTTGCCCTCAGACGGTAGGTAAAAATAATACCCTTTCGTTTCCTTAGGATATCCCACCAGATAACATTTATCCGATTTGGGTTCCAGCTTGTCAGGCATTTGACGTCTCACGTATGCCTCACAGCCCCAAATTTTAATGAACGACATACTAGGACGCTTCCCAGTCCACATCTCATATGGTGTCTTCAGAACCGTTTTCGTTGGAGCGCGATTCAATGTCATAGCAGCAGTCTCTAAAGCAAAACCCCAAAAGGAAACAGGCAAGTCTGCATGACTCATCATCGAACGTACCATGTCTAACAGAGTACGATTTCTCCTCTCAGACACACCATTATGTTGTGGTGTTATAGGTGGAGTGAGCTGTGATACAATACCACACTCTTTCAGATGATCACGGAACTCATGACTCAGGTATTCTCCACCTCGATCAGATCGGAGTGCTTTAACCCTTTTACCTAACTGGTTTTCTACTTCATTCTTGAACTCTTTGAAATTTTCAAAGGTCTCGGATTTGCACTTCATAAGATACACATATCCGTATCTACTGAAATCATCAGTAAATGTAACAAAGTAGAAATACCCTCCTCTAGCCATGGAACTCATGGGTCCGCATACATCACTATGTACAACACCCAAAAGATCCTCAGCCCTCTCAGTATAACCAGTGAAAGGAGATTTAGTCATCTTGCCTAACAAACAAGATTCGCATCGCTCAAATGATTCATAATCAAATGAGTTCAAAAGTCCATCTCTATGGAGCTTGGATATGCGCTTCTCGTTGATATGGCCCAAACGACAATGCTAGAGAAAAGTAGGGTTCGAATCATTTTGTTCTTAGTCTTTTATTGTTTTCTACATTACAGATCAGATGGTCCAAGTTCAAAACATAAAGACCATTAAACAATTGGGCTACAGCATAACAAACATCATTCTTAAATATAGAACAACAATTGTTCTTAATTATAAAAGAAAATCCAATCATGTCCAAACATGAAATAGATATAATGTTTCTAGTTATCGCCGGAACAGAATAACAGTTATCTAGTTCTATTACAAGCCCACTGGGCAAAGAAAGACGGTAAACTCCTACGGCTACAGCAGCAACTCTTGCTCCATTGCCGACGCGGAGGTCCACCTCCTCTTTACTCAGCAATCTTCTCCTTCCCAGTTCCTGCACATTTGTACAAATGTGAGAACCACATCCGGTATCCAATACCCAAGATGTTGGAACACCCTATTACTAATTTGGGTCAGGATCACTATGTCTCTAGGAATCTTTTCTTGACCTTCTGTATAGCTTAATAGGTCAATTAGAATTGAGTCTAAGGGTTAGAAGTCTAGGATTGGAAGCTGCACTGAAGTCCAAGTTTTTCAGACTGGAGAATAAGTCTGATCGTCGAGCTCAGCACGACGATTCGTCGAACTCAGATCGACGATCGTCGAGCTCAACTTCGACAGATCGTCGAGCTCCACTCGACGATCGCTGAGCTCAACTTCACAATATCGTCGAACTCCATTCGACGATCGGTAAGCTCAGGTCGACGATTTTGACTCTGCACTGGATCTTTATCTCTGAGCTCAGTTCGACGATCTTTGAGCTCAGATCGACGATTATTTTGCTGCTTGAGTTTTCCAGTTCGCTGAGCTCAGCTCGACGATAGCAGAGCTCAGTTCGACGATTTCAGATATCTTCCAGAATTCAAATTCAAATCAGACAGGAGTTATTCTGCAATTAATTCAGAGATTTGCTAGCCGTTTTCATTTATTTCTGGACCAAGTTTCAAGGGATCTTTCAAGGAATAATTCTGTGGACTTTCCTCTAGAAGAGATTATGCAATTAAGGATGCAATCAATGCAGACCAACGGCTATCTTTGACAGAGAATGATATTCTATTCAGGAACAGAGAATAAAAGACAGAATGTTTTTGAATCAATATAGATGACATACAGAGATTAACAAGAAGAGAACACACAATACAGAGTACAGAGACTCTTTCAAAATCTTCTGTCAAAAAGAATTCTGAAGAACACTCATCAAACAGATCAAGCTTTCAAAATCTCTTCATCTTTCAAAGTGTTCAAGGCCAACATCATTTCAAGACTCCAGACACTCAACATTTCAGCCATTGCTGAAACCATCTATTGCTGGAGTTCTACCTTTGAAGGCCTATCAGCCTCAAGCAAAGCTTTTCTTCCTGAAGATTTCAAGGATTCAGGGGGAGCTTTGACATCAATCCACATAGTCTTCTCAGTTGTTTGAGAAAGAGAAGACTGTCATCACTCTCTCACCCCCAGTTTGTAAAGGGTTTCTCAAACTCCTTTCAAAAGTTTGAATCTGGTTTTTGAGCACCTTGTCAAAAGCTCATTGGTGGCAAGACACCTGATCAAAAAATCTGCTTTGTTTTTGAGCACCTTATCAAAAGCTCATTGGTGCCCAGGACACCTGATCAACTCATCCTGCAGTGGATTCCTACCTAGGGTGGTAGAAGAGTGGATGTACCCAAGTTTGGGGAACCACTATATTTCCTTGTGTCCTCTGCCTCTGCTTGTTTACTTTTTGTTTCTGGCCTTGATTTGTCTGTGCTTAGTTTTTGCATAGCTTAGTTCTGTGATTAGATTTATATTTGCTTCCCTGCTCACACTTATTACAACAATTGTTGTAAAAGTTTTTAAAAGTACTAAAACACCATATACTCTATTCACCCCCCTCTAGAGTATATCAGATCTAGTTGCACTTTCAATTGGTATCAGAGCCAGGTTGGTTAAACATACCATATCTGATTGGTTGTACAAGCTAACACCTGAACCCCAAGATTCCAAACTAGATCTGTTTTTCTTTTGTATTTTATTATTAGTCTTTGGTTGCACAAATCATGGCCCAAAATAAAGATTCTGCTAGCACCAGACCTCCAGTGTGCAATCTTTCCAAGTTTGCACTTTGGAAAGCAAGGATTAGACTTTACATGAATTCCATTGACGAAGATATTTTCAATTCTATTTTGACAGTGTGTCCAAGACCCCCAGAGAGCACAAGCACAAATGCTGTTCCACCTCCATCAGGAACAGATGCTGACATCAAAAAATGGAAAGTAGCTGATGCCAAGGCTATGAACATCCTAGCCCAGACAATGTCAGATGACATATTCCAAAAGGTAGCTAAATGCAACTCAGCCAAGGAGATTTGGGACAAGCTCTCAGAAATTGTCTCAGGCTCAGCTGATGAGAGAAAGGACAGAAGATCCCATCTCATCTCCCAATATGAGAACTTCAAGAAGCGAGAGACTGAGTTAGTGGGAGACATGTACAACAGATTGAGTCTAATTGTCAGTGAGCTAAGGACATTGGACAAAGAGATTTCTCTGACAGAACTTAATGACAAGACCCTAATGTGCTTCCCCAGCACTTGGGATTCAAGAATCTGGCCAATTAAGGATGCCAGAAGTCTAAATGAGATCACCACTGAAGCCTTGCTGGGTAAGCTCAAATCTTATGAGCTACTCATCAAGAATAGAGAGGAAGAACAGAAGGCTGCTTCACCAGCCACAAGAAAAGAGAAGACCATAGCATTCAAGGCAACTGAAGATCTGCCTGAAGAAAAAGCTACAGGCAATGATGAACTTCTCAGCTTGTTGGCCAAAAGATTCTACAAGATGGCCAGAAAGGACTTCAGAAGAAGATCATACAAGGAGCAGGATAAGCCAAGGTATGACAAGTCCATTGGCAATAACAAAGACATTATTTGCTTTGGTTGCAGGAAACCAGGGCATATAGTTCCTGACTGTCCAGAGAACAAGAACAAGGACAGAAGGGACAGAAAAGAAAGAAGAAAGGAGAAGGACCTCAAAAGGAATGGAAATGGCAAACCTTCTTCAAGCAGGAATAAGCATACAAGAAAAGGGTTTGTTGCTGAATCCTGGAGTGAGACAAAAGAGGAATCGGAAGCCTCATCCAGCTCCAGTGATGATGAGGATGATGCAGAAGAAAAAGAATTCTGCATGATGGCAATTAATGCCTCACAGCACAATTCAGAGGATGAAGAGTCAGAGTCAGACTCAGAAACACAACCTGAAAAAGATCAGGTAATTAGTTCTTTTGATTTTACTTCAGAAGATTTTAAATCTGAATTTAAAGCACTGTGTTTAGACCTGCTAAAGTCTGAGAAAGAGATTATCTCTCTCAGAAATCAATTATCTGAACACAATGGTTTAAAGTCAGAAAACCTCAAACTCTCTCAGGAGTTGGAGAACTGTAGGGAACAGATAGCTACACTGAAAAGTGAGCTCTCTGAGGCCAAGAAGCTTGAAGAATCCCTTAATGGGAGAAGCATCAAGCTGATGGACATCACAAGCACAGTGAACTCTAGATTCAACAGTACACTGGGCTTGGGTGCTTCATCCAGCCAACCTATAGTCCTAACAACTCCCATCAAGTTTATTTCTAGCAAGGGAAAGGGAGTTGTAGAGGTTGCCAGGAAAAATTCTGATCTGCCTCAGAAAATTGAGTCCCAGCAAAAATCGTCGAACGGAGATCGACGATCGCCGAATGAAGATCGACGATCGCCGAACGCAGCTCGACGATCTCAGGAAAATCGTCGAACGCAGGTCGACGATCTCAGCCAAAGTCGTCGAACGCAGCTCTACGATCTCATATACCTGACCTCAGCCATAGTCGACCGTCGAACGGAGCTCGACGATCTGACCCAAGATCGTCGAACGCAGCTCCAAGATCGTCGAACAGAGGTCAGAACTCTGGAAATTTTTTCAAAGGCAAATCAAAATTGAATCCTAAGGGTTCTTCATCCCAAACCTTTAACCCTTATACTGAATGGATTTTACCTCCAAGGAGATATCATCCTGAAGGATATAAGAGTCAGCCAGGGATGTCTTTCATTTCTGAATTTAGAGGTTATCAACCTAGGCCCAAGGTAAACTGGGTCAAAAACAAGTGAATTGTTTCATGTGCAGGTGAAGACCTATCCAACATCTAACCAGCAATGGTATTTGGATAGTGGGTGCTCTAAGCACATGACAGGGAATAAGGACAACCTCACATCCTTCAGAGCCAAGCTTGGACCCAAAGTTATCTTTGGTGATTCCAACTTTGGACAAACTAAGGGATATGGTGCAGTACAGATTGGATCAGTAACCTTCAAGAAGGTAGCATATGTGGAAGGACTGAAGCACAACCTGATCAGCATCAGTCAGCTATGTGATGAAGGCTACCAGGTGACCTTCAGCAAAACCTTATGCAAAATCAAGACAGAGGACGACACAACAGTGTTGACAGGTATAAGGAAAGGTAACATCTACTTAGTAGATTTTCTTTCAACTGATATAGATATCTACTTGTTTAATTCAGTCTGTAGACCAAATGTTTTATGACATAAGACACTAGGACACCTAAACCTTAGAACTATTGCTAGGCTATCCAAGGACAACCTTGTTAGAGGACTACCTTCTGGCCCCTACAAGAAGGAAGGACTCTACAAGGCTTGTCAATTAGGCAAGCAAAATAAAAATAGTTTTAAGTCACTTAATAAGAGTGATTCACCTAGGATATTGTATCTGTTACACATGGATCTATTTGGACCCATCACAGTACAAAGCCTAGGAGGGAAATCCTACACTTTAGTAATTGTAGATGACTTCTCTAGATTCACTTGGGTATTCTTTCTAAGGAAAAAGTCTGATAACTTTAAGTGTCTGACAGAGTTTCTCAAATGTATACAGATTGAGTTCAATACTCACATTGCCCTGATCAGAAGAGATCATGGGACAGAGTTTGATTCTATTCTTATGCAAGAGTTCTGTCAGAGTGAAGGGATCAGGCATACTTTCTCAGCTCCTAGAACTCCTCAACAAAATGGGGTAGCTGAAAGGAAAAATAGAACCCTTATTGAATCTGCCACTACATTGTTGTCAGGTGCTCATCTACCTCTATACTTTTGGGCAGAGGCAGTGAACACCTCCAACTATGTGCTGAACAGAAGTCTGATACATAAACTGAAGGGAAAGACTCCCTATGAATTACTCAAAGGGAAGAAACCTAAAGTTGACTATTTTAGAATTTTTGGTTGCATTTGCTATATTCACAATAATGACAAGAAATACTTAGCAAAATTTCAAGCCAAAGCTGATGAAGGAGTGTTTCTGGGATACTCCATGATCAGCAAAGCCTATAGGGTCTATAATAAATCGTCTTTGAAAATTGAGGAATCTGTTCATATTTCATTTGATGAAACTAACATGTCTTTCAAGGAGAAGATTTCTTCTACCATAGAACCTGTGCAGGAACACTCTCTAGTTGAAGATATGAACAAGTTACAGGTCGCTCAAGAAGAAGAAAGCAGTGAAGAGGAAGGGAATGCCCCACACATTGAAGCACCACTTGAAGAGCCAGTTGTTGTACCACAAGAGGAAACAACAACACAGGTTGGTGAACAATCAACACCCCTGTTGATTTAGTAACATCAAGAGACCATCCAATTTCCCAAATAATTGGATAACTCTCAGCTGGTGTGCAAACCAGAAATCAGGTCAACCAAAACCTGTTGCACACCTGCTTCCTTTCTCAAATTGAACCTCAGTCCATTCAAGATGCAGAGCAAGATCCACACTGGATCATTGCAATGCAAGAGGAGTTGCATCAATTTGAGAGGAACAAAGTATGGGAACTAGTGCCAAAGCCTAAGGATCATTCCATTGTTGGAACAAAATGGGTATTCAGAAATAAACTGGATGATCAAGGAGTAATTATAAGGAACAAGGCAAGGCTAGTTGCCCAGGGATATTCTCAAGAAGAAGGAATTGACTACGACCAGACCTTTGCACCTGTTGCAAGATTAGAAGCCATTAGGATATTTCTAGCTTATGCAGCTCACAAAGGCTTCAAAGTCTATCAGATGGATGTCAAAAGTGCTTTCTTGAATGGAGACATCAAAAAGGAAGTTTATGTCAGACAACCTCCAGGTTTTATCTCTCCAACTTATCCTGATTATGTTTTTAGACTGAATAAAGCATTATATGGTCTCAAGCAAGCTCCTAGAGCATGGTATGAGACCCTAGCATGCTTTCTCTTGGAAAATGGTTTTATAAGGGGTAGAGTAGACCAAACTCTTTTTATTAGAACCCATAAGTCCCATACCCTACTAGTACAAATTTATGTAGACGATATCATTTTTGGTTCTACTGACTCCAAATTGTGCAGAAGGTTTTCTAACCTGATGCATTCTAAATTTGAGATGAGTAGCATGGGTGAGCTATCCTTCTTCCTAGGATTGCAAGTCAAACAACATGCTGAAGGCATCTTTATTTCTCAAACCAAATATGCTAATGAACTGGTTAAGAAATTTGGTATGTCTGAGGCATCTTGTATGAAAACACCCATGCCTACCAATGCTGTATTGGATGCTGATGAACATGGGAAACCTGTTGATCAGACAACATATAGAGCAATGATTGGCTCTTTACTGTATCTTACAGCTAGTAGACCAGATATAATGTTTGCTACATGTATATGTGCTAGGTTCCAAGTAAGCCCTAGAGAGTCACACCTAACATTAGTAAAGAGGATTCTCAGGTATGTTAAAAGTTGTCCAAATCTAGGTCTCTGGTATCCAAAAGATTCAGCATTTGATTTAACTGGATTCTCTGATGCTGATTATGCTGGATGCAGAATTGACAGGAAAAGCACCAGTGGAACTTGTCAGTTCCTTGGTGACAGACTTGTCTCTTGGTTTTGTAAGAAACAAACATCTGTGTCAACCTCAACTGCTGAAGCTGAATATATGGCTGCAGGCAGTTGTTGTTCACAAATATTGTGGATTCAAAACCAACTCCTAGACTATGGTTACAACTTAGAGAAGTCTAAAATCTTTTGTGACAATACAAGTGCTATTTCTATAGCTCAAAATCCAGTCCTCCATAGTAGGACAAAACACATAGAGATAAGGCATCATTTCTTAAGGGACAATGTTGAAAAGAATAAAATTGAATTGCAATATATCCCAACTGATTTACAAAGGGGAGATATTTTCACCAAGCCTTTGGATGAAAAGAAACACACCTTCTTCCTAAATCAGTTAGGAATGTTAGATGGAGGAAGCCTTAAATAATCTCCAAGATTTTGAAAGCTAAAAATTGACCAAGACTAGGCAAAAATTCTGATTTTTCTTAGTGTCTAGAATTTTTCTGATCTCTGAACTGCGCTCGACGATTTCCCCACAGATCGTCGAACGGAGATCGACGATTTCCAGAATCGTCGAACTAAGTTCAGCGCCTCTCAGATAGTATGAACAATCTCTTCCGGTCAACGATCGTCGAACGGCGCTCGACGATTATGTTCACTGAACGATCGTCGAACGGAGCTCGACGCTTTCCAAGATCGTCGAACGGAGATCGATGATGTTGGAGTCTCTTCAGATTCCTTTAGAAGCCTCGATCGTCGAACTGAGTTCAACGACCTTTCCAATTCTGCGTCGAACCCTAATATAAAACTCATTTTTCGCCGTCGTTCTCTCTTGCGATTTCAATTTCTCTGCAAGAATCTTCTTCCCTCCAAACAGTTCTACACTTGGTCGTTTTGTTTGTTGAATTTTTGCAGGTACAATGGCTGTATCAGTTGCTGTTCTAGCCGCAATGAAGTTCGATGCTGGATTCGACATTGATCTGGAATCTTTCAGCACTACTGACCAAGTTTTCCAAGACATTCTGAGTTTATTCAAGGATCAGAACTTGTCTGCCCTCATGACCACCAGGATAAAGCTGGCCTCAGATGAAATCAAGGAATGGGTTTACACTGCTCATAATCTGGACAACTCTACTATAGTTGGCTCCATTGCTGGAACTCAGGTACCTCTGACCCCCACCATTTTAACAGGGGTTTTTGGACTAAGGAATGGAGATGATTCTGCTGAGTTATCTAGAGAGGAGTTTGCTGACATACTTGCCAGGATGGGTCATCTAGAGGGAAACCCTAGCAAGTTATTCAAAAGGAACCTGTCTGTTGAGTACAGGTTCCTAGCAAATATTGTAGGAAAAGTGCTGCTGGCAAAGCACTCAGCTCATGATACTATCTCCATACATCAGCTCTGTCTCATGGGAGCTCTGGTGGATAAGAAAAGTTTGAACTGGGGAGAGGTCTTCTTTGACCTAATCAAGAAGAAAATCAACAAAAGCTTTGTTAATTTTGGAAGGATTCTTGGAGTCTTCCTGCAGAACAAGTGCCCTGCCTTGCTGGTCTCCTCTGGAGTGCACATCAATGCCTCCAAGAGACTCACCTGTGCCCTCTTTGACAAGTGGGATAGGCAAATAAGCAAGCCCAGCAGGCCCTCCTCTAGTGCTCCTTCAGGCACCAGGACTCACAGAGTCACTCCCCCACAGGTCTCTGCTCCTGCAGAAGACCTGGCTGCTGCTGTTGCTGCTTCTTCTCCTCCTCCAATTCCAACCCTACCTCTTCCATCCACCATTCCAGCTTCATCCCCCATTACCATATCCAGCCCATCTCCAACCTCAACTCCATCTCCAGACCCAATTCTACCTCCTCCTGCAGACCACTTCCACCCATTATTCTCATACCCTCCACCAGATATCACATCATCACCTTCCATACCATCTTTCGCCCTTCTGGATGACTCCTACATGGATGATTCCCCCTCATCTCCTCCTGAGTTACCCTCCTCCTCCACATCTTTTCAAGATCTCCTTCTCCACATCATTGACCAACCAACATTCAATCCATCCATATCCATCCCCTTGTCCTCCATCTCCACCATCCCCACTCCTGAGCCATCCATTCCACTCTCCAGCCCTCCACTTCCAGCATCCTCAGCTATCCCTACTCCATCTACCTCTGCTCCTGTGATTGAGCAAGTAGACCTCTCAGCCCTAGCTGACAGGTTGTATGAGCTCATTGCCCCCAGGCTATCTCTATTGTTAGAGACCTCCTTAGCTCCTCTACAACAGTCAGTGGCAGCTCTCTCTACCAGGCTTTCCTCCCTCCTTCCTCAGGCAGCACCTCCAGCAGTGTGCCTTGATACAGATGTATCTGCATCTAGGCAGGGGGAGATGTCATATGAAGTAAGCCTTCATGCTGCTGCTGCTGCTGAGATTTCTGTGTCTGCTGCCTCTTCTGATACCGTTGCTGTGCCTCCAGAATATCAGGCTCCTACTGCAGTTCTGACAATAGATCTACAGTCTTTGCTTTCTGCCTTTGATCCTGCCTTCTTCAGCCATCTCCCAGAGGTTAATGCTGTCCAGCCCTCAGAAGACCTATCTAAGGCACTGGTGCCTTTCTCTGGCTGTGACCCCAGCATCATTTCTTCTTTTGTACACTCAGTGATTGCTGCTGCTGCTGCTGTTAAAGAAAGGACTGCCTTTGCTTCTGAAATTGTTGATGCTGCTGCTGAAGATGTTCTCACTGCTGCTGAAATCCCAATTGTTTCTGATGAGCCAATATCCAAGGATTCTCTGATGATAGAGGCCACTATTTTTGAGCCTGCTGCAGATTTTGTTGATGTTACTGCTGCTGTCACCAATTCTGTTGTTGCTGTTATTGTTTCTGCTTCCCCTCCTGTATCTGCTGCTGTATCTGCTCCTGTCTCTGCTGCTGTCTCTGCTGCTGCTGGTTCAGCTTCTGCCTCTTCTGCCTCTGTTCAATTAAAGAAAGATCTTATGAAGAAGATAGATGCTATATATGATGACCAGAGTTCTGAGACTGATGAATTCAAAACAGACTCTAATGATTCAGCTGCTACTATTGCAAGGAAAAGGAAAGCTAGGAGCAAGGCAATGAAAAGGGTTCCTCCTGCAAAAGTCAAGGATAATAATGATATTCCTTATTATATTCTGCATAACTGCCAAATTACTGAACATTGGATGCAGTATTCCAAAAACCAGTTGAAAGCCATGAAGAAGAAGAGAAAGTATGAAAAGGGCTCATCCCAGTTCCAGCACCCTCATCCTCCTCCACCACCTCCTCCTGATGTAGGTGCAGGTGGCAGCTCTGCAAGTCAAGCCCCAGCTAGAAGCCAGGCTCCCTATCAACCCCATGCCAGATCCTACCAAAGGGAAAGCCAGTCTAGGGGTTCTTATTCTAGGAGAGGAGGATACAGGGGAATCAGAGAGATTTTCAGGTTTATTCTAAAGGGCATTCCAGGCAGTACTCATACTCCAGGGGAGGACATATTTCAGCTGATACTACTTCTGGTCCCTTCCCCTACAAGCTCAAAGAGACAGTGTCTGCCAGGCCTCCTCAAGACAATTCTTCCAACAGGTATGAGCCACCTGTACCATTTGAGGACCCTGAAAAGAATCCATCTGCTTGGACTGCTAGGATGAAGGAAATGGCTGCATTAGATCAGATAAAGAAGGCCAAAGAACAAGGGCTAGACACTTCCAATATTTCTACTATGTCAGATCAAAGACAAAAGGAGTTAGAGAGATATGCTTCCAGCAAATTCTTTGATGCAGACAGATATATGGAATTGCATCCTGCTGCTGTGGTTCCCAGGCCTGCAAAGTAAACTTACTTGGGTGCAGCAGATGACACCAGGTCCAACAAGGAAGCCCAAAACCCTAACAGAGAAATCAAGATGGTTAAAGGCAAAGAGAAGAAGTGACTTTGTAAGGTGACAATCTTTGGATTTTTTAACTGCTATCTGGATGCCATATACATATATATATATATATATATATCTGTGATGTTTCTGCCATGTCTAGCTGTTGTTTTTATGCTTTTCTAATTATATGTTGTTATTTGACTTTCCAAAATCTGTAAATAGTAATCCTAACCCAAATAGGGGGAGATTGTTGGAACACCCTATTACTAATTTGGGTCAGGATCACTATGTCTCTAGGAATCTTTTCTTGACCTTCTGTATAGCTTAATCGGTCAATTAGAATTCAGTCTAAGGGTTAGAAGTCTAGGATTGGAAGCTGCCCTGAAGTCCAAGTTTTTCAGACTGGAGAATAAGTCTGATCGTCGAGCTCAGCACGACGATTCGTCGAACTCAGATCGACGATCGTTGAGCTCAACTTCGACATATCGTCGAGCTCCACTCGACGATCGCTGAGCTCAACTTCACAATATCGTCGAACTCCATTCGACGATCGGTGAGCTCAGGTCGATGATTTTGACTCTGCACTGGATCTTTATCTCTGAGCTCAATTCGAAGATCTTTGAGCTCAGATCGACGATTATTTTGCTGCTTGAGTTTTCCAGTTCGCTGAGCTCAGCTCGACGATAGCAGAGCTCAGTTCGACGATTTCAGATATCTTCCAGAATTCAAATTCAAATCAGACAGGAGTTATTCTGCAATTAATTCAGAGATTTGCTAGCCGTTTTCATTTATTTCTGGACCAAGTTTCAAGGGATCTTTCAAGGAATAATTCTGTGGACTTTCCTCTAGAAGAGATTATGCAATTAAGGATGCAATCAATGCAGACCAACGGCTATCTTTGACAGAGAATGATATTCTATTCAGGAACAGAGAATAAAAGACAGAATGTTTTTGAATCAATATAGATGACATACAGAGATTAACAAGAAGAGAACACACAATACAGAGTACAGAGACTCTTTCAAAATCTTCTGTCAAAAAGAATTCTGAAGAACACTCATCAAACAGATCAAGCTTTCAAAATCTCTTCATCTTTCAAAGTGTTCAAGGCCAACATCATTTCAAGACTCCAGACACTCAACATTTCAGCCATTGCTGAAACCATCTATTGCTGGAGTTCTACCTTTGAAGGCCTATCAGCCTCAAGCAAAGCTTTTCTTCCTGAAGATTTCAAGGATTCAGGGGGAGCTTTGACATCAATCCACATAGTCTTCTCAGTTGTTTGAGAAAGAGAAGACTGCCATCACTCTCTCACCCCCAGTTTGTAAAGGGTTTCTCAAACTCCTTTCAAAAGTTTGAATCTGGTTTTGAGCACCTTGTCAAAAGCTCATTGGTGGCAAGACACCTGATCAAAAAATCTGCTTTGGTTTTTGAGCACCTTATCAAAAGCTCATTGGTGCCCAGGACACCTGATCAACTCATCCTGCAGTGGATTCCTACCTAGGGTGGTAGAAGAGTGGATGTACCCAAGTTTGGGGAACCACTATATTTCCTTGTGTCCTCTGGCTCTGCTTGTTTACTTTTTGTTTCTGGCCTTGATTTGTCTGTGCTTAGTTTTTGCATAGCTTAGTTCTGTGATTAGATTTATATTTGCTTCCTTGCTCACACTTATTACAACAATTGTTGTAAAAGTTTTTAAAAGTACTAAAACACCATATACTCTATTCACCCCCCTCTAGAGTATATCAGATCTAGTTGCACTTTCACCATTGGGCAAAGAAAGACGGTAAACTCCTACGGCTACAGCAGCAACTCTTGCTCCATTGCCGATGCGGAGGTCCACCTCCTCTTTACTCAGCAATCTTCTCCTTCCCAGTTCCTGCACATTTGTACAAATGTGAGAACCACATCCGGTATCCAATACCCAAGATGAAGGAGCAGAAAGGTTTATCTCTATAACGTAGATATTAGAAGCGGAAGTCATACCTCCCCTCAATTTCTGTAGACCCTCAATATACGAAGGACAGTTCCTCCGTCAATGACCAGCCTTGCCACAGTGGTGGCATTTTCCATCCTTCACCGTGCTCTTCTTTTTCATCAGTGCTGAAGACTTGGGCTCAAGATATGACTTAGGTCCTACCTTCGTCTTCTTGGAGCCCTTGGCTTTGCCCTTGCCCTTATGCACCATCAGTATGGGGCTGGCAGGCTTGGCCTTCTTCATATTGATTTCGGCAGTTCTCAACATGCCTAGGAGTTCGGGCAGTGTCTTGTCTATCTCGTTCATGTTGTAGTTCAAGACGAACTGCTCATAACTGTCCGGTAACGATTGCAGGATCAGATCAGTGGCCAACTCTTGACCAAGAGGAAAACCCAGCCTTTCAAGGTTCTCTATATACCCAATCATCTTGAGTACGTGAGTCCCTACTGAGTCTCGAACTCCCATCTTGCACTGAAACAACGCTTTCGTGATGTCGAACCTCTCTTGACTAGCCTGCCCTTGAAACATTTTCTTGAGATGCTCGTCAATCTCCTTGCACCCCATGTCAAGAAAGAAAAACACTCTCATGTTGCTTCTGAAGCTCAGAGTTCATGGTGGCAAGCATAAGGCACTCGACATCCAAAGCATCGTCAGTATACTTCTTATAAGTATCTTTCTCAGCACGGGAAGAGTTCCCGGTCGGCACCTCGTGGGCTTCTTCTTCCAAGACATAGAGCTTTCGCTCTTGCCTGAGAACAATTCTCAGGTTCCTATACCAGTCCATGTAATTTGTCCCACTGAGCTTATCCTTCTCAAGGATGGCTCTCAGAGACAACGTGGAGTGCGCAACGCTTGCCATGTAATTCTACAAGAATTTATGCAGAATAAAATCAGTACCTAAATTTCAATTACAATTTATTCTAATTAGGACTTCAATTAAAATACTCCCACTATTTTATTCGAAATGATAGCCCTCACTAACAATTCGGAGAGTTCATGCGAGCTACTCTCTTAGTGGACAAGATCCGTATTTCACCAACACTATGAGTCCGCTTTGGCGTTCTTCTCACGATGTGGTTATTTAGGTAGGCAACGCTTGCCAATTGCATCCTCATGCAATTCTTGTATGGTTGGTGAATAACTCCTTATTCGCATCCATCATATGGTGCATGCCAACCCTATGCCTCTAGGCACTCAACCTTTGAGGTCACCTAGTTAAGCTGGACCCGATGTCGACAGTGGGATATCACAATTATCCGCTCGCACCCTTACCAAGATAGATTAATGCACCTTGCTTTGGCAAGCCCACACTTCATCGATCGAGGCAGGAAGAGTGTCATCCATCGGAAGGCATCCGAACACTTAATATTTGATGAAGGGATTTCAAATATAGGTTAACAATTAACCATGATCAACATTTGATCGACGTGCACATCCAAAGAAAAACAATTCTTCTAAAACCACATGCATCCCTTATGTGCACATCCTGACACCATCAACATTGATAGAAGGAAGGGCTAAATCTGAACATCCGGAAATTTCCAAATCCTCAGATTTACATTCATTGGACAAAGGCAAAGACAGCTCACTTAAAGCAGTAGACAAGCTCATCTCTCTTTGTTGGATTCAAAATCCAAAACAAAATCGAGGGATGGTTACTGCTAAGGAGATCACAATTTCTAACACTTAGAAATCCACCGAAATTCCAATCGTTCTTGGCGAGGAGACCAAGACTAAATCTAGACATTTAGAACACTTCTAAATCCCTAGGTTTACACGCACTCGAAAAACAAACTTCCAAAACAATGATCATGGCCGCAACCTCCCTGTGATACCACTGTTGGGTTTCTCTATGAGGATGGCACAACGCTTGTGCACGCAGCGGAAAAATAAACATCAAGAAAAAAACCCAAAGAGTGTGGATCGGGGCTATGAACGTTGAATCAAGAAGTTACCAAAAACTAGGCAAAAATTACCTCGGTGGCGTTGAGTCACAACTCAACGGAGATGCTCCAAACTTTGATTTCTGCTGGTGGCGAGTTCTTCGTGGAATAGTGTCCACATTTCAGCAGAAGTCCACACGAGTGGGAGAACGCCGAGCTTTCCGTCGCACGGAAGATTGGGAAGGAGAAGACCGCACCTCGGCTATTCCACGGACTGCTAGGTCCGCGCCAGGAGAGAGCAGCACCAGCGACAGTCGCTGGAGAAGAGGCGGTCGACGGAGCAAACACGGCGGTGGCGGAACTCTTCGTCGGCGGCGGGGATCGGGATCGGCGGATCGAAAGGCGGAACGGCTTCTGTCGGGTTTCGATCTGCTACAGGAGAAAATCACGGGAGAGCGATCCCGAAAACCCTAAGTGTCCTATTTATACCAAAGGTATAAATAAACCCAGGAAAATCGCTATCCGCAGACCACCCGAAAATAGGGTTCAGAATCGGCGAGTATCAATCGGTGAGAATCGGCGACAATCGGCGAGAGAATCACTGAGCAGGTTCGGCGAGATCAGTCGACGAGTATCATACAGGATCGGCGAAATCGGAGTACAATACTCGACGATTCTCGCCGATCGTCGAGCCGCGCTCGACGATACACAACAATACTCGACGATCGTCGAGCCGCGGTCGACGACAATTGTCGAAGTAGTCGATCGTCGAGAATCAACAATTGATTCTCGACGATTCTCGTCGATCGGCGAGAATCAGAGAGACGATTCTCGCCGATCGGCGGGAATCAGAAGACGATTCTCGACTAATGTCATCGAACCTCGGACGACAATCCCAACCAGTCCTTCAAGGCAACTTTGCCCAACCCGATGATCCTATAAGGCAACACTTTGCCCATAACCCTATTCAGGTCGGTGATTGGTAACCTTTACCATACAGTCAGTCATCCAACTTCTCCACATCTCTTATGTGCGACCCTGCAGGCTCATATCGCGTTGGCAGTGAGATTACATGCTTGATCACTTCCAGATCACAATGGTAACTATAACAGTTTTGGAGAGGAGACCCCGAGCAGACCCGCTGACCAGGCTCCCATCAAGCTGGCAGGGCTGTAGGCTCACTCGGTGGTTGGTGGTGTTTTGGAGAGGAGACCCCGAGCAGACCCGCTGACCAGGCTCCCATCAAGCTGGCAGGGTTGTAGGCTCACTCGGTGGTTGGTGGTGTTTTGGAGAGGAGACCCCGAGCAGAACCGCTGACCAGGCTCCCATCTAGCTGGCAGGGCTGTAGGCTCACTCGGTGGTTGGTGGTGTTTTGGAGAGGAGACCCCGAGCGGACACGCTGACCAGGCTCCCATCAAGCTGGCAGGGCTGTAGGCTCACTCGGTGGTTGGTGGTGTTTTGGAGAGGAGACCCCGAGCAGACCCGATGACCAGGCTCCAATCTAGCTGGCAGGGTTGTAGGCTCACTCGGTGGTTGGTGGTGTTTTGGAGAGGAGACCCGAGCAAACCCGCTGGCCAGGCTCCCATCAAGCGGCAGGGTCGTAGGGCTCACTCGGCGGTTGGTGGGTTTTGGAGAGGAGACCCCGAGCAAACCCGCTGACCAGGCTCCCACCAAGCTGGCAGGGTTGTAGGCTCACTCGGTGGTTGGTGGTGTTTGGAGAGGAGATCCCGAGTAGACCCACTGACCAGACTCCCATCTAGCTGGCAGGGCGGTAGTAGACCACTGAGGGGACAAGTCTAAGGGTATGAATTCGCATAGGGAAAGATCCATGTCATCAGAAGAGTGATAGTCCCTAAAACGGAGAGAAGCCAAGAATTGGGCCAGGTAAGAAGGTCCCGACCAGCACTCGCCACAGGTGGTCTCGCAACGGGCGGAGGGTCTCCTCATCCCAGGCTCAAGTGAGCTGAAGTGGCCGAAATTGACCGGGCGAGACGGTTGGACCCAGAGATTCCGGCGCGAGATAATCTCACGGCGGACGGCGAGCGCTAACGATGGTAATCAAGATAGGGGCAAAAAGTGATAGAGGGTACCCGCGCTGGCTGTTAAGCGAGATGGCAGACAATAAAAGTAGTAAGCAGCGTCCAGAAAATAGTCTTACACCTTTGAGGTGCAATTAAAATAACATCTAAAAAGTTGCCTCCTGATAAACTATTACACAAAGCGCCCCAAAGAGGGAAGCGACAATCAGTATATAAAAAGTTTTAAACAAAAATATCAATAAGGCGGGGACACCTCGCCCTCCTTTAAGGAAGTGAACCAGAATCATAAGTGTTAGGCAAAAAAGAAGATGGCTGGCGAGAGGAAGACATTGCAGGGGATGGTTCAACTCGTTGTCAGAGGAGGCGCTATCGTCCGACTCGTCGAACAAGCGCGGGACTAGGTCGCGGACGGTCACCGTCTCCGCATCAGCGCGCACCACCCCAGCTCCTTCATCATCTTGAGGACAACCTCGCCATCTTGATATTTGAGTCCCGGCAGATGGCCTCCACCTCATCCATGGAATACCGAGAGGGAACGGGAAACTGATCCGGTGTGGGTGTCGCACTGCTCGGAGGCGAAGATTCTCGGCTTTCAGCTTCTTGTTTTCCCCTCCAGCTCCTCAATACGCGAGCGCATCCTGTTGGCCGTCTCGGCATCCTGCGGAGGAGGGGGGAAAGTAAGGGACTATAAGGAGCAAGGGTAAGGTTAGCAAGGCAAAGATAAGGAAATTACCACGCCGCCTGGCTCTGCGCAAGGAGATTGTCAGCAACATGCAATCGCTTCTCCAGGTCAATGGACTTCTCGCGCTCCGTGGCGAGACCGGCCTCCGCCTCTTTCCATTTCCTGTTGTTGAAGACAAGACGGCGCGAGACGCGGTGCGCGAGCTCCAGGAGCGAAACTGCGAGTGGGCGCTCTTTAGAATGAGGTCCGCGATGCCTCGTTGTCAGCAGGTTCGGAGCCGAGACCGCCATACAGCCCAAAACCTAAGGAGAAGGCATGGCTGGTGGGGGTGGTCTTGTTCCTTCCAGGAAGGGAGAAGGGTGGACACCGACACGCGGTTGAAGTCTTGCTCCCATATCAGAACCGGCTTGCCGGCGTCATCCTCCGTCGCGGGCCCCATATTATAGTTAGGGTGTGAGGCGGGAGCCGGGCGGCTGGACGAGCTAGTCTCGCCAGGAGGAAGCTGAGAAGGCTGAACATGGCCGTGGGCAGCTGGTTCTGCAGAGACCGTCTCGCGGGCTGGCGATACGGGGCGTCGCGGAGGCGAGGGAGACGATAGGGTGATAGGGGATAGAGACCCCGCTAGCTCTTCTCTTCTCTTGGCCGACTTTTCCTTCTCGAAGGACACGGATTTCTTCTTCTTCTTGGGGTTGAGGCGAGAGGCACTCTCGCCCGCGGGCCTCTTCTTGGCGACAGGGGTCAGCGTATCTTTCGCAGCCTCCGCCGCCATATTCGCCAAAGCGAGAGTTCGATTGCTCTGGTAGGGGGGATGGACGGGGACGGTCCTTTCTCCTAGATATAGTGACTGTCAGCCAAAGGTAAGCATTTACGGGGATAGAAGGAAATAGGGGTGTACCTTCGCCCGGGAAAACGGCGGGGAGCGAGTCAAGGTCTCGACGCAGGTATGGACTTCAAAATTCTTCCCACGAAGAAATCGCAGAGCTCTTTTTCGGCACCCCCCACCTTGGGGGTATCATAATAGCACTGGGCGGGGGATACCAGGGCGAGAGGGATGCCTCCTAGATCCCCGCGTATGAAGACGAACCGCGTCAACCAATGGTGGTTTTTGTTCGGTGTCTCGCATACTTTAAGGCCTTGGCCTGTGAAGTAAGAAATGTCGTCGTCCTTGGCGTGGTAGACAAACAGCTTGCGAAAGGCGGTTAGACTAAACTCGATACGCTCTCGCCGCAGGTAGCAGGCGAAGGCGATCAACATGGAGATGGCGTTGGGGTTGAACTGGGCCGGGACGACCCCGAAGTACTTCAGCACCAATTTGACCTCCGGTCAGAGGGGAAGCCTCAGCCCCGCCTCGAAGTGCAAGACCGGGAAAGCCAGCACGTTGGGATAGAAGGTATTGATGCACTCGCCCACCTTGGGCGGGCGAGACGGGTAGCTATCAGAGAGGTTCTCGCGGGCGAAGCGAGCGTGGTCTTCCTCTGGCAGTCTGCCGAGAGGGAAGTCATGGTCGACGAAACGCTTCCCGCTGCGGCTGCGTCCCTCGCCCTCTTCGGTCTTCTTCTTTCCCATGATTGGCGATAAAGCGGCAAAAGAAAGAGTGGATGGCCCAGAGAAAGACGCGAGATGACGAAGGAGAAACGGGAACCGGGATCAAAAGAACGGCTTAGAATAGTGAGGGGCAGTGGTAGTGGTTGAAGGTATTTATAAGGGGTAGGGAAAAGGGCGGGAAAGTAAGGCGGAGGGAAATGAGAGGACATCCCGACGCCTCGTTCTTTCCCCCTCTCTCTCTCTCTTATCTCACTCTCCCTCTCTCACTCTCTCTAGAACTCAAGGGGCGGAGGCGCCGCAGAAATCCTTTCGAGGCAAGCCATCATTACAGGATTAATAAAATAAAGTAATATCTAATCATGGCAATAATGAAAAGACGGCATGATACGACCCTTGCGGGACCAAAAGTCAAAAAATAAATCGTCCCGCAGAAGGGGACGTCTCGCCCGAATAAGTTTATACAACATAGCAGTAATAAAACAGCGACATTAATAAGAACGAGATACAGAGAAGGCGAGACGGGACTGGGATAGTTTAGTTCCGCACCCACTGCAAGCGGCCATCTTTACCTCCCGCGCATGGCGGGCGGCCAGGAAGATGAAAGGCGCGAGCGGCGATCACGCCGCGGCGCGCGAGACGGAGATGTTCATCCGTCTCGTTCAGTATGGCCTGGGGGTCGGTACCGTCTAGCACCCCGTCCGCTTCCACCATTGCGGAAAGGCGGTGGTGATCTGCTTCAATCCACTCCATGCGCCGGTCGGAGGCTTGCTTCTCGAGCTCCATCTCGCGGATTATGTGTGTATATTTGCGGAACATCCGGGCAGTCCTCCGTTTCAATTCCAGAGGGTCCATGGGATCACCTAGGTAGTCCTCGATCTCGCCCGGATGAGGAAGAGGCGAGAGGGGGGGGGGGGGGAGACGCGGGAGCTTCCTCAGTATCGGAATCAAAATGAATGCCTGCGAAAGTAGCGAGAGATCACAAGCAAGAGTGAGCCCGCGCAAGCCGAATAGAAGAAGGCGAATCAACCAAGAGGCGAGAAGGGAAGAGATCTTACTTGGGATTCGAGGGTTCCCCACAACTCGTGAGAGGTTTTCTCTCCGCGAGGGAGGTGGAGAAGCCACCTTGGGCGAGTCTGTGCACTGAGGAACTTGACTTACATTATCAGGGGGATCGGCAGGCACCGGCGAATCAGCGAAACTTCCCTGAGAAAGCATAGACAGACAGGCGAAACAAGAGAAAGGAAAGATAATGTGATCACTGCCTCCCCCCTGAGGAAGAGAATGGGTTGTCTATCGGGAGCGGCAGAAGAAGTTGCGCCCGCCGAGAGAGGAGCACAGACAGCTTTCGCTTTTTTTGTGCGAGAGGGCGGGGAGGCTACGGGGGGAGTGAGCCCCAGATCTGGAAAAAGGGCATCCGTGCGGCTTTGTTTCGCCTTCGCACAATCGCAAGACGCTCGCGGAAACTTTGACTATGAGACATTCCGGAAGAAGAAAGGATGAAGGCAAAAGAGTTCCAAATAAAGCCTTTCTCCCATATTATAGGCAGTATGAGGGGAGGAGGGGCCCACCCAAGATTCTCATAAAGGAATCTTAGCATCGCGAGCCATGGTTGGACTGTCTTTCGAGGTTAGGGCAACCTCGTAAAGAGCGGGGATTGTGTAAACCTTGGCTCGCGAGTAGCCGACAAAGCAAGGAAGGAAGGCTGGCGAGACGGGGAGGCCAACCCCTCGAAGGGAAGGGGCAGCCCATGAGTTAAGGCGAGGCCTCGCTAGGCGAGATCTTGCTAGGCGAGACCTCCGGGCGCGGGCGAGTAGCCCACAGGCGAGATCCCCTAAAGTTTGATGGGTCCCTCCCCACTCGCCACATGAAAAAAGATGGTCTTTTACATTTTGACCCACAAGGGGGGATTTTACCTCTGTACCCCAGAAAGTTTTACACTTTTACCCCTGGAGGCCTGCATATAGCTTTCCAGAACAGCGGGGGTTTGTCTGTGGCAGACCCAGTCCAGGGTGTTTGGTCATTCAGGTTGTTGTAGAAGTGATATTTGCAGATCAGATTCAGAGGCCTATAAATAGATAGATAAAGGTGCCTGAGAAGGTTGTTGAACCTTTCACTATTTTCCTCACAGGCACCTAGCTCAGCACTGGCTAGGGAGGGGAAGACTCTCAGTTCTTCTGGTAAGAGGCGGGACCTCCAAGCTGAGTCCCCTCGGTCTGTTTTCAGGTCACTGACTCTCGTCAGGACGGTAGTAGCGCAGGGAGAGTAGGTGGCTGCATCCTGTCTTGAACTCTAGGAGGGACCAGAAAGCTGGTTTCAACAATTAACCACAGAATGGAATAAACCAGAAAGCTACAGGAAAACCGTGTATTTCCTCCGCGCTTGGTTCTGATGAAACTGTGCATTAACCATGCGTGAAGATCGTCGAACTCAGCTCCACAAAATTCATCGAGCTCAACTTGACGTTTCTTCAGCTCAACAAAATGCACGATCAAGAAGAATCGTGTGCTACGAGAACGCACGACCCTGCGTTTTCCTCAAAACTGAATTCCAGACTTGGGGAAAACGCACCACCTGCATACAAACAAATAAATCAAAAGAGGACCCTCCAGCAATGCAGAAATGCAACAAAAGCAACTAGAAGAGCCTCTGGGGAGCACAATGTGCTTACCCCCGACAACAGAATGTTCAATTGCACACCCTCAGGACAAAATAATGCACTTAGCGTGATAAACTATATAAATGAAATATCAACGATAACATACTTTGAAGTGCAAGTGCGTGAAAACTAGCCCAGATGAGTCCGAAAAACCCTATATAAATCGGACTCATCACACCACCAGACTTAAACATTTGCTCATCCCGAGCAAATCATCACTAAGCGAAGTTTAAGAAAGCTAGTTGACTAAGAAATTGCATAAATAGAGTAACATGCAAAGTCATACCCTCATGTACAAAAAGCAATAGTAGAAAACTTTCTATGCATGCATAATAATTTTTAATTCTTGTAAACGAAGAAGATATTACAAATACTCCTAAAGTGAATTCGGTGAATCAATCGGTTGCACGTAGAACGAAAGTAGGAGGACAATGAGCTGGGCATTGCCAAAGATCAGGTCTCGGGAGAATCTCCAAAGAAATCCAACAATGTCGGTAACCATATGCTCGCCCGTTCACACTCTCTCCACGACACTAGTTTGACTCAAGCACAAATCCGTAGGACTTGGAGTATAATAGGCTTAGCCGAAGGCGGGGTAAAACAAAGATAAACAAGACGGACACGCACACCCAAATTGAGACCGCCCAAAAATATTCATAGCTATACTCAACGAACAAATATGTGTGGCGCACCACCAGACTTGGACTTTTGACGGTGCGTGCACGCCCATAACAAACACAATATAACAAAATTTCACAACTAAACAACAATATATTTTTTTTCTTTTTTAATTCATTTCATTTATTTTTTCTTCTTTTCTCTTTATTTAACCAAATAACCAAAACAAGCCGAAAAAATGACAACACTACAAGCTGCACAAACACTCACATAACTGCCACACATAACAGATACAAACTACAGCAAAGCAAACAACCGAGCGAACACATTCGGATGTGCGAGTAGGAAAAGGCTATATGGATTTGGTAGCGAGGTGTAGGGAGTCGAAGGAAGGGACAGGCTCAATAGGGATAGCAATGGAGAGACATCGGGAATGGTACAAGGCTCAAACTAGACAAAGTGATGACCTACATCACGCGCGCATTGACTAACCATGTACCCCATGCTTTGAGAGTAGCTATGGGCAGCAAGTCTTAGCCACCGAGAAAGACAACCCTTCCTCCCGACTCGAGCAATACGAGGCTATTGAACTCCCATACACAATCCTACACCACCGTTTGATTCATAACGGATTCACAATTAGAGTACCGTAAACAAAAACTACACTATTAGAAAAATAAAAACTACAAGCATATAAAGAGTTTTAATCTACACAAACTCTAAGTGATCATGAGTGCACGCCTAGGAACACTCTTGGAGTCAACATTTTACTCAATCACGCAATCCTAAATCAACACATCATTCTTTATTCTACGCACAAGTGAAAAAACAAGCTCGACGTGTGCTTAAGTACGCGTTCTCAAGTGGGTGTTGTGGAGTGCAATGCAAATGCAAATGATATAACAAAAAAAGCTTCTATTATGCGAGTGGAATGTGCACTCGTGAGCGGATAACAACTCAAGTCTCTCCCCGACAGACTTAATCAATGCAACCTATCATAAGATTCACAATAAAAACAATGAAATATAAGTCGGGGGAGTGGTTACCCCATGCTCAGCAAATGAGCATACCAGAAGACGCGTGAAAATACAGAAGCAAGTCCGCCATACAAAAAATCACAACCCCGCCAATATGATTTGCCATGAATACCTGCAGGGGTATGCTCCGCAAAAACAAAAGAAAAAAAGACAAAATACAAAGAAATACTAAAACTAAAATAGACATGAAAAATAAAAAATGCAGGAAATGGAAGATAACTACTGGGGTTATTGTCCACCGAGCACGACTTATTTGGCTGATGAAGAGTTCTAGCAAATGGGCCTATGAAATAAAAGATGCACAGGTAACTGGCCTAATATCCGCTGTGGTACCGATACGGCGATAAAGCAGTTACCCCTCTACCTAAATAATAATACCTGCCAACACAGGTATAGGAAATAGGAAATAAGAAGAGGAGGAGCACTGGTCCTCGCTCATCTCACTACAAAATAAATCCTTTCCCAGCAAGGTATCATCTACGGGGAGACAGTAGGAGGAGAGAGCAATAAATGGAGCTCCTCAACTGAGGAGGAAATCAACCTCTCGCAAAAGAGGATGCTATCATCCATGACTCGAGCTGAAAGCTCCAAATCCTCCTGAAGCACCTGCGAAGACTCAACCCGCACAGGCTCAGATACAAAAAGGGATCAAGAAATAAAGGAGATGAAAAACTAAAATAATTAGAAATAGGGGGAGTGGTCCCGGTCTCACGCCTAGTCGAATCCAATCATAGAACACCATTCGTGTCATACGAGTCGTATCATGAGGAATCTGAGAACTCGAGGTCCACGGTGGTAAGGGGGACGGCCTCATCCAATAAGGAGGTGCAAACCTACGCATCAGAAAGAGGATATTCCTTATCCCACCGGTGGGTGCGTAAAATATTTGAAGATCAACATTCTCCGTCAAAGATAGAAGAATCCTCATCCCACCTCGGCGCAACCTCGGGCACTGAATTACCATGAATATGACATCATCAGCCGACTCATAAGAAAAAGGAGTAGCAAACTCAGGAAAAAATTGTGGATGGGCAAAACTGCTCTCAAAATCAAGCACTGAATGAGCAGGCCCCATCACAAAATCATTCGCAGACGCCACCCCGTTGACAGGAACAATCTCTACGTCCTATACAAAAGTGCACATGAGTTCCTGATCCTCTTTTTGGTGGCTAACACCAGAATGATCGTCATCACTCAAAGGAAGCTCGTAAAAAGGGAGCGAGGGACCCTTGAAGGATCTATATGCAGCGAGAGATTCTTCGGTAATCTCAACAGGTAATGAACGATCCAGATGAGCGATGTCATTGTATGGGCTAAGCAAAGCCCGGGTAGTCCTATCCACACAGTCTTCCGCGAACGGGAGGTTGCTACGCACACACCCTCAGATGGAGAAGGCTCGCACAAGCGAGGGCAATCCTTCACCATGTGGCCTACACCTTGACATAGCAAACACCTAATACAGTGCTCGGCATTCATAATAGCCATGACGTCAATATATCAGTGCAAAGAGTCATAGAGACAGCACTCGACTACGAAATACATCGCAAACAAAAATATTTACCGAAAAGGTGCTACACAACTAGAATGAAAAAAAAACACGGATCTGCTTTCTACCAAAAATCAGAAAAGGGATACAAAGAAAAATAAGCATCAAATTCTAAAAAGTAAAGCAAAGAAGAAACATGCAATGTACAAATGGAAAAAGGCTTCTATCTCCTATCTCCCTCTCCAAAAACTCACACGACAATGTTCCCTGACAACGAAGCCAAAAACTTAATGCGTTGAACAGCAAGTGTACCGGGCGCACAAGTAATATAAAATGGGCGAATGTTCCCAAGTATCGATCTCTCCAGGAACACAGTAAGGTGGAGTTAATTTTGAGGAGGACTTGAGATTGAAGTCCTTAGGTCGGAGTTAACGAAGGGGGTTTTGATTGTTGCGGAAAAAAATAAAGTAAAATTCTAATAAACTTGTAACACCCTCATCTGTCGTATGGCATATAACAGAAGGTCCAGCTGGAATCTGACGCCATATACCATGGACAGACGGAAGGGTTACGTATGAATAACCAAACTATCCAATTAAGACTACACGTCCTAACACAGAGCATTCTAGCGGAAGCTTTAAAGAGTGAAAGAAACCCATAACTGTAATCCAATAATCATGAATGTCCACAACCACTACAACTGGAATGAAATACAAATACACTGAAAGGGACTTGGCCTTATGGCCTTACAAGGGTTCACTTAACAATATAATGTTTTTCATACATCGGCTCGCAGACCAGCCACACATGATAAAAATAAAGAACAACTATTCGCTTGGCTTCGAGGGCCAGCTCAGCAACATGGGCTCCAGCCTGCTATTTTGCACTCGGCTCTGCAGCACCTACAAGCAGCATTCCACCGCATGGTGGCAAACAAAGCAACGGTCAGCCAAAGCCGACCAATTTATAACGACCCCACCCCTAACTCGGGATGGCGGTGCTCCTTCCCTGTAATTCATTAGCCCAGCTAAACATTATAGTACAAATATACTTCGCCACAGGTGTAGGCTCGTATGGCCAAACACCTCGTGCACTCAGGGCACATTATCGGTAAATCCTAACACTTCAGCGTCTTCACCACCACCCCCAGGATGGCAACCTCGTGAGCATTTTAGCCTTTTTGACCACACGTCTAAGGCTCCCGACTATGCCAACGACCAGTCCCCTTTCGGGTCTCTCGCACCAAACCACCATAGCCAGGTCCGATTCCACATGACCGTTGCTCACAATGCGTAGTTCACCTTAGACGTACGCATGAGCCAAGCTTCTCTCGGATCCCGCCACAATTTCCAAACATCGCATAACCAGTTATGCACAAGGCCGGCTCCCCGGCCGCTAAGTTAGCAGAACAACATTTCCGCACTGTTTTTCGGTCGTGCGCCTTGGAGTTAATCCCAAGGATCTCTGCTGCAATCTACCGTGTAGAAAACCGAAAACACAAAGCACGGAGTCTTCTCCAGCAAACCATAACAAATTCAACATCACCAATCAAGACCAACATGTCTGGGTAGGCTTCACACACAATGCCTATGTCCGTACTTCGATTCCGGGCTCTACATGCAACACAAGGGGGGACTATTCAGTGTTAACCCCAGGGAACACTGCAAACTCGCCGCACACTCTGGGGAGGGGGTTCCCTATGCAAAAAAGGAAGAGACTTCACATGTACTCAAGTAGAGAATCATTTACACTTATATTACACTTTTGCGCCATGGAAAACTATCCGGATAGAAGTCTTCGCAATGGAATTTCCTCCACGGATCCTTTCTCGGTTCTCTAAAAGTTGCTCCGATGCTCCAGCCGGCGGCGGAATCCTCCTCCTTCTTCCTCCTTGCTCTAACTCCTGGAAAGAGAAAGCTTAGGGAGGAAATGAGGAGTTAAACCACCATTCCCGGCCTTAACAAAGAAGGAACACATCTGGGCCGTCAGATCTTACTTGAAGAAAATGACGGCTCAGATCTGTACAAAAATCCTCAAACCTGGGCCGAACACGGCCTTGCACACGGTCGTGTCCCAGGCCGTGTGCCTCAATCAGGCATGATCGTCGTACGTAGAAAAACCACACGGGCTAAGACACGCCCGTGTCTCAACCTGACACGCCCATGTTGGGTCCTCGACACGCCCATGACCGGGGGCGTGTCACATTTAACAGTCATGCCAACCGTCATGACTCTTGGTAACACGGGTAGTGATACGGGTAGGCACACACCCGTAACATTTGACATGACCGTGTCATGATACTGTGTTTCCTGCCGTGTCCTTCTCTAGACACAACCGGCCAAAACACAAAGCAAGACATGGCCTTGGACACGCCCGTGTCCTAGGCCGTGTATCCCTATACAGGCATCAAAATTTCTTTTGGGCGCGATCAGCTCAAATACGATTTTCAGGGCATTACAAAAACTACTCCTATGCAACGCCGCTATGGCGATGCTTTGTCAGGCGGATGGAAGACTACACTGGCCGCTATGCACCGAATCGCTAGGCGGATGGGCGAGTAGGCTTGCGGATATGAGGTGGTGAGAACGGTGGAATGAGGGTCGAGAGCACCTCGTCGCTATGCACCACCTCTAGCAATCGCTAGAGTGGCAGAACTGGATGTGGTGGGCGGATTGAAATGGTGCCTCAAGTAAATAACACAAACACAGAATCACATAGACATGATGTATACAAACGCATATCAAATTAAGCATACTTCATCACATATAAAGAGATCAACTACCTATCAACAACAAAAGAAGAAGAGAGTGTGAAAATGACCGAATCCGAAATCTTGCTGAGGATTCACGAAAGGATTCGCCGGGTTGTCAATCTGCATCCTAGCATAGTTCTTAACAGCTTATGGGGTATAGGAGGCTGTTACTAACTCCCAATGGAACCGTCTTCTTCGTGTCACGATCCGGTGGAGGATGGCACAAACTTCTCCTAGTTGATGGAGAATGCTAGATCAAACTCTTCTTAAAGGTCAAGGATGAAGGAGGAGGCCGAGAGGAAGCTCCGGCTTAAATTTGCGTTGAAAGCTTGCCCGGAAACCGTCTACACGGTGGAGAACGAGGGAAATGGCGGAACTTTTCCCTAAAAAGGCGGATGGAATGGATGAAATCCGATCTTCTCAAATGGAGGAAAATCTGGGCTTAAATAGAAGCAGGTCAGAAAAAAAAGTCACGCACGGTCTGGCGCACGACCGTGCTCTAACTGTGCGTTATTAACTTCCAGGCCAAGCTTCCAGATAAGGATGCATTGACCCGTGCATTTTACTCGCGCACAGGCGCTTCCACCCGTGCGCAAAGGAAATCACATGGGTAAACACAGAGCGTAGGAAATCGGGAAAACACAGGGGAACCGTGCATTTACACGCGCACGGGCGCTTCCGCCCATGCGTGAACAAATTGCATGATTAACATAGAATGGAATAAACCAGAAAGCTACAGGAAAAACGTGTGTTTCCTTCGCGCATGGTTCCGATGAAACCGTGCATTAACCGTGCATGAAGATCGTCGAAATTAGCTTGACGAAATTCGTCGAGCTCAACTCGACGTTTCTCCACTTAATAAAATGCACGATCAAGAAAAATCGTGTGCTAATACAACGCACGATCGTGCATTTTCCTCAAACTGAATTCTAGACTTGGGGAATGCACCACCTGCATACAAAAAAATAAATCAAAAGAGGACCCTCCAGCAATGCAGAAATGCAACAAAAGCAACTGGAAAGAGCCGCTGGGGAGCACCATGTGCTTATCCCCAACAACAGAATGCGCAATTGCACACCCCTCAGGGCAAAACAATACATTTGCGTGATAAACTATATAAATGAAATATCAACGATGACATACTAAAAGTGAAGTGCAAGTGCGTGAAAACTAGCTCAGATGAGTTCAAAAACCCTATATAAATCGGACTCATCGGGCATCTGACATCTCAAATCTCTTAGTTAGCTCCTTAGCATATTTAGATTGGGAGATGAAAATGCCATCAGGGGATTGCTTCACTTGAATACCAAGGAAGTAGGAAAGCTCACCCATACTACTCATTTCAAACTTAGAATGCATCAGATCAGAAAATCTTTTGCATAGTTTGGAATCAGTAGAGCCAAAAATGATATCATCTATATATATTTGTACTATCAAAATTTTATTTCTATGATGTCTAGTAAATAAAGTCCAATCTACAATGCCCCTAGAGAACTTATGTTATAAAAGAAAGCTAGCTAGGGTCTCATACCAAGCTCTTGGAGCTTGCTTTAGACCATAGAGAGTTTTATGCAATTTAAAAACAAAAAAGGGATGAGTTGAAGAGATAAAACCTGGTGGTTGTTCAATATAAACTTCCTCTTTGAGTTCTCCATTCAGAAAGGCACTCTTCACATCCATTTGGTAGACTTTCAATTTCTTGTATGCTGCTATGCAAGAAATATTCTGATAGCTTCCAGCCTTGCAATAGGAACAAAGGTCTGGTCACAATCTATGCCTTCCTCCTGAGAATAGCCTTGAGCCACCAATCTTGCTTTGTTCATCACAATGATTCCTTGAGCATCCAATTTGTTCATGAATACCCATTTAATTCTAATGACTGGGTAGTCTTTGGTTCTTGGAACTAAATCCCAAACTCTGCATCTCTCAAATTGATTGAGCTCCTCTTGCATTACAATAATCCAGTGGGGATCTTGTTCTGCATCTTTTATGGATTGAGGTTCAATCTGAGATATAAAGCAAGCATGCATCAAATCTTGGTTGAGTTGATGTCTTATTTGCGCACCAATTGATATGTCTCTAATCACTTGAGATATGGGATGATCTCTAAGTGTGACATAATCAGTAGGAGTTGGTTGATCAACAACTTGGGGAATTAATTGCTCTTGTGAATTATGTTAGTTGTTGTTGGTTCAACTTGTTCCAATAATTTCTTCTTCACTCTCTTCATTAGCAATAATCTATTGAGAAGAATGTTATATATCCTCTTGTGTTAGGATTAAATCATACATTTTCTCACATAGATTTGGTACCTGCAAATTTTCTATGGTACAAATGTCTCTCCCCTTGTAAGACATGTTAGTTCATCAAAAGTTATATGTACAGATTCTTCCATTTTTAAGGTTGATTTATTAAAAACCCTATAAGCCTTGCTAATTTGGGAATATCCAAGAAAATTCCCTCTGCAGCTTTGCCTTCAGACATTCTAAGATGTTTCTTGTTATTATTGTGAATATAACATATACAACCAAATACATTTAAATAGTTTATTTTAGGTTTCTTCCCTTTAAGTAAACTCATAGAGAGTCTTACCCTTAAGTTTATGTTTTAGACTTCTATTCAGAACATAATTTGCTCTGCTAACTGCCTTTGCCCAAAAGGATAGGGGGAAAGTAAGCATCTGTAAGTAATGTCCCTGCAGATTCAATCAGGGTTCTATTTTTCTTTCTGCTACCCATTTTGTTGAGGAGTTCTAGAAGCAGAGAGGCAATGTCTGATACCTTCCTTCTCACAGAATTCTTGCATGAGAGAAGATTCAAACTCGGTGCCATGATCACTTCAGATCAATGCAACCTGAGTAGAGTACTCAATTTGTATGCTCATAAGAAAATATATAAGAACTTTAAAGTTATCAGACTTGTTTCTCAGAAAGAACGCCCAAGTGAATCTAGAGAAATCATCAACAATCACTAGAGTGTAAGATTTCCCTCCTAGACTTTGTACAATAGTGGGTCCAAAAAGATCCATGTGTAGCAAATACAAGATTCTAGGTGAGTAACTTTTATTAATGGATTTTAAAACTATTTTTAGTTTGCTTGCCTAACTGACAAGCCCTGCAGAGTCCTTCCTTCTTGTAGGGGCCAGAAGGTTGTCCTCTAATAAGGTTGACCTTAGATAATTTAGCTATATTCCTAAAGTTTACATGACCTAATCTCTTATGCCATAATTCATTAGTATTACTAATCTGGTTAAATAAGCAAATTTCTGATTTAGCTGCATTGAAATTAACAAAGTATATGTTACCTTGTCTAATACCTGTTAAAACAAATTTGTTTTTATCAGAGATAATAAAACATAAGGATTTGTTAAAAGATACCTGATAACCTTCAACACATAACTGACTTATGGAGATGAGGTTATGCTTCAGACCATTTACATAAGCAACTTTCTTGAATGTCACTGCTCAAACTTTGACATTTCCATAGCCTTCTGTTTGTCCATAATTGGAGTCTCCAAAGATCACCTTGGGTCCAAGCTTTGCCTTAAAATCACTGAGGTTGTCCTTTGAACCTATCATGTGTTTTGAGCAACCACTATCCAAGTATCAATATTGCTCTGTGGTAGGATTGTTCTTTATCTGCAAGAAAGCAAGTTAAGAGTTTTTGACCCAGGTTACCTTAGGTCCTTGATTTCTTTCATAAGAATAACTGAAAATATAAGTATAATCTGGTTGATCCTTATAGCCCAATGGGTGATATTTTCTAGGTGGAATTATCCATTAGTTAAAAGGATTGTTAAAGATTTTAGTTTTCTTAAGGTTCTAAAAATGATTTAAGTATCTGTTGCAATTTTCTTGGTTCGACGAATTACAGTAAGTTCGTCGACCTGCATTCGACGGATAGGGATGGGTTCGTCGAACTCCGCTCAAAGAATGAGAATATTCATTTTCTGCGCCCCAATTTCGTCGATCGCGGTTCGACGAACCATATTGATTTCGTCGATCACAGTTAGAAGAATAATTATATAAAGAGTCCGCGTTCATAGTTCGTCGATTTGGGTTCGACGAACCATATACATTTCGTCGATCTTGGTTCGACGAAAAATGTCGAACATTGTTTTTATTAAAAATTTTCTTTTTCTTTTTCTTGGGTTGATTTTTAGATAAAATTTTTGTTGGTTTATTACTAACCTCTACTTTCTCTTTGCTCTTTTCTGATACAAATTTGAAGGGGGTAGATAAAATATTTTTCTGTAAAATAGGAGGCTGACTTGATGAAGGTACCAAACCCACCTTGCCATTAAGTCTGGCATTGACTGTGCTTGTGTTGTCCATCAACTTGATGCTTCTCCCATTAAGGGATTCTTCAAATTTCTTAGCCTCATTTAATTTAATTTCTAAAGAAGATATTTGATTATTGGTAGTTTTTAATTCTTCTTTAAGTTGTAAATTGTCTGAAGAAATATTTTCAAAATCAATCAATTTCTCTCTGAGAAGTTTGATTTCCTTCTCAGACTTAATTAGATCAACGCATAATATTTTAAATTCAGTTTTAATTGTTCTGAGGTAAAATCAAAGGAGGAGATTACCTAATCCTCTTCTGGTTAAAATTCTGCTTCTGAATCTTCAGCTTCTGAGTGGCTACAAGAGGCATTGATTGTCATCAAGCAGATTTCTCTAGCCTTTGCTTCTTCTTCATCCTCACTGGAGCTGGATGAAGAGTCTGATCCCAAGCCACTCCATGTCTCAGCTACAAATCCTCTCTCTTTCTCCCTATATTTGTTGGAAGAGGATTTCTTGGAGTGTTTTCTGGAGTCTATCTCCTTCTTTTTTTCTTTCTTCTTTTCAGGACATTCTGGCAAAATATGTCCAGGTTTCCTGCATCCATAACAAACAATTTCTTTAGTGGGGGTTTTGTCATACCTTGGTTTGTCTTCATGTCTGGATGATCTTCTTGTGAAGTCCTTCTTGGCCATTTTATAGAATCTTTTGGCCAGAAGACTCATGAGGTCTTCATTTACTAGAATAGCTTCTTCTTCAACTGTAGCCTGGAAATCAATGCTCTTTTTTTTCCTGGGTGATGGTGAAGCTATTTGCTAAGCTTCCCTTATCTTGATAAGTTGCTCATAGGAATTGAGCTTTCCCAATAAGGTCTTTATTGAGATCTCATTCAAGCCTCTGGCTTCCTTGATTGGCAAGATCCTGGAGTCCCACGTGCTAGGGAAGCACATAAGGATCTTGTCATTTATCTCTGTTAAAGAGATGTCCTTGTTAAGAGTTTTCAGCTCATTGATGATGAGACTAAGTTTGGTGTACATGTAAACAACTGATTCCGAATCACCCTTCTTGAAGTTCTCATATTAAGAAATCAAGTGGGACCTTTTGTCCTTTCTTTCATCTGCTGAGACAGCAACCATTGAATTTAGCGAATCCTAGATATCTTTAGCTGAAGTGTATTCAGCTACTTTCTGGAAAATATCATCAGACATTATCTGAGCTATGATGTTCATAGCTTTTACATCAGCTATCTTCAACTTCTTTTGAGCCTCTGTCCACTCAGGTGGTGGCACTGCTGAGGTGCTTGTTGTTGTCACTAGTTATGGGGGACCTGTCTGTTAAATTTTCACTCAGGATGATCAATGAGATAGTCTGATGCCAAATTAATATTCTCAGAGCTATCAAGCTCACACCTTGATCAAGAGAAAACTGGAAAGCAAGCTCAAACACCAAAAGTAAATAGAATGAACAGGCAGATCAAATTTTATTATATTTTTTACAGGGCGAGGTATATGTGGCGAGACATGATTTTGCCAGTACACAATGGAAAACAAAAAAGATTACAAGTACAATCCAAGCGGGCAAAAACCACAGACCACCGAGACCGCTCAAACTACTGCTAGAAGATGAATAAAACATGGAGTCCGCCGAGATCGCGAGGTCGTGCGAACACACCGTTATTCACTGATTGCTGCAAGCTGCTGCGAACTGAAGAACAGCCCGCCTAACTGCCGAGTCCGGCAGATAGGTTATTCAACTTGGAAAAGTTGAAGTCAAGAAAACTGACAAGCCGCAGAAGCGACCTACTGATAACGCTAATTGTAAACCATAAGCTTTACTAAACCTGACCGAAGTCAGGACCAAACTCCTGGATCCACAGTGCTAGCTGCGCAACCGGCAAACAGCAATCAGTTAACTCTTTTCAAACCGCGCGGACAAGAAAACCGAGGCCGCAACACTTAACCAAGTCTCAACTTACCGTTCTATGAGTTACTGTAGATGTGTCGGGGGGTCTATTTATAGGTGGGGAAAGGAGTGTGGTCACCGCCCTAGTGAATAGAGTATCCACCCCAGCTCGCAGCTAGCACAACCCAGTCCGCCAAGTACACAAGGACTTGGCCAGACTGCAAACTCGCCAGGCACCAGGTTAAGGTCAGACCGCCACCAGGAGGACACTATGCCAGTCTGCACACAACGCAACATGCGGACACAGCAACTTCCACTCACTGAGAAAAGCCGCACGCTACAAGCGGATACGGCCCAGCCCGCACTGCACGCAAGCACTGCACCAGTCCGCCATTAAGCATAGCACACGGACTCAGCAACAGCCTATACTGCATCAGTCAGCACGCTATGCGCGGACAAGGCGACAGTCCGCATAGTTAGAGAACACCGCCACAGCCCGCCACACGAGTCCGCAACCAACAGGCAGATCGCCCGATCAATAGCGGACTCTGCGGGCACTACAACAGCCCGCCGCACAAGTCCACGACCAACAGGCAGATCACCCGGTCAATAGTAGACTATGCGGATACTACAAACACGCTGGACTTTTCAGATAGTGTGTCCAAGTCCAGCAACCCACCAACCAACTGGTGCGAGCTCGGCAGACACGAAACCCAGACCTCCAGCTCCATGCACAGTCTGTCATAGAGAATGCAGCTAACACCACACCACATCACTGGAGAACTCGCCAAGGAGCAAGGCCGAACTCCTAAACCAGTCCACAATAGCGGACTTCGCGGACTCTAAACGAGTCTGCCACAATCCCACGGACTTAATCTCCAATCCGCCCGGATACTTCAAGAGCAAGATCTGCAGAACTGCAGGCCGAGCTGAGCACCGCCACCAAACCGCCAGAGCCAGACCGCCCAGGCCGCTCCAATAGACGCCCAAGCCGCCAAATCAACCCTGGACACTGATCACGCAGGACGCAACAACAGTCCGACCAGGCCGCGGACTCAGACCGCCCAGACTGCACGGTCTGCCCCTTCACCCACTTTCACTTCATAATTTTCAACACTCCCCCTTGAAGTGAGAAGTGGTGATCAAGCCCAGTAGTCCCCAAAGTTGTTGAAATGGCCCCTTCGATAGCGGTTTCGTGAAGATTTCAGCAAGGTTTTCTTCACTCCGAACATGCCCGACCATAAGAGATCCCACCAACACCTTATCCCTTATGAAGTGGTGCTCGATCTCTATATGATCGGTCCTTGCATGACAAACTGGATTGTTCACCAGTTTGATAACACTCTCATTGTCACCTAGGAGCAGAGTTGGACCTTGCACTTCCTCATGGATGCCCTCAACTAGCCTCCTTAGCCAGATGGCTTCTCGAGCAGCCAAAGCTGAAGCCTTATACTTTGCTTTCGTAGTCGAGACAGACACCGAGTCCTGCTTCTTTCTACACCACGAGATACTAGTTGATCCATACGTGAAAACATAACCCAATGTTGATCTTCGATCATCTAAGTCACCGCCATAATCAGCATCCGTGTATCAGTAATGAAAAGTCTGTGTCCTTCCTATAAAGGAGACCCATATCAGTTGTTGTTGTGACATACTTCAAGATATTTTTTGTCGCCACCAGATGAGACTTCCTTGGCTCTGCCATAAACCGACTTACTCAGCCAACAATTTAAGCAATGTCTGGACTTGTAATCGTTAGGTAGATCAAGCTCCCCACTATAGCACTGAACACCAAGGGATCGGGAAGAATCTTTCCTTCATCTCGCCGAAGCTTCAACCCATAATCCAGAGGAGTAGAGCAACTTTTCCCTTCCTTCATGCTGAATCGATTTACAATGCGAACCGCATATCCTTTCTGGGAAATGAGAATCCCTCTCTCCTTCCTCTCCACTTCGAGACCAAGAAAGTGATGAAACTCTCCCAAGTCTTTCATCTCGAAGCGAATAGCTCTCCTTCCTCTCCTTCCTCCTCAGAATTCCCAGTGATGATCATGTCATCAACATATAGCAGGACCAAGACCTGAAGCTCCCACTTCTTCTTGATGAACAGGCTTGAATCCGAGTTGGAAGCAAGGTATCCGCAGAATTGGAGGTATTCTGCTATCTTCCCATACCAAGCTCTTAGAGCTTGCTTCAACCCGTAGAGAGCCTTCCTGATTTGCTGACATAGTCTGGATGAACTTCAGAGGCAAATCCAAGCGGCTAATCCATGAAGATGTCCTTATCAATCTCTCCGTAAAGAAAAGCATTCTTTACATCAATCTGCCACAACCTCCATCCTTCGCAAGCAGCCAAAGCGATCACCACCTGAACCAAAGTCATCTTTGCGACTAGACTAAACATCTCCTCATAGTCCTCTCAATATTGTTGTGAGAATCCTCGAGCAACAAGGAGAGCCTTGTATCTTTCGATGCTCCCATCAGCCTTCTTCTTCAACTTGTACACCCACTTACAAGTCACTGGAGTAATGCCATCAACCCTGGGCACAAGGTCCCAGGTTTCATTCTTCTTGAGAGCAGTTATCTCCTCTTCCATGGCATCTTGCCACTCCTTGACTCCAGTGGCCTCATTGAAGTTTGAAGGTTGTCGCTCATCTAGAGGGCCTGTAAAGAAATAGGAGAAAAAGCTAACAACACTCCTTGACTCTAGTGGCCTCATTGATCTCTGAAGGGTCTGCTCCTTGCTCACTACCTCCATTGCTACTTCAGGCTCAGCTGCATTTTCGGGCAAAATATGAGCAATGCTCCCCCTGCTTCCTGAACCAGAAGCCTCTGCCCCAGAACTTGAAGCAACAGGAGCTACTGGTGATACAACAAGCTCCTCTTGAAGAACTTCAGCATCCACCTTCTGCTCTTCATCAACCTTGATCTCTGGTAGCTCAACTAAGCCTCCTCCATATGACGTCAGTTCATCAAAGACCACGTCTCTTTAAACAACAGACTTCTTCATCGTAGGATCCATGCACTTTCATCCCTTCTTCCGCTCATCATAGCCTACAAAGACAAGTTTACTTGTATTTGTATCAAGCTTCGTCCTTGAAACATCTGGGACATGCACATAGCAAGTTGATCCAAACACCTGAAGGTGTTCCACGCTTGGCTTCTCCTTTAACGACATCTCGAAAGGAGACTTCATGTTGATCAGACTAAGATGCATTTGATTGATGACATAAGAAGCGCAAGACATTCCCTCTACACAGAAAGACCTAGGAATGTTTTTTGCATGAAGCCAGCACTTGCAGGTTTCTGTCAGATGACGAAACTTCCGTTCCACTACTCCATTTTATTGTGGAATATGAGCACAAGTAAGCTCTCTCTAAATCTCATGCTTCCTGTAGAAGTTAGAGAATTCGAAAGAGACAAACTCACCACCGTTGTTTGATCTAAACTTCTTGATCCGCAAGCCAAACTGGCCCTCCACCAGCTCCTTGAACTCCACAAACAAATAGAAAGCTTCTGACTTCTACTTCAAGAAATATACCCAAGTGTATCGTGAGTAATCATCAATCAGAATAAGCATGTATCTACTCCCACCAAGGCTAGAAGTGAAGGTTGGACCCATTAGATCACCATGGATTCACTCCAATGGTGCTTTGCTCCTTATTTTTGACTTGTCAAAAGGAAGGCGATGAGCCTTACCATACTGACATTCTGCACAAACATGACCATCTCCAAAGGATGATAACTTAGGCAAGCCTTTCACAAGTCTCTTGTTTGTCATAGCTTTCATCTTATCCATCCCTACATGCCCCAAACTCTCATGTCATATAGTTGTGCCATCATTGGTCCGCATCCGATCAACATAGGAGTTTGTTATAAGAACAAACAAGTTCTTTAATCTCCTCCCAATGTGAGCAACATCAGCCTTCATCGCTGATACGTTGCGAAGAAACTTCACTTCTGTTGGCCCAAACAGAACGTGATAACCTGTGTCTACTGCATCGGTCACAGAGAAGAGGTTTTTCTTCATGCCCGGAACATGATACACACTCCTTAATATGAGTGGCCCCTTATTACTACCCAAGGACACAACCCCCTCCTTCTCTACTTCATAAACAGTATTATCAGGAGTAATAATAGTTTTGTTACCTGAGTAAGTTTGCAGCGAGGAGAACTTTGACTTGTCTCCGGTGAGGTGATGACCATAACAGGAGTCCATGATCCAGTCGTCTTCAAAGTCGATGGCGAACAAAGTACGGACAAAAGTGTCTGTCATGAAAGCTCCACCCCATCCAGCTTCCTTAGTACTATAGCAAGCTTCCTCCTTGCCTGCAGCATGCCCAAGATGCAGTTTGACCTTGCTATCATGCTTGAAGTGACCCGGCTGATGACAATGTAGCACTTCAAATTCTTCTTCCAATTCTTCTTAGGACAAGCGCTCCCCTTTTACTGATAAGAGGTTGAAGGATCATCTTCAACTGCGGTCTTCTTCTTCTTCCCTTCCCATCTCTTCTTCTTCTTGCCTGTGAAGAGTGCTTCACTACCTTCTTCAGAGATAGTGACACCAGCCATCTGTCTGGCCAAACTTTCCTGTGAAGCAAGCAGGTTCTCATGTTCCAGCAGAGATGGCTGAGTTGCCCAGCCTTGAACAGAGGTTATAAGGCCAAATACTCCTTCCGCAGGCCACATATTATGTGCCTTTTCAACTTAGCCTCAAAGATGGGCTCATCAGGATAAATCACTGATAACTCAGCACACAGACTCTTCATCTTCAGAAAGAACTTAGAGATGGTCAGGTCTCCTTGAGTTGTCCTAGCCAACTCATTCTCTAGGAACTGTAGCCTTGCCATATTCTTCATGCTGAACAACCCATCAATGAATGTCTAAATATCAACAGTTGACTCACATCCAATGATGTGATCAAATAGCTCCGGTGAAACAGCCCGCTTGAGGGTAACTCATCCTTTGCATTAGTTTTCCTCCAGACCCTCACCTGCTCAGCAGTCCCAAATGCAGATGTAACTTCCTGCCTGCCCTCACCACCGACAACCTCCCATAGCTCCTCGCTCAGAAGATAACTCTTCATGCACGACTTCCACTTCTTAAAGTTAGTCGACGTTAAGAGTTCAATACCCAGACCTCTTGCATAACCCCCTTCCATTGCAACAGCCTTGGTCTAAGCTTTCAGAAGCACAGAGCACAACACAAGTTGAACACTGCTCAAGCAACTGAACCTGGCTCTGATACCATGTTAAATTTTCACTCAAGATGATCAACAAGATAATCTGACGACAAATTAATATTCTCAGAGCTATCAAGCTCACACCTTAATCAAGCGGAAACGGGAAAGCAAGCTCAAACACTAGAAGCAAACAAATGGAACACCCAGATCAAATTTTATTATCTTTTTTATAGGGCGAGGTATACGTGGCGAGACATGATTTTGCCAGTACACAATGGAAAACAGAAAATATTACATGTACAATTCAAGCGGACAGAAACCAAAGACCGTCGAGACCGCTCGAACTGCTGCTAGAAGACGAATAGAACACGGAGTCCGTCGAGACCGTGAGGTCGTGCAGGCACACCTTTATTCACTAACTTCTGCAAGCTGCTGCCAAATTGAAGAACATTCTGCCTAACTGCCGAGTCCGGTGGATAGGTTATTGAACTTGGAAAAGTTACAGTCGAGAAAACTGACAAGTCACAGAAGCGACCTACTGATACCACCGATTGCAAACCACAAGCTTCACTGAACCTGGCCGAAGTCATAACCAAACTCTTGGCTCCATAGTGCTAGCTGCGTAACCTGCAAACAGTAATCAGTTAACTCTTTTCAAACCGCACGGACAAGAAAATCGAGGCTGCAACACTTAACCAAGTCTCAACTTACTGTTCTCTTAGTTACTGTAGATGTACTAGGGGGTCTATTTATAGGCGGGGAGAGGAGTGTGGTCACCACCCTAGTGAATAGAGACACCACCCCAGCTCGCAGCAAGCACAACCCAGTCTGCCAAGTCCGCAAAGACTTAGCCAGACTCCAAACTTGCTAGGCGTCAGGTCAAGGTCAGACCTCCACCAAGCGGACAATACGCTAGTCCGCACACAACGCAGCACGTGGACACAACAACTGAAAGAAATAGTTCCTAACCACCTAGGGGGTGAATAGGTGTACTTTTTCTTTTTAATTTTAAGGCAGAAACTCTGTACAATTAAACTTGTATTTGCAATATTCTACAACTATTCAGCACAGCTAGCTCAGCAATCACAGAAATAATCAAACACAGAGTGCACACAGATTTTTATAGTGGTTCCCCAAGGTCTGGGTACATCCACTTTCCCCCTTCGCCTATCTAGTAGTGTACTAGATTCGGCCTAACTTCTGCACTTCTTCTCAGATCCTCAGATCCTACAGCTCAGAACCCCAAACCAGGTTCCTACAACTCAGAGTGTCCCCACTCCTACAACTCAGGCACAAAGCCCTACCACTCAGTCTTCCATAAGACCTACACTCAGGCTAAACATCCCTACCTCAGCCTTCAACAAGGCCTACACACAGAGAATAGATTCTCCTACACTCAGGCTCAAAATCCCTACCTCAGCCTTTATAAATTTAGGCTTACAACTCAGATCCCTTAGGATCCAACAGAAAGAAAATAATAACAAGTTTTAGATCACCACTCTGTTTTAGAGAATGAAGAGGGCAACCTTCTTGATCAGTTCTTGATAGTACTGATTCCTGAGATCAACTTTGTCTTTATTTTCTTCAAGGCTTCTTGAGTCTGAACTTAGTAAAAGTTGATCTTCTTGAAGTAGACCGGCTGGCAACTTCCTTCTTAAGATGGAGAATTAAATATGGATCTTTCTTTGCAGTCTGGATCAAAACCTGCTTCTTAAGAGATTTGATTAACAAGTCTCTTTCTTGATTTCAGATACTGGAGTTCTCTCTCTCCAAGTTAATCTGAAATTTCTTCAAAATATTGATTTACAGTTTTCTCTGGATCTGTCTTGATCTTCTTAAATTTTAATCTTCTGATTGATTGATTGTTGGTCTCTTTCTGTTGAAGGAGAAAGGCCTTTATATAGTCTTCCTCCAAGGTAACCAGCAGATCCGGTTTCTAACGAACTTCTGACAGCTCTGACAGTTGCAGTAGACCGGCTGAGATGGCAGCTGTCAAGTCATCCAGTCACTTCTTGAAAATACTGTCTTTGTCTGAAAGTGTCGAGACTGATCTTCATTATGTGTCAACACAAATAGACTAAGTGTCCATACAAGTGAACTAAGTGTCGACACTAGCCTTGATGGTGTCGACACAACTCCTTGTGTTGTTGTAACAGCTTCTCGACACTGCTTCTTAACAATGTATCGACACTGATTCTGTGTGTTGACACAAGCCTTCTATTGAATGTGTCGACACTGATTCTGTGTCGACACAAGTACTTCTTCTTTAACACTGAGTTGAATTTTGCTGTGTGTCGACACATCTCCTTTGTGTCGACACATGCCTTCTTGTGTTGAAACTTGCTGAGTGTCGACACATCTCCTTTGTGTCGACACAAGTACTTCTTTTACTTTACTTTATTGAAGCTTGCTGAGTGTCGACACAGCCTCCTGGTGTCGACACATTTGATGTCGACTAAGCTTCTCTGGGTGTCGACACTGCCTCTAAGTGTCGACACAATTTATGTTGACAATTCTTCACAGTGTGTCGACACTGCCTGTATGTGTCGACACAATTCTTCTGGTGTCGACTTTGCCTTTCCTGGTGTCGACACAATCTACTCCAAGTGTCGACACAGCTTTTCTCCAGTGTCGACATAAGTCTTCATAAGTGTCAACACTTCTTCTCTAGGTGTCGACACAAGCCTTCATAAGTGTCGACACTGCATCTCTAGGTGTCGACACATGGACTTAGAAACTTTTCTGCATTTCCTGTAATTACTTAACCTGCACATTTAAACTCAAAGCACATCAAATACACCTTGATGTATATCATTGAGTAGGGTGAGGCTTCTCCAAATCTGGTACACATTTTCCAATGTACCCAACAATCTCCCCGTATTTGGAGAAGTCATAACCCTTAGTCAAAGATATAACCATTCATAACAAATACTCAATATGATGTATAACAGTATTATATGACAGGGTAAATACTAAACAAAATATGTATAAACAATCTTCTCAGAATAACAATGTAATAGATTGAACAATAAACATTATTTTGTTACAACTTCCATAGTTTTCATTAATCAAAAGTTTACATGGATTTTAATGCAAATGATTACAAAGTTGTAAACTTAAGAAAATTTATTCTATGGCTGCTCTGGCTCTTTGATGACAATGCCCTTGCCTGATTGAATCTTGGCTTGAACTGGAGCATCAATGTCATCAGCAGGCTTCTTTCCCTTGAGATCTTTCTTCTTTAGTTCTTCAGCCCTTATCTTTTGTCTCTCAAAATAATGATAAGGCTTAGGGAAATACTTGTTAGGCTCCTGTGCATTAAGAGGTAGCTTCCCTAGTTTAGCCTTCCTTCTGTACTGAACTATGGCCTCTTTCCTAGCTTCATGTTTTCTCCACTCTTGCTCAGAATACCATTTGCCCCTTTCTAGAATATTATCCTTTGCAGCCTTCCAAGCAGTCAGTATAATATTTCTATAAGTTGGGTCCACTGCTCTAAATCTGGCCTTAAACTCAGCCTGTTCTCTGAACCTCTTCTGGATAATTGAGCTTCTTGCTTTTTAATATTGTCTCTAGCTAGGCTGTTACTACTTTCTCAATGATCACATTTTGAGCACCTTCTGGTGGGCTATACATAGATTGTATCTCTTGATGTATCATTTCAAAATCTGCTGGAGGGTAGATCACTTGAGCCACTTCAGCTTGCTCACCTCCAAAAACAGCAGGATGTATACTAGATTCAGCAACATTATCATCATCAAGGGAGGATCCGGAGCTCGACATTTCTCCGCCATTTTTCCGCTTCTCCGCCATTCCCTTTCATCTTCCACCCTAGGGAGGTGCTCCGGGCAAGCTTTCACCGCGAAATCCAAGCCGGAGCTTCCTCTCAGCCTCCTCCATCATCTCTTGGGTTCATTTCAAGCTTCAACGCCATAGCCATCAAGTAAACGGAAGCTTGCAACTTTCGTCCGCTATCGTGAGATGAAGAAGACAGGCCATTGGAAGGTGGTGACAGCCCTTCTCTACCCCGGACTTAGTTGAGGACCGAGCTTGGACGCAGATTGACAACCCGACGATTCCAACCGTGATTCCTCAGCAAGACTTCGGATTCGGTCGATCTCTTGACTTGTTCTTCCTTTATTGTTGTTTATGTGTTGTTGTAAACCTTATGTATAGATGATGTGTGTTTATTTGTAAAACGTTTCTATAAAATCATGTCTTTGTGATTTATAATTTCGTATATTTGCTTGAGGTGCGCCATATTCCACCACCATCCACCCTTGCCGCACTAGCAATTGCTAGTGGCGTGCGTAGCAAAGAGGTGATTTTGACCCTCATTCCGCCGTTCTAAACACCTCATCCGTAAGCCTACTCGCCCATCCGCCTAGTGATTCGGTGCATAGCGGCCCGACTAGTCTTCAATCCTTCCTAGCGAAGCATCGCATAGTGGCGTTGCATAGGAGTAGTTGTTAACCTTTTATTTTATGTTTCCACAACATCAAAACCCCCTTTAGTTAGCTCCGACCTGAGTACTTCAATCTCAAGTCCTCCTCGAAATTAACTCCACCTTACTTTATTCCTTATGAGATCGATACTTGGGAAAACCCCCATTTTATATTACTTGTGCGACCGGTTCACTGCCGTGATCTTACGCATCAAGTTTTTGGCGCCGTTGCCGGGGAACACAGTCGTGTGAGTTTCTGGAGAGGAAGACGTGAGATTGCTTTCCTTTTCCTTTGTAAATCGCTTTTGTTTTGTTCTATTTCTGTTTTGCCTTCCTTTCTATTGTTTGTTTAGGCAATTGTAGTAATATATTGTTGGATTTAGTAATTTGCATAATTTATTTCGAATCTGCTGTTTCGACACCATGTGGGCATATTCGTATGTCCAATTTCGTTGGTGTGGGAAGCCTTCCCACGCTTGTCATGAATGCCCTACGAGAGATATTGAGTATAAGCCTCAGCGCACAATACATGAGATGCTGTATTCGTACAGCCTTTCGAACACTGTGCCCCGAGCTTATGGTCAATCGTCCTCGCCACATACACCGTTCCCCTATTCCTCTCCGGCCCCACAAGGACCGCAGCGTAATGGGAGAAAGTGTTTATATTGTCGTAGAATAGATCATGTCCTGAAGGATTGTGCCGAGTACCTCCGTGTTATGGAAGAGGATGATGAGCCGGACATCCGGATCATCCTGACTCCTACCCTTGGTGGCACACCTTCATCTTCTGGTTATGTATCCCTGTCACCTTCATTTGTTGAAGGGAATGAGTGGACACAACCGCCAGATGTGTGCTGATCTAGGCTTCGACGTGGCTGAGCCTATCTCTCCTGTGCATACATATCCAAGCGTGGAGCCGATTCTTTGTGAGGAACCTGCGCTAGACTTTTATCCAAGCAAAGTTCTTCTGCCTTTTGTGCATTCTACTTCAGTCGCCTCTGGCGACATTTTCGACGATGCAACACAAGTTGAGGCTTGTGATGCATGGGTTGTTTCCACTCCCATGGAGGAGGACAACCTTCTTGGTGTCGAGGATTCTCCCTTGATAACAAAGGAGGAAGTCCAAGTCTTGGTGGACGCCTCTATGGATCCGGCCGAGCCTTGTAGCATTGTCGACATTGCTGACGATATTTTTCTACCTCAGCCTTTGGGGGTGGAACCAGGATCACTCCCCGATTAATTATTTATGTTCTTTGTCTCTTTTATTTCTCGATCCCCCTTCCTTATCTGAGCCTGTGCAGGTTGAATCTCCACGGGTAAGTTGGGTTGACGTTGAGCCTTGCGCTCAGGCTGTCGACGAGTGCATCCTCTTGTGTGAGGAGGTTCCTACCTCCTTCACAGTGGAAGCCCCTGTCGTCACCTTCGCCCCCAGCGAACTTGTGGTGGACGAAACCTTGCTCGGCAAGGATTTGTTTTGTGGTGAGATGAGTGAGGGCCAGGCTTCCTCCTCATCCTACTTCCTATTTCCTCTGCCTGCGAGGAGCAGGTATGATTATTTAGGCAGAGGGGTAACTGTTCTATTGTCGTATCGGTACCCGTTACCAAAACGGATATTGGAACAGTTACCTGTGCATTTTTTTTTTCATAGGCCCATTAGCTAGAACCTTTTCGTAGCTGAATAAGTCGTGCTGGGATGACAATAACCCAATACTTATCTTTCATTTTTCTGCATTTTGTTTTCATGTCTAGTTAGTTTTTGTATTTCTTTGTAGTTTGTATATTTTTATTTTGTTTTTGCGGAGCTCACCCCTGCAGGTATTCATAGCAAATCGCATTGGCGGGGTTGTGATTATTCGTTTGGCGGGCCTGCTTCAGGTTTCCACGCGTCTTCTGGTATGCTCACTAGCTGAGCATTGGGTAACCTCTTCCCTTAGCTCTTTATGATTTTAATTTCTCCATCATATACTGTGTAGTTTAGTTTAAGTCTGGGGGAGAGCTAGTTTTGTTACCTATTGCACGCACACATTTCTTGTGCATACTAGAAGCCTTTATTGTTTTATTTTGCTTAGTTCATTGCATCACACACCACTGCACCCACATGAGTGCGTGCTTAGCTTTTTGCGTGCTGCGAGTTAAACTCATTCCTTCGTTAGATTTGGGAAAATTATGGTGCTGACATAGGATTGTGAGATGGAGTAAAATGTTTACCTTGCTGTGCTCCTAGTCAACTGCTCTCGTCTTGTGTAGAAATTGGAGTAGATTTAATTTTTCTGTATGCTTTTAGTTTTATATTTTTCTAATTACCTAAATACTTCTTATTCTACTCAAAAGTTGGTGAATCTGGTGTGAATCCGACGGTAGCTTAGGGATGTGTGTAGACGTCCGTTAGTTTCATATTGCTGGAGTCGGGAGGACGGATAGTCTTTCTCGTTGGCTAAGAACTTGCCCCTAGGTACTCTCGAAGCATGGGTACATGGTTAGTCAAGTGCGTGCATGATGGGGGCCGTCACTTTGTCTCGTTTGAGCCTTGTACCATTCCCGACATCTAACCATTGCTATCCCCTTTGAGCCTGTCCCTTCCTTTGAAATCCCTTCGCCTCGCTACCATAGCCATATAGCCTTTCCTACTCACACATCTGAATGTGATCGCTCGATTAGTTTGTTTTGTTGTAGTTTATATCCGTTTTGTGTGGGAAGTTTTGTTGTTGTTTGTGCAGCTTGTGGTGTTGCCGTGTTTTCCTATTTTGTTTTGGCTATTTGGATAAAAGAAAAAATAAAAAAGGGGAAAAAATATGATAGCAAATAAAAAGAAAATTCCCAATGTGGAATACAAAAAAAAAAGAAATGTATTTGTATATCTATTATTGCTGAGTTGTGCAATGTGGGTGAGTTGTGTTCGTTATGGGCTTGCGCGCACCGTCAAAAGTCAAGGTCTGGTGATGCGTCGCACGTGTTTGTCCATTGAGTTTAGCTGTGTAAGTTTTCGGGCGATCTTATTTTGGGTGTGCGTGTCCGTCTTGTTTACCTTTATATACCCCTCCTTCACCTAAGCCTATTTTATACTCCAAGTCCTACGGATTCGTGCTTGAGTCTAACTAGTGCCGTGGAGAGAGTGTGAAGGGCAAGCATATGGTCACCGACATTGGTGGAGTCCTTTGGAGGTTATCCCGAGCCCTGATCTTTGGCAATGCTCGCTAGCGATTAGTCTACTTTCTCCCTACGCTGTGATCGGGTGATTCACCGTGATTTATTATTTTGAGTAATAATAAAATTTTGATACGCATTGTGAAAAATATAAACTATTCTGCATACTTAGAAATTTCTTCTATTATATTTTTACGCGTGCGAGCATGCGACTTCGCATGGTACTCTGTATTGCAATTTCTTTGTTAACTAGTATTTTTTCCTATCTGCTTAGATTTTGTTTGCTGGGGATGCGCAAACAGTTAAGTCTGGGGGTGTGATGAGTCCACTTTTATATACCTATTTTTCGGACTCATCTGGGCTAGTTTTCATGAGTTTGCACTTCCTTTTAGTTCTATATCGTTCATATTTCATCTTGTCTTTATTTCCATAGGAAGTGCAATTTTGCCCGTGGAGGTGTATTTTGTTATTTTTTATAGTTTGTACTCCTTTTTGTGATTTCCCTGGAATGTCTGCACATATTTGTGATTGGTTTTTTCCTTGCGGTACAGGGTGTGTGAGTGTTCCGGGTGGTCTGTGAAATAGGAATACTGCACACGATATGGATCGAATGCGCTCCGACCCCTGGTCGTGCGCCCCTGATCGTAGCGCTATACTCTTTGTTTTCCAGAATCAGCCTGGGGTGGCTCACGACCACTGGACATACTGCGCACGACCACCGGTCGAGCGCTAATTGTCTATTTATT